>LS534940.1:27350-85156 GCA_900490775.1 Pristionchus maxplancki | reverse complement strand
ACAAATATAAAATTAACGGTAGAAAAGTGCAGAAAAAAGACTAAAGACCCCGGCTCTTGCCATTCAAGACACAACATCACAAAATATCGAAAAACTACCGTAACTTTCTGCCGTTCCGCCACCTTCCGATGCCTATCTTGTCCGTTAGTTATTTCTCGTTTTGGAACACCATTTTGCAACGGCTTCGATTCTCACAGTAGCATCAACAAAGTATTTTGTCGACCAGCACAATATTTGATGTGTCTAAATAATTCCCAACAGTGGGACAGTAGATCTACATACAAGATAGACGGTTCTGTTTATTCGAAGAATTGTCATTGACAGGACGACTTTCGATCTTTGACTTTATCTCACAAGCTTGAAAATCGCAAGTCTCAAGGTGTGTGAGGGACTACTCCACAAGTCATTCGCTCTCCCTTTGCCAATTAGGCTTGTAAGCAGTCACCCGCCCCCTTGTAAAGTCGTAGACTTGTTTACTTTTTAGTGATCTTTTAGTGATTAGTTTTTGATGAAATTGAAGGAGAATTCTTTATCTGACTCATCCATTGCACTCACAATGAGCGGAGAAGCGCGTATGCGAGTGGTTAGGGGGGAGCGTTGAGGACTACTCTAGGGGACTCGGGAGAGGAGATCTTGGTGCTGTAGCCTCTGGTTATCAATATTCAATTTACAAATACAAGTTGAATGCAGATACATCAAGCGATTTGCAGTCGAAAGCGACAACGCTAGGTGGTGTTCATAGGTGACTTGCTTAAAGAAGGAGTGATGCGAAACGGCAACTATGCCATATCCGCGCTCTCTCCATTTCGCACGCTCTCTCGCCCGTTGCCTGGGATCAGGGTGATTTGGCACGAAGCCAACTCGCCATAACTCAGTTCAGAGATGAGATATCAACATGAGAACTTCACGACTTTTGTTCGGGTTATCAATAGTAACAACACTGGGTTGTGAGATTAGTTACGAAAATATTCATATTTCTTCTTCTTTAATCAATTGCATTCGCTGAACTGTCGAGCATGTCCGGCGACAATGGATATGAGATAAATGACAATAACGAAGAGGATGGGGAGACTCCAAGCACAGTAATGATCGCATTTAATTTTTCTGAAATGTATATTTTATTTTTTAAAATTAACGATAAAGCAAAATATGCTCACCCATCTCTGGGAACTCTCCTTCTCCATCTTTCTTCACTCGATGTGAAGCGCCTCGCCATTGATTTTGCCTAAAATGGGCGATTTTTCGTCTGTCTCTCTCTCAAATTTGCGCGCTCTCTCGCTTTATCTAACCTTGAATTTGATAGGTGAAGAAGAACCTCAACGAAATGGGTGGAAAAAGTTTAGGTTTCGAATGCGCATTCACATAATGATGACAATTCGGCGCGCGCCTCTCTCGTTTCGAATGATCTCTCGCCGGTCAGAGAGACGAGAGAGCACGCGAAATGAGGAGAGACGAGTGCCGATTTGTCAACGCTAGTATCCACATAATGATGGGCTCCGCAGTAGAGGTTTGGACGTGCGAATTAAGTGGGGTCTCTTTTTTCATGCACCGTCTCCCAGGTAAAAGAGTCGTGATGCGTTTCTTAACTTTTCTCAGTAAATGTTTCCTTTCAAGCTTCTCTCTGCATAAAAGGAGAAACGAAAGAAAGAATCTAGATGATTGTTCTCGATAAAAGAGGTAATGTTCGTCAACAGAGCGTCATTGAATGTTCATCCTCGCAGCTCGATCCCACATAAGCCAGGTAGTGCATACAATAGGTCCCTCGTCTTCGCTCTCAGATTCTCAAATAAGTTTCTCACGACGCCTAATCGAATTATGAAGGAAAGAGGAAGGAACAGTTCTCCAGACCACGCCTCTCTCTTACAACATCCCTCACCCATCTCATTTGTCGAGTACCTCGACAGTCGTTCACTCGTGGATCTACAGTCATGACCCGAGTCATTCATCAAAGAAAGATCAAGTGGCTGACGAGAGGAGCGAGGTGAGCTGTCATTTTCAAAAATGCAAAGTCACGTCGATGTGGGCTATTAACGGGACCGTTTGTCGACCTTCATCGGCCTCTGATTTCAGACAGCGAGCCGCGCGCATGAGACTGATCAACATCAGATTAACTGTTCCTTTGCGCGCTGTTCTGGCATCTTAGTGCATTCCTTAATTTAACTGCGTGGGATGATAATACTTATTTCAGACGGAGAGCCGCTCGCATCAGACTGGTCCACAACCGACTGACTGCTCTGGCTGCACTTCTTGCCATGACGATTGCAATCTACGCCGTAGTGACGTGGAGATGAGAGCTCAGGATAGGGATGGTTTGGCAAGAAATCGTCTCTTTATTTCACGTGCTCTCTCATCGGTCTGAGTGGCGAGAGAGCGTGTAGAATGAAGAGAGTCATTTCTTGCGAAGCCATCCCGTGCTCAGGAGACCCATTTCACCCGATCTGAGTGACCTTATTCTTCTATTCTAACTCGATCAACGATCTATTCATTGCACCTCTTATTATTCGCTCGTCTCGAACTGACAATTACATTTATTTGTCCTAGTGAACTGGATTCATTTCAACTTCATCAACACTACCCCCTTGCACATCCTTATCATTCCGTACCGCACCATTCTTATCATTTAATACATATTTTCCGTCTATTCGATAAATTACATCCATTAAAATCTTTCTCTTTCTTATAAGGGAGACTTAGAATTTTGAGAGACCTTCCCTCTTATCTTCCCGCGCCAATATTCTGCCAAATTCTGTTGTCCAATCGGCAATCCCACACCTAATGAGGGAGAAATCGTCGACGAATTTTCACACGATCGCTAATTTCCTTCACTCTGTTCATCAAATTGACTTCCAATTAAGCCCTCTGTCTATTGCTGCTGAAGGTTCTAATCGATCTGGAGGTATGTTTTTCTGTCCTCAAGCACTGTTTGCTAATTTCAGAATGAATCGCGCCCATTTCGTTCTCTTCCTTCTCGCTGTGCTCTGGTTCGTCCTACTGATCGTCATTTGGAGCTACATTTGGAGACATCAATCTGTTAATTAATTAATTAATTGCTATAATTTCCTTCACTTTCTTCATCAAATTGTCTTCTATTTAACCCCTCCCATTTTCCTGGTTGCTGCTGAAGGTTCTAATCGATCAGGAGGTATGTGGATGTTGAAGAACATTAGAGAGCAGGAACCGATTTGATTCCATCGGCCTGAACTTCCTTCCATGCGCTAGTGTTGCATATTCTTATCTTTCCATTCCCCTAAGATTTTTTGAGTTTCAAGTTGACTTTTCTGTCCTAAAGTATTTCCTCCTTCTAGAATGAATCTCCCTCATTCCCTTCTCTTCATTATCGCTGTGCTGTGGTTCATCCTACTGAAAGTTACTTGGACATACATCTGGAGATATCAAACTGTTAATTAATTAATTAATTGCTAATTATTGATCTTTGATCTCTCATTTAATCGATAAAGTATACGATTTATATTTATTAAGCGTTTTTATTGCAAGATTTTGCTGAAATATGTTCAAAATACAACAATTTAGAGCCGCAAGGGCAGGTGTAGAAACTCGGTAGGACCAGGGAGAGGGGGACTATCGGAAGGCAGAAAAGAATTCGGAATCATTAATCGAGCGGATTAACCCAAGTGTAGTAGACGTACACGCAGAAAAGGTATACGATAACGCCGATTAGAATCAGAAGAAGCCAAGCTTCGAGGAGGTCTTCGGCTTCCTCCTCCGCTTCTCTTCTGAAAATAAGGTTGTTATGATAAAAACGAAAACAGCAAAAACAACAACAACAACAAACAACAACAACAAACCTGTCCATGTGGCCAGACGAGGTTATGTAAAACCCAGCGCCTCCCGAGATTATTTTCTTAGAAGGAGTTTTGCGACCCATTTTTGAGGCGAATATTCAAAAATGGAGGAGGGAGTGAGTGATGCAGTGTTAGAGAGAACAACGAGAGCACCGAAAGTGGAGCTAATGGAGATAATAGTGCGGGTGAAAAGGGAGGGTATTATGCAGCGCATTAGGTGATGGAATTTCGGAATGGAATCTGGGATGAAAATGGAGTTGAAGACAGAATAATGGGATAATACGGAGCTTGTCTTTTCACTTAATTCGTCTCTCTTCTCTCCTTGTGTCTCTGTAGAGAGCACAGTAGCACCGGCCTTGTGGCCTAATGGATAAGGCGTCGGACTTCGGATCCGAAGATTGCAGGTTCGAGTCCTGCCAGGGTCGTAATCTTTTGCTCTTTTAGATTGTTCACAACTGTTCATTTGTTCACGATTGTTAGATTTTTTAGACATTTTAAAGCAAATATTTTATTGTAAACTGAGATAAATGACAAAAAAAGTCGTCACAAATTGATCAAAGATCAAAGAAAAGGTGTCGATGCCCTATGAAGACGGTCAGAAGGTAGAGTAGAATAATGACGATGAATAGGAGAAGCCAATGGCAATAATTGCATTGTGGCTTTCTGAATAATAATAATAATTTTAATAATAATAATAAATTCGAAAATAAGCTCACCTGTTCTTCAAACTTCCTCTACGCCTCATAGCGCAATACGATTCTCGGACTGCTTTATCACAGAAATGGGGCATAACGGAAGAGTCGAAAAGTCGAGATCGAAAAAGTGCTGTGAGCTGAAATATGAGAAAATGCACAGGGGTATAGTCGGGGGTAAGGAGCGACAAGCAATTCTCGGGTTCGGACGATGTCTGGGCATTTTCGCTATTGTGAATAGGGTAAGAGAGGACAGGAGATTTGAATGAATGGAGTGAGATTGCGAGTAGACTAATAGGATGAGAGTAGAATGTCATTTGGTGATGAGATTTCCATCTGAGAAAGACATTTTGGTGAAAAATGATGGAGAATTCTCTAACAAACCTCTGTCAAAAGGACGTTTCTGAGAACTCCTTGCGATGAGCAATAATGACAGATAAGATGAATAGAGCAATGATGGATATGATAGTGATAGTCCAGACACAATAATCGCACACTATGCGCCTGAAATGATCAATTTTGCATTGAAAGAGGAGTCAGTAGATGCTCACTTATCCCTTTCAGGTCTTCTTCTCATAGTCCTCTGACGATTCTGCTTGTAGTTTCGCGTATGATCACGATGCTTGCGCATTATTATTAATTATTGAATATCATTTCCTGAAAAAGAGCATTGACTGGGATAAAAAAAAGAAGAAATCATGACAGTGATGAATCGGGAGAAATAGGGTGGAAAAGTAAGTTTCAGATGCATCACATAATATGGGGGCTCAAAGGCAGGTACGCATTAGTCTCTTCTTTTTTCGTACTCTCTTGCCTTTGAAAAGCAACGAAACAACGTGCATTGACGTCAATAAACTGCGAAAACAGATAGGACGTGCGGCACAGCGTGCCAGAGCGGATCGCCTCCTTTGTTCGCCGCGGCGGACGTATTCTAATGTGGGGAGGGAGAGGACGGATCATTTCACGCCATTTATGCGGGTTTTGCGGCGCGATTTCGCGGGGTTTGCGGCACAAAAACAAACGCTACTGGAAAACAAAGATGAAATTGGAAAATCGAAAACCTGAGAATTGTCAGAAAAGAGATTGCCCATCCATTCGTATAATTCATGTCGTGTAAATATTCCCCCTGGTCGCGAAAATAGAGAAGACAAGTGAAAAACGGCGTTTTTCGTCAATTTTCGGAGGGTTTTACTTCATTTATTGAGCTACTGAATTTTTATCAAAAATCGGCTTCCTGAGAAAGCTAAAGCGATTCCTAAGGATTCAAACAATAATAATGGTGTGATGCTTTCCGTTGATCGCTCTTGAGAAAGTAGACGCCAAATACCGGAAACGGTTCCTTTTCTCATTTTTCACTTAATACAGTTGTGTTTTACGGAATCGAGTAGAATGGTCAGCGAACTTGTGAGTTATTATTATTATTAGGGGTTATGAATTTCCCCTTATTTTGACCGCTCAAATCACTCGAAATGAGAGAGAATGAATGGGAGGGAAAAGAGATGTACGAATTGCCGTCCGCCACGTAAATGAGGTTTTCGATCCGCTCTGGCACGCTGTGTGCGGCAGCACAGCGTGTCAGAGGGCCCAGATAATCCAATTATCGCGGCGGAGAGGGATGCGTGCGACTCTCTACTAGGGATGGCTTCGCAAGAAAAATGACCGAGTTGGGATCTTGCGAAAGTGCAGAATGATCCCAATTATTCTTGGTCAAATAGGGAAATGAGATGGGAATCTTGCAACGAAGCAAGAATCTTGCTAGAGAATAAGATTCTTGTTTCGAGTCAAGAATCTTGATCGATTTTTCAGCGTTTTTCGTTGTACTTCTGTTTTAATTTAATCTTATCAAACCAGTTATTGAACAGTAGGCTGGATATGACGATATGAAGCAAGCATGATGCTCCTTCGTCGCTAGACCTCATTATCAAATCTCGCGCCATTTCTTTTTGCGAAATGCCTCCCCCGACAGTAGCAGGTCATTTAATCACTGTAACGATGTTAATGAACTACTCAATGGATTCTAAATAGTTGTAGTTTTATTGAAAGCACTTCTATTGCTACTGTCGGAGAAAGAATAAAAACTAATAGAAGTACGTATCTACAATCGAATGGCCAAAATACGGGCAAAATTTTTCCAATCAAAAGTTCGAACCAATAAGTAACGCAAGCAATGCCAATCAACTAACCACTAGGCCATACCCGACCTTTTCATTTCTCGCTCCTCGTCCACCATAATCCCATTTCATCAAACTTGAAACTCGTCGCTCTTCATTCCTCGTCGACCGAGTCACAAACCCAGCGAGCGAGAAAATGAGAGGGAAGCAAGATTCTTGGGACGAAGCAAGAATCTTGCTTCGCGAACAATAGTTCTTGGGAATGATGCAAAATGGTCAATTATCCCAATGGGATCTTCTTTTCTTGCTTGCGAAGCCATCCCTACTCTCTACCCCTCATTTTATTTTCGCCCCTCCCAAGTGAAACGCGCGGTCGGATATGAAAGAATGAGAGGGAGTGTATCGAAATCGATCGAATTTGTTTTACAAACCGAGTGAAACATACGCGAAACATTTCGTTTACTCTGTTATTCTGTGCAGTGTCACGTTTGGAGTACAAATCAAAGTTTTTCTAGGGACTGGGTTGAGATAGAAACATTCTGCCAACGCAGGTTTGTGGGCAATACCTCTGTGGGCCTTTACACCTGACGGAATTTTCAATTTTTGATTTTCCTTGATACAGCACTTGAAAACGTGCAGCAAAACTTGAATTTACAGTGTAAAAAGGCCATTTTAATACAAATCAAAGTTTTTCTAGGGACTGGGTTGAGATAGAAACATTCTGCCAACGCAGGTCTGTGGGTAATACCTCTGTGGACCTTTACACCTGACGGAATTTTCAATTTTTGATTTTCCTTGATACGGCGCTTGAAAACGTTCGTTTATTCTCAAAAATCTGTCATTTCCCCTCACTCTCTCGCACCGCTTCGCGGCGCGCGAGTCATGGGGAATGATCCGCCGCGATAATTAGATTATCTGGGCCCTCTGACACGCTGTGGGCAGGTATGACTTCGCGAGAAATTGATTCTTATCTTCGCCAAATCATTTCGATCCCTCACTCACTCTATAGATGCCGATGATTTCGTCCGTTTCTTTCGTGGAAACACATGCAATTCTCAATCAATATTTATCTTTCATCTCATTCGAATTATTGCGTGAACTGGTAGTAATTCCCAGCAAGATAGCACGAAGAGTAGAATGATTGAGATGATTACGATGACCAGAGGACAGCATTTTAATCAATCGGGAGACTAGGGAGATTGAAGAATCGACCGAAAAATGCTCCATGTCAGCGGTCATAGTGCGCAAATAGCACTGATAGGACGAAGATTAGGATTATGGCGATGAGTACGAAGGCCATAGGACAGCAGTCTAAGGGAGTTCCCCTGAAAGAAGTGGAATACAGAAACTCAACAAAACGATCATTCCTCCCTCACCTTTCCCGGTGCTCTTGTCTTCTTTTCTTTTCCTTTGATATATAGCACCCTACGCCCTTCTTCATAAAGAAGCAGAGTACTAGAAAGAATAGATTCGGAAAGGATCGGAAATGGAGGAGGCGAGAGAACGGTTTATCTTACAAGAAACACTCCACAGCCTATTTTGTAAGAAGAAGCTGTAGCGCGGCATCAATAGAAAAATGGAAAAATGAGACGACAATAAAGGCGATTTCGCTACATAGATAGGAGTACATAAATAACGCATGCTCTTCGGGCTTCTAGAAAATAGGGTCTTTGTCCAGACGGATAAAAAATGGAGCAAATGGACTCGGGATGAGGAGAGAATTTCTCGAATCTCTCACTATCATGGAACATTTCCCGCTTTTTTGCTGCGAAAACCGTGGAAACCGACGGAGACTCGACCATGAGTTGTCTTAGAATTGAGATGGAGATCAAACAATTATTTCTGAGTCCATTCGTTGTGGGCGAGACGAAATAAATCACAAAACAATTGATCGAATTCAATATTTTCTTATTATCCTCTCCACATTTGTGCACATAATACATTGATACAATAAACCATTTCAAGTAGCGACTCCGTCATTCTTTATTTCCATTTAACTAAAAATGGATTAATGAGTCGCTCCTCATGGTAAATTAATACAGTAGATAACAAATTAGCAGATACTCCATCAATCGTTATCATATCGTCTTTTTTTGTAATATACTTTCCTTCAACAGATTCAATTATCCATCCCGGTCTTCGTTCCGCGAGTCGTGCTTCGAATCGAGAGATTTGGAACATTGTATTCGATGCGAATGACAAAATGTAGATGGAATGCATTTATCAGGCTAACAATCATCATACGTATGCATTCTCCTGCTATTTTCTGTTCCTCTTTGTTCAGAGAAGTAAGGAAAGACAGTGACAAGGCAGAGAAGACACGAACTAAACTAGGGATGACAAGAAATGACTCTCTTCATTCTGCACGCTCTCTCACCTCACTGACCGGTGAGAGAGTATGCGAAATGATGAGACGATTTCTTGCGAAGCCATCCCTAAACTAAACACAGCAACAAAAGGTCATTAGTAACTGTGCACGGGACTGTTTTGAGTAGCGAGGGACGGGTCATTTGCCACATGTTGGCAGATCTCTGATATCTCGCTGTTTCCCTTGCACTTACTGAGGATCGATCTGACTCTCTCACTTTCCCCTGCTCTCTCGCCTCTCTTACCGACGATAGAGCACTGCATAGTGAGAGTATTCCTCCTCGAGCTCACTGGCCGAACAAAGGGTAACCAAGAGTTTCCTGCACAAAAGAACAGTGGCCAGAGGCGCGTTCCCTCTCACTCGAACCCATTGAGAAGCTTCAGCATCTTACAACTTTGCTCCCCTCTATCGTTGTCTTTTCGTACAATTTCAATGCATTCTTACTCCAACTCTTACGTAGGTCTGTGCAGTACCCGGCCTTATCGGTGTACACCACCAGGCGTGGTCGACTGTAAAATCGCCTTGATTGTGGAAGCAACTTCACTATACTCCAACACGATCCTTCTTTCAGCTTCAATGATGTACTTATTCAATCAAAACGGGACGAATTGCACGGAAGCCGGCGGTGGGGACAAGACTTGCGCCGATTTGTCAGGTCTTTTTTGTTGTTGTTTTTTTTGTTTTTTTTTGTTTTTTTGTTTTTTTTTGTTAATTAAATAATCAGTCGCTCACCCCATCATGATGACGATCTCGGCTCTTCGCATCTCTGGTCACACGGCGTGCGGGGTTCTATCTGCGAGATCGAATAACTTCTACCATGTTAGTTGCTATCCTCTATCTCAGCATTCGCCCCTATCAAGCATCCAGAATTTTAGTGGTTCGCTCTACTTTTCTGCACGAATTAGAATATTATTATTATTATTTAATTATATTAAACTTTCCAGTGGTTCGCTCCTCTATTCTGCATGGAAGCAATCATGCAGATGTTGCATTTCGTTAGGGAATTCCTCTTCAACTACTACCATGACTGGCTTGTCGAGAAGCAGGTTAGTTAATACATATCATTACTTCTAAATAAAGCGCAAGCGTCTGTCTGTTTGTTCCCCCCTCAGTCACGTAAACTAGGGTTTGCGAAATATTATGAATAAGAGAGTCGAAATCACCGCCATAGGCGGAGCGGCCATACTGGTAAGATATATGGTAAGATACGGATTAACATAAGTCGACATCGAGTAGATTGTATTTTTAATTTTGATACGGGAGTTCCTCTTAAATTTGACTGGCTTCAGGAGAAACAGGTCGTTAGATAGGTTCACTTCCATTGATGGTGTATTCTAGGTCAGATTCCGGATCGAATAAACAGAGCTCTTTTTTCAGACCTTCTGTCTTATCCTGGAGACCGACTATCAATTTATCACCAACATCAGCATCTTCTTGTATGTGGTGAGTCGAATTAGTATAATTATATAATTAAAAATACTATAAGTACTATTATTATTATTTAATTATAATAAACTTTCCAGTGGTTCTATAATACATGGATTCAGTGGTTCATACGTAAATTAAATTACCATCTCAATCATCAGTGAACGCACTAAAATGTTGAGATAGTGAAATACATTTCAGTGGGCCATCTTCTACTTTTTGTTCCAAGAGGACGAGTTCAAAACGCACCCCTACGCTTTCTTTCTATTCTCCACCCTGTTCATTGTCACGCTGGTGGGTTAATTATTTAAAATTTAAAAAAAATTATAATATAGTTTTTTTAAAGATTGCCACGATTATCGATGCGATATTGAAAGAGGAGTCAATCTGCGGCAGTTGGAGTCGTACAGGAGTCACGTTCGTGAGTGATTTGTTGAGGAGAAAACTTCGCTAACCTTCAAAAGCTAATTCAAACCTACTCAGGTATTCACCGTCACTGGAACAATCGTTGAGTGTCTCACAATTCTCATGCTGATTGGGTGGTGGGCGTGTGAGTTATATTTAGCGGTGTATCTCTTACTAGGGATGGCTTCGCAAGAAATCGTCTCTTCATTTCGCATAATCTCTCACCTGTCAGAGAGGCGAGAGAGCGTGCAGAATGAAGAGAGTCATGAAGAGAGTGAAGAGAGTCTTGCCAAGCCATGCCTATCTCTTACATGACGGAATCTGTGATAAATATCGACAGATGCCACTTTTCCTCGACTTCTGAGTGAACATGACTATGCATTAGGGATGATAATTCGGCACGTGCCTGTCTCGTTTCGAATGATCTCTCGCCGGTCAGAGAGACGAGAGAGCACGCGAAATGAGGAAAAACGAATGCTTATTTGTAAACACTACTATGCATCTAGCGGAGATTTGCGGATTGAACCGTTTTATCTCCCCATAGGGCGCCTTGTTTTTCGAGCTGTAATTTGTATAATAATGGGGTGGGCCACGCTAGGGGAATAAGAGAGCAATCGTCTGTCCCTCTCTCTTTCCCGTATTCTCTCGCTTCTCTAACCGACGAGAGAGCATTGCGAAATGAGAGAGTCAGATCATTCCTCGAATAAGGGGAAATGAGTGGAATCACTACAGGCGGACCGCACACGGGTTCTGGGTCTGTGCGATCATTTTTAGGCGAGTTATGAGCAAAAAACGAAAGTGTGACGGACGTTACATAGCCACATAGATAGATAGATAGATAGATAGATAGATAGATACAGACAGACAGACATCCCGACATGTAACTTCTCTTGCAACGAAAGTGTGACAGACGGACGGATGGACGGACGTTGCATACAAACATACATATATACATACATACAAACAGACAGACAGACGCAATAACATGTAACTTCTCTTGCAATCACTCCAGGCGGACCGCACACGGGCCACCGCGACCGTCACACCTGGTTCATCATTCTATTCACGGCTGTGGCTTCCAAACTTCCTGGTTATGGTATGCTTTTCATTTGTCTGACCTTAAAAAAGGTAAATGCGGCCACATCAAGCGATATTACTGTCGAAAGTCGACTACGCTAGGTGGTGCTCGTCGGTGGGCCGACTTGCTCGATGGGAATACGATACCCTGCTTTCCCAAGGCTTCTAGGGCACGTTTTTTTTTGTTTTTTTGTTTTTTTTTGTTTCAGACGTCTTCCAACCCTTGATCGTCACGCACGCCTACTCGTATGTGCTCATTCCACTCCGCGCCTTTCCTCTGATCTATCCCACCGTGTTCATCTACGTTACGAAGGACAAATTATATACGTCGTTCCGTCTGGTGACGTCATCGGAGATTGATTGAAATGGCGTGTTCGTACCTTATTATGCTCAAATCTTCTTGGATTCTTATTGGACTCTTTATTCGTCATGTACAATAAGAAGAAGATTCGTGGTTTTGTTCCTTTCGTATGACCCCTACTGTAACTATACGTTTGACCTGGATAAATGATGATGATTATGTAAACTGCACAATAAATATACTACTCCTCCTTGCGAACTGAAACACGTGCGTAAACCAGTTCAATTAGGACTGTTTTCTCTGTTGTCCTACAAGGTGTGCAACAGAAAGGACAGGCGGCGAACAACTTTTCTAGAGACTCTAGTAGAAAGGAACACGGTCAAATCAATGAAGAGATGACAAGTAGAAAGGACAGAATGAAAGAGAGAGACGGGAGTGTCAGAGAAGTGCGCAAAAGATAGATGGAAGCTGATGAAATGGAAAAACGATTCGAGGTTCAAGTGGTAGAGAATTCATCTTTATCAGGTTCATTCATTCCCCTCAAGCGCAAATACACAAAGACCAATGAACACAATAACAGCCAGAGCTAGAACGGCTCCTGCAGCTAAGACGGCGTAGACAACAATATCCTGGAGTGACTCCTTGAATGATTCTGCGTACGAAATGTAGAGTGGTTCGTCGAAGAGACGCTCACGAATGCCTGGAAGGGTTGCAATGAAACTTGTATTACAAGCAGGAAAGAAAGAAGGGCCTGCTAGAAAGAGAAAAGAAAGAGACACATCCTATTGATAACTTGTAAGTGTAAGGAAGTGATAACTTGTAAGTAATGCGGTTGGATGTTCCGATCCATTGGATCTTGTGGTATTGTTCGCAGCCATAAAAAAGGAGGTAACGATATCAAGGGGCGTAATGTCAGCTAATTGGTTAGAGAAGAGAGGGAGTGGTATGGGCGTGGTATTTCAAATCGGTGATGGTACGCTTTGTACCTCCGAGATTGAAACTTATTTCTTTGGAACTCTAATCTGGGAATCGGTCTTTCGAAACTATGGTAATGGAACGATCGCTTAGGGAAACTGATCTTTGAGAACTCACGAATGAGAACAATGGATGCTACACGAATGAGAACAGTGGTATGGGCGTGGTATTTCAAATCTTTTACGAGATCTCACCCGAGTGCCAGAAGTACACCGTAGAGAGGTACGTGAGAAGTAGGAGGAAGAGAGAGAAGGTAATGAGTCGAAGATTGAAACTGACATGGGTCCTGAAAGAGTGTCAATTGATGGGAAAAAAGAGTTACTAGGTATGAATCACTCGTAGAAAAGTGTTCCTAGAAAGAATGCAATAGCTGACTTTAAATACAGACAGAAACAGGTTGTAAAACAAAAAACAAAACAAAAAAGAATCACTCACTTCGCTTTCTTCAGTCGTTTACTGATCTTGCTCGTGTTATAAATCTTCCTCTTGGTCATTATGTAGAGCTCGAACTCTGAAATTTAATCTTAGTTGGACAGAAGTGGACTAGATCTAGCGGGAGCATGACAGAACCGCAACGACAAAAGCGCAACTGTGCATAACTCGACTTCAAATAGAGATATCGAGTTGAAATTTTTTCCGCTTAATGTGTCAAATGATGGCTATCGATTCCAGAAGTTTTCAAGTTTCTAAATTGATTTTGAAATTTGTTCACAAATCTTCCCCAGGCATTTTTATGATTTGTAACCGGCACCATTCGATATATCTTGAAATTCTGATTCTAATGAGCTATTGCACGAATCTAATAAGCTTCTGTGACGCGAGCTCTGTTAATTTGCGCACCGAGTTGCGCTTTTGTAGTTTGCGATTTCGTCATGCCCCCGATCTAGCCAATGCATCATCATCATGATCATTTTTATCCAGGTCGAACGAAGTCACAGTAGGGGTCATACAAGAAAAGAACAAAGACACGAAGGGGAATCGATAGCCAGTGCAAAGTGATCAAAAGGGTCTCTGAAGTAGTTGAAACTAGGGATGACAAATCGGCATTCGCCTCTCCCCATTTCGCGCACTCTCTCGTCTCTCTGACCGACGAGAGATCATTCGAAACGAGAGAGGCGCGTGCCGAATTGTCATCACTAGTTGAAACGTAGTTGAACACTCGCGCGCGCGCTCGAAATCATCCGGGATTCATAGTCGATGCTGATGGATCATCGGGACTAGTGATGGCAAATGGGCAACGACTCTCCTCAATTTGCATACTATCTCGTCGGTTAGAGAAACGAGAGAACGCGCGAAAGGAGGAGAGTCGCGTGCCGATTTGCCATCACTATTCGGGACACTGACGGTCGAGTGAGCGCGTATAATAAATAGAGCGATCCATCAGCTTTTGTCAACTATGAAGGGGGATAACATAACTATTGCAGAGGGCGCGATGGTCTCTGCTAGGATACCAGAGAAGAACACTGGTAAATTAATCATGATAAATTAATGATGACAAGGAAACAAGGAAGAGTGGAAAGGGGAAGATAAATTACGTGTAGCTAGGGACGGGTTGTCAAACAAGACATCGAGATCTTGAAATCTGCTAGGAAACAACAATTCTAGGGAGGAACACGGACAAATCAGATGACAAATGGAAAGGAAAGAACAAAGAGGGAAGAAAAGAGTAATGTCTCTCTCAATTTCACACACACACTCTCGTTTCTCTGACTATTGAGAGAGCACACGAAATGGAGAGACGCATTCATTCCTAGTAGAAAGGAAGAGAGACTACGTGTGACAATCCCACACATAATTGGCTCAGATCAGTGGGAAAGGAAGGCGAAAGAGGCACTCTAGGACGACTCTGTCGCAATGCTCTCTCGCCAGTCAGAGAAGCGAGAGAGCACGTGAAAATGAGAGAGTGAGACCATTTCTCCAATCGAGGGCGACTCTGCCAAACGATTATCTCTTACCGATGAGAGAGCATGCGAAATGGAGAGACGATTTCTTGCGAAGGCATCCCTAAAAGGGAGGGACGAAGGAAGGGAAATAAGAAGAACCGTGCGACCAATCGATTGCACGTATGATCACGTCTCTAACGGTAGATATTATAGGTCTACGGTATTATAGATTACGGTAGATCTAGTAGATAATTTGAATTGTAGAGTCTAGACTGCAGAATTCAAGATTTACGGATTTTCATAATTCTCCCACACTTCATTAACTCACTTTACATCAATTTAATTCTCTTGTCTCCTCCATTACCCTCCTTCTCCCCCCCCCCTCATTCCTTCCCTCATTCGCGCCTCTCCACTCGCTCTCGCAAGGTCGTCGCTCGCCATGGGGAAATCGACGGACGACGCAACGGATCCGCGCAACAAGAAGAAGAGATCCGGATCCGACCAATCCGACGTGTAGGCTCTGATACGGTATTCTGAGGTTACTGTAGCTTTGATGTGGGCTCATCCGCTACATTAGAATACTGTAGTCATAGGATTAGGTTGATCGCTCTTTGTAGCAGTGTGTTCTGTGGATTTAATGTAATCTTACCGTATCCTACCTTAACCCTCATCTTCCAGGGAAGACGGCCCCTCCCCACACTTAGGCTCACTATTCTGGGTTACTGTAACCATATTGTAGTCTTTCCGTATCCTACCGTAACCCTCATCTTCCAGGTAAGACGGCCCCTCCCCGCACTTAGGCTCAGTATGCTGGGTTACTGTAGCCATACTGTTGTCTTACCGTATACTACCGTAACCCTCATCTTCCAGGGAAGACGGCCCCTCCCCGCACTTAGCTCACTATTCTGGGTTACTGTAGTCTTACCGTATCCTACCGTATCCTACCGTAACCCTCCTCCTATTCAGGGTTACTGTAGTCATACTGTAGTCCTACCGTACCCTACCGTAACCCTCATCTTCCAGGGAAGACGGTCCTTCTCCGCACGCGACCGGCCCCGCCGCGCACACGGCGCCCTCCAACTCGGGCTTCTCCAAGCGGAAATCCGGAAACGACTTCAAGTAAGGCCACGCCCCTTTTCTGGCTCCGCCCCCTCCAAGCCACGCCCACAAATGTCGCTAAACGCAGGAATTACGCCGACAAGCGGTTTCCGTTCTACCGCCTGATGAAGAAGCTGATGGAAGACGCGTTCGCGAAGCACGGCGATTTGGTG
The DNA here is from genome assembly GCA_900490775.1 of Pristionchus maxplancki. Classification (NCBI taxonomy): domain Eukaryota; kingdom Metazoa; phylum Nematoda; class Chromadorea; order Rhabditida; family Neodiplogasteridae; genus Pristionchus; species Pristionchus maxplancki. The sequence continues at coordinate 68,845 of LS534940.1, read as the reverse complement.
TGGATGGAGGGGATACTGTGGGGGGCAGAGATCAAAGATCAAAGATCAGAGATCATAGGCCATATCATGCCGTTCACTCTTGCGATTGATCATGGGATCGGCCCGAGAAGGGTACTGTAGGAGATGGGATACTGTTGTTAGATGTGTGGATGGGGGATGGTGGTACTGTAGCTAATGGGTTACTGTATCCTCATTTTTGCAGTTTGAATTTCGCTACAACGACTTGGTGCAGATACTAATCAAGATGAAGGCGATACTACAGAAAGGTAATACGGTATCGACTACCGTAGGCAACTACCGTAGCCCGCTGGTTACTGTATCGACTACGGTAGATCAGGGGTTACGGTCGATCAACGATTACGGAAGATCAGGGATTACGGTATCCTCATTATCGATTTTCAGAGACGCCCCTCGTGCGCATGCAGACGCCCGTGGTCATCGTCGGAGATATCCATGGACAGGTATACGGTAGCTGATGGGTACGGTACTCATCGAGTACGGTAGCTGGTACAGTAGGTACTGTAACTGCTAGATACTGTAGCTGATACGCTACCGTACACCTACAGTACCCTCACTACCGTACTCCTCCAATCGATACCGTACTCTACCGTACCCCTTTCCAGTTCGTCGACCTCGCGCGCATTAGGGATGGCAGTTTGTGTCTGAAACAACCGACCTTCCCGCGCGATTTGAGACAGGAATGAGTCCGAATGAAGAACGCTCTCTCGCCTCTCAGACACTGGAGTGTCCGAGAATTGAAGGGAGAATAATAGGAATGAGAGGGAGGGAGAATCATTTCTCCCTCCCTCTCATTCGCTGTTGAACAAAGCGAATTGACCGCTCAGGACGAGAGAGGAGACGAGGAATTGAGACACTCCAGTGTCTGAGACACAATGGTGTCCGAGATTTGGGACACTAAAGTGTCTGAGACACTAAATTGTCCCAAAAGTTCAGATCCAAATTGTCTGAGACAGTCCATTAGACACAAATTGCCATCCCTAGCGCGCATGTTCGACCCCTGTAGACTTGTTATTATTTTGCCGTAGAGAGACTTGTTATTGTTGTTGTTTTCGTTGTTATTATTATTGTTGTTATTTTCAGTTCGTCGACCTCGCGCGCATGTTCGACCAGTTCGCCGAGAAGGAGACGGGCACGCCGGGCAAGCCGGGCTGGCTCACTCGCAAGTTCATCTTCCTCGGAGACTACGTCGATCGGTGAGGAGTACGGTAATGGAGGGGTACGGTAGGGGTACGGTAGGGTACTGTAGGGTATGGTAGGGTATGGTATGGTACGATAGGGGTACGGTAGTGATGGGGTACGGTAGGAGTATGGTAGGGGTACGGTAGTGATGGAGTACGGTTGGGGTATGGTAGGAGTACGGTAGTGATGGGGTACGGTAGGAGTACTTTAGGGGTACGGCACGGGTACGGTAGGGTACGGCTAGGTACTGTAGGAGTACTGCAGGGGCACGGTACATTACGGTAGGTATACGGTAGTAAGGGGGGCGGTAGGGTACTGTATTATCGATTTCAGTGGCAAGCAATCACTCGAGGTCATCGTCTTCGTGTTCCTCATGAAGATCAATTACCCCGAACATGTAAGCTGTTGTTGTTGTTGTTATTGTTATTGTTATTGTCGTTGTTATTTTCGAAAACAAAAACAAAAACATTCTCAGGTGTTTCTTCTGCGCGGGAACCACGAGTGCAAGCCCATCAATCGCGTCTACGGATTCATGCAGGAATTGGTGGACCGATTCGAAAAGGTATTGATCTTTGGACTTTAATTTTTGATCTTTGATCTTTGATCTCTTGCAGGAACAAGGCACCGCCCTCTTCCACATGTTCAACGAGGCCTTCTCGCACTTGCCTCTAGCGTGCCTCGTCGGTGAATATTGTTATTGTTTTGACTGCTGTTGTTGTTGTTTTCGTTATTGTTTTGTGGTTTCGAGAACAATAACAACCCTACTTGCAGGCGGAGCCATCCTCTGCATGCACGGAGGCATCTCTCCCCGCCTCACGAGTCTCGACGAAATTAATAAAGTTTGATCTTTGATCTCTGATCTCTGATCACTGATCTTTGATCTGTTGCAGATTCCCAAACCTCTCGTCGACCCCAATTCGAACGAGCTGGCGTGCGATCTCATGTGGGCCGATCCCATGATCAATCTCAAGGGGTGAGGAAGGGGAGGGAAGGTCTTTGAGATCTTTGATCTTTGATCTTTGATCTTTGATCTTTGATCTTTTCCAGTTTCAAACCCAACGCGATTCGCGGTGTTTCCGTGCACTTCGGAGAGGATGTTCTCCATACGACAATGGCTCAGTTGGGCGTCAAATTGATCGTCAGAGGACACCAGGTATGCTGTAGGGCGAGGGTACTGTAGAAGAGGTTACGGTAGATCAAACTACAAATCTGACTGATCTTTGATCTTTGATCTCTCCCCGTAATTGATCTTTGATCTCAGATGATGATGAACGGGTACAATTTCTTCGGCAGTAAGAAGTTGGTCACAATCTTCACCGCTGCCAGCTACTATCCGGATCGGGTGAGAACCAGGGGACCGGGATGGTACCAGGGTGGTACCACGAGACGACTCTGGTACCACGGATTAGTTAGGAAACAATATGGTACCGGGATGACACCGGCAATTGTACCACGTACCAGGCTGGTACCGACTCGGGAACCGGTCCGGCTGATCTTTGATCTTTGATCTCTCAGGCGAATCGTGGCGCCGTCCTTCACATCAACGAGAATGGCAGCATGGGCTTCCATGTGATCGCGCCGATCAATGGAGGTGAGAGATCAAAGATCAGAGGCTGTTATTGTTTTGACGCTAACAACAACAACAATAACAACAACAACAACAACAATGTCAGTAAACTACTGTGTTTAGCAGAGATCAAAGATCAAGGACCATTTGTGTGGCTAGACATGATGTAGTATGGAACGAAAGATCAAAGATCAAACACATTTGAAAAAAACAATTTGTCAGGCGAGAAAGTGTTCACGGGTGAGCACGAAGACGCGAACAAGTTTGATGTCGGATACATCATAAGCGTCGCCGACGAAAAGGTTTGTTGTTGTTGTTGTTGTTGTTGTTATTATTGTTTTGACACAAAACAACAACTTGCAGAAGATGCTGGGCGGTGGTCCCCGGATGTAGCCGACTGCTCTTCCTCCCACAAGGAATCGACGCTGTTTACAAACGAGAGATGCGCATTCAAAACGAATAAAAATGACGTAGTGTGAATTGTTGTGTTGTGTATGACTAGATGCAGTAATTCAAGGGGTTGTACGGTAGCTACAGTAATCTATCAATTAATTGCATAATGATACTTGTATTTTGATTAGAGACAGAGTGAGAAGGAACGGCGATAGAGAACGACGCGAGACCCCGCCCCTCTCCCTCCCTCTCTCCCGGGGGTTGCTTACCCGGCGTGACTAGCACGCGCCATCCCTATGAGAGGGCGCCTCTCTCATTCAGATTCGGTTTTAACCCAGTATCTCAAGGTACGCTTGGGCTTCTGACCAGATTTTCTCTGTGTTAGAGAACCAAGAGTTTTTGGGCAGCTCTGAGGGGGATTCCCCGGGAGCAAAAATAACGAACTGATGCTTCGTCGTTTCACTGTTGTTCGACAGCCTTGTGAGACGTTATTTTCCTGTGTCAATGACTAACCGCATCAGTGCAAAAAAAAGTACTAAGATAACGTTCATGACTATAAAAATGATAAAATCCCTGACAATACGTTACAAGGGAACCGCAAAAGTGGGCCGATCTAGATCGACAATCGGTTGTCACAAGTTGCAAGGGACCCCATAGGAGAGTCCAAAACAGCTTTGAACTGATGGGAAATAGCTTTCCTAAGAACCGAAAATTCATTTTGAAAATACGACCAAATTCGTGTGAAAATCCACCTCTCCTCGCCCAGGCTAGTGTTCAAGAAAGAGAGCTCCCCTTCACATGTCTCCCTTGGCGCAGCGGGTAAGGCGCTGGGCTTGCATTTTGAATGTTGCCGGTTCGAAGACTTTTGCCGGTGGCATCTTTTGCTTTTTTTTTTTTTTTCAAACCTTCCTCTTCTTTTACAATGCTTGAAATTCTCCGTTTTTATTGGATTACCTAGAGTTTGAAAATAAGGTTGTGGAATATCGAACGTGCGGGAGATGGAATAATGCATCCCCAAAAATTAAAGAAACCGTAAAAATCTGAGGGATCCGAGCATTGTAAAAGAAGAGGAAGGTTTGAAAAATGTAGCAAAAGATGCCACCGGCAAAAGGATTCGAACCGGAAACATTCAAAATGCAAGCCCAGCGCCTTATCCGCTGCGCCAAGGGAGACATGTGATGGGGAGCTCTCTTTCTTGAACACTAGCCTGGGTTAGGAGAGGTGGATTTCACACGAATTTGGTCGTATTTTCAAAATGAATTTTCGGTTCTTAGGAAAGCTATTTCCCATCACTTCAAAGCTGTTTTGGACTCTCCTATGGGGTCCCTTGCAACTTGTGACAACCGATTGTCGATCTAGATCGGCCCACTTTTGCGGTTCCCTTGTTAGCTAAAAATGCCGCAAAAGAGGAAGGTCCCGGGGAGATTTGAACTCCCGTCGCAGGATTCAGAGTCCTGAGTGCTAACCGCTACACCACGGGACCGACGGCTTTCCAACACTGGGAAGGATAGTTAAACGCGCTTGTCCATTTACCCAAAGAACTGCTCTGTTTGCATCTCGACAATGCTTCCGAATTCCTGTTTCGGAGAGGAATGGTCTGCCTCTCTCATTTCGTAATGTCCTCTCGTCGGTCAGAGAAGCGAGAGAGTTGGGGAAAATGAGAGAGATAGATGATTGCTCGTTTCAGGGGCTTTCCAACGATACTCTTGCATTCTCCATTGACTCATTATATTCGTGATCAAATGTGCAAAGTGGACGGATTCCCTACTAGTAAAGTGTTTTTTCTTCACAAACCGGCAAGATGAATCATACGATCACGCTCTTTCACACAATGTTTCCGTCCTTTGATACCTTGGTGTCCTATCCCCAGTCTCTTTCAATGGTGTAACAAGAACGGTCCACTACCTCTAGAGACCGCAAGCTCCGCCCCCTTTCGAGGGATAGGGAATCGAGGAAAAGCGGGATTATGGCGGTACTTTGCGAGTTCGCAACGGAAATGGACAAGCAGGGGCTTGTTTTGTAGCTATGACCATCCTTCACAAATGACCAAACGAGCACCTTGTTCAGATGACTTTAAGTAGGTCAAAAATGAGAAAACGAGTCCCAACATAGGTGTTTTAGTCGTTTCTAGCTATCGTGCACAGTTGCTCGTCTCGTATCTTGTTCATTCATATTTTTGACGATTTTTAGAGCACGATTTTTTTTCTACCGTAGACTACCTCTTCTTCTTTTCTTTCTCATTCTCTGATCATTTTACATTGCGACTATCAGATCTATCGTGTTGCTTCAATTGAATTTCAAATATTTTCGGAACTTTATCAGATTGTTTGCCCTACATGCGAACACTCTTCTAGAAACCGAAGACATAAAATTCGAAATAACCAAGTAAGTAACTGCATTCCAATTACGCCTATTTATGTAATTGTAGCTTCCTCCATTCCGCATCAAACACCTCATTCCGAAAGTCCCGTCGTTCCATAAACTCCTGCGTGACAGCAAGAACTGTGTAGTCGAAATGCTCGGTTCTGGTCCCCTCTGCCAGTCATAGTGTGCATGGTGCGCCGACGTTTAGGAAACGTCGCCGACCTCTATTTCTTCCCCACACCCAACTAATCACGCAATGTGTAAATCCCTGTGAATTCCTTACTGAATTCTCCTCGCTGTCAGTCAAACAATCGTGGTTCAGTACTCAACGATCGTTCTGCACCAACTCCGCAGAATCAAGATCAAATTCGTTTGTTGAAATTGAATTGCACTGCAATGCATTTGATAAATTGTACCATCATCCTGCCCCTCGTTCTTCATCATTATCATATTCATTCATTATTCATCTTTCTTTTCGTATTATCTTTATTCGCACATAAATATTCATCATCATAATAATAATAATAATATTCGATCCGGTATCTGACATAGAAATTGATGTACTAGAACGGTTTTGTGGTTGGCTGCTGCAGGGAAAACACATCGGAAGTCAGTAGTCGATCGCCCGATCGATCCTACCGTATCCCACAACTTAATTATGCGAAAATAAGGCACACGATGTGTTCAATGGGGGTGGGAAATTGGTGCACGGTCGTGCTGCGCTGCGACGTTTCCTAAACGACGCCTCGCCGCACCACCACGCCTGCACGAGTGTGGCGCGCACACACGATCTACGGATCACAGGGATTTACATATTGCGTGATTAGTGGGAATAGGGAAATGAGGGGTGAGAAATTGGGGGTGGGAAATTGGTGAACGTCGGCGCACCATACACACTATGACTGGCGAGGGAGGGGACTACGGTAGGGTGTGGTGTGTCATTAGTTATTGCAACGAGCAAAGGGTACGAAAGAGATGCACGGGTACGGTAATGGTGAGGGGAGTGAACATTCCAAATTGCGGATTGGTCAAATTAAGAATATGAGTGATAAATATTGGTCTGCTCTACACGAAAAACACAAAAATAAACTAGGAATAAATCGATAAATGATAGCCTGTTCGGAGGGGTACGGTATCGGACAAGGTTCGGTGTGTGGGATGAGGAGTACTGTAGTGGTGCGGTCTTGGGAAAGGTCAGAAAGCGGGGGACTCTGTTCAACCTAAAAGGTGGCTCTGGCGAGAAAGGAGCGAAGAAACGAAGGCGACTCTGTGTAGAAAATGGAAGCGGGAGGAAAATAATCAGTATACGATAGACAAATTACAGTAATCACGGCACTCACAACTCTCTCACACAACACTCATTCACTATTGCAAACTAGATTACAGGGGGACAATAAATATCGTGAAGGTTGCCGTCTTTGCAACGGGTTTACACGGGATAGATACTAAGGATGTAGTTTGTAGTTTGATCTTCGATCTTTACAGGGCGAGGGGAGAATACAAGTGATTTGTAGTTTGATCTTTGACCTTTACAGGGGCTGAAGGACGACGGCGTTCTTGCATTCTGGAGCGTAGGAGGGCGGAACGAAGGGGTCGGTGCCGTTGTTGAGAACGGCCATCGACGACATCGCCATCCCGTTCACGTCGTCCCAGTACGTCTGAAGAGGTCATCTTTGAGCTGTGAACTCGAGACTAGAGTCTAGTTTAACGTTTGGGTCTTTTGCACCAACGCAGTTCCGTTCATCAACTCCATCGAATAAACTTTATTTCATAGTTTTCGTGAAACTCAACTCATCGATCTTCAAGAGACGTATTTTGAGTCAAATGGTCCTACCTTGGCGAGATAGTCCAGATCATATGGAACATCTACTATTGTTGCTCTGCATATTTTGCGGGTGGTGCGCCATAATTACCCATGTTAGCATGTAATACGATGCAGCAACTATGTGATTACCTTGGCAAAATAATCCAGGTCCGACGGGTAGAGCGTGAAGCTGTGCGGATCAAGCAGCGGCAGGGGTTGGTGCTGCTGGGGGAGCGGTTGGAGGGGCTGCAGCGGCTGCTGCTGCTGCACGTGCTGCATCACATCTGAAAAGAAGCTGGTTGACACAAAATCTTTTAAAAAAATCTTTAAAAAATATAAAAAAATGCTCGAAAATTGACACAATCCACTCACCAAACCCGGCCGCTGCTCCACTCAATATGTTGTTGTTCTGCGCCAGGATCCTCGGATCGATCATCAGACCCTGCGGCTGCTGCAGCAGGGGGCTGCCGCCTGCAGCTGCAGCTTCAGGAGACGTCGATGACGTCTCCGTCGGCTCCAACGCCGGCGGCGTCGCCGCGCTGGTCGGCGTCAGCGACGGCGGCACCGGTTGCTGCACCTGCTGCAGCTGCAGCTGCAGCGTCTGCTGCTGCAGGTGCTGCGCGAGAGTGGTCGCGGGCGGCGTGATCTGCTGCTGCGCGGGCTGCTGCATCTGCTGCAGGTGCTGCAGATGCTGCATCTCCATCCGTCGCTTCATATGGAACTCCATAGTGGCCTCGTACGCGCGCTTCTGCGCCTGGAAAAACGAACGTATTCACTCAAATTTCCTTGTTTCAATTGTCTCTAATGTTTTCAGTATTCTAGTGGATATTACACAACTTGAAAAAGATGTATCATACGGATTTTTTCCCATCCCACCACTAAGCACTAGGGTTCTCTTATTGGAATAATTAGCCTATTGGAATTCCATTCCATTCCTCTCAATTCCACAGAATCGGTCGCATAGGACCGGCGCGCTATTGGAATTCCACTACGAATGGAATTCCATTAGAGTAATGGAATCCCGCCCGCTTATTCGACTCGCTCGAGTAAGGAATGAGGCGAATTGGAATTCCAATTCCATAATGGAATTCCACTCACCGCAAGGGAGAGAAGGGAATGGAACGAATGGAATTACGTCACACCTTTGTTCTCACTAATGGAATTCCGGAATTGATTCCAACAAGAGAACCCTACTAAGCACCCATGACGGTTGTCACAAATTAGATCCCCTCGAGTAATCTACTCCTCAAGCAGTAGTACGCAGTAGAAGCATGCATCACAGAGGATAAACCAGATCAACTTCAATCAAAGAAACTTAGATTTATCCCCCCCCCTTTCATACTTCTTCCACTTTCCAGATACTAGTAGTATTCACTAAGATTAATACGCACAGGAGCCAATCCCAGTTCTTATGATTGACCCCCTCCCCCCAGATCTCAAATGAATCTTACTTCCACTAATATATTAAGCAGTAGTACGCAGTCGAATTAATATGCATCAGCGAGGGCGAATAAAGTACAATAGGCGCACGAGTATGTGAATCCCATCCCACATTTCAAATGGAAGAAGGATAGATGAATTCAATGAGAAATGAAGGAGAAGGAGGCGAGAGAACAGGGGAAAGCGAGAGAGCAGGGGGGATTTCTCCCACAATATGTCCTCGCATTGTTTCATCGGAGTCTCATGACGCATAGTTGATTAGGGGTACCGTATGCCCCCACCCCGAGAGAAGAGAAGGATTTCACGTTTCACGTGATTTGCTTGAGATACAACACATCTATCGAATTTTCCGCACAATCGCCTAAGACTCGACCTACAACCAGGTTCCGGCTCTGGAAAATCGCCCCGGTCGTACCTGTCGCTGCTGGAAGTCTGCTGCAGCGGCTGCAGCCGGCAGCTCGATGCTGGTCGCGTTATTGCACCGCTTCTTCGCGCACATCGCACCCGTCATGTAGCGGTTCTCGAAAAACCTGCAATTTTTGAATTTTTTGAAATCCCGCCACTCTTTTCGAAAAAATATGAAAATTCGGTCATTTCATGTAGAGACTTTCAATTCAGACAAAAAAAGGCGGGAACTTGAAAAATTCAAAAATCTTACCGTTTGTCGAGGCAGACGAGGCAGATCTGGCAGTCGGGCATTCGGCAGTCCTCGCAGCCGGCGCACCCCACGCGCGCCTTGAACGTGGGCGCGTCTCGCTGGAAAGATCAAAGATCAACTTTGTGGATCCGGAAATGGATCTAAAACACAATGGGAGAGTAGCTAAAATGCGGCAAAAGAGGAAGGTCCCGGGGAGATTTGAACTCCCGTCGCAGGATTCAGAGTCCTGAGTGCTAACCGCTACACCACGGGACCGCACGCGCTTGCGAGCTAGATACGAGCTTAGGATCGTCTCGCTCTCTAACGAGAGGTTGCAAGCAAAAGCAAGACATTTCCCTTCCGTTTTTATAATAAACTGCTCTTTTTCGAAAATAATAAACATATGAGAGGAATCGCGAGAGAATTACCCATATCCGAGCCCCCGCGGCGGGATGCCAAAAGTTGCTTCCATCTGCCCCCAAAGTTTACTGCAAGTACTTCGAACGATGCTCTTTCAAACTGCGCTTCAGGAATTTTGATATCGGATCTAAATTTCGCAATACGAAAGATCAAAGATCACGTATACATTAGGATTTCGAAAAATGCTCGTCACGGAAATGATCATAACTCGGCTCAAAGTAAAGATATTGACTCGATCTAAGTTGCATTAGATAGATAAAAGGTCGGACAACATTTCGCAACATTGAAAGTCATTCCTGGCTGATGCGCCGGTGCGGAGCGGTCGGGTGGCCGACATTATGGTGCAACTCTGGCAATACCGATTTGAGCCTTAAGCGACTATGGCGGTTTTAAAGCATCCATGTATACCTACAAAATATCCAAAAATCAGAAAAATCGGAGATGGTATAAAAAATGGGGGCGCACTTTTGTCCGCCGGGTCAAAAATGAGTTTCGGAAAAAATTAAGTTGGCCTCTCCATTTCCTCACATATGTGCTCAAAGTTATTAATTATTATTAGAAACATTCAAAAAAATCCATTGGAGCACTTTACAGGCCCATTTAAGGTTGAAAAATCGATATTCTGACCCATGGTGACCCACATTTTCAAAATGCTCGGAATTATAGCTCGTTCAACTTTTCAGTGCTTTTAAAAGTGCCTTTGGGGTAACTTTTCACGTAGAACTCGAAAATCGACCTTAGGAAGTGGTACCATCAAACCCGACCCAGACCCCATGGTACCCACTCCGGAACCAGGGAATATGTGAAACCTCGGGAATTTTCTCTCAAACCTACACATGTGATAGTGAATATTGTAGATCTCGACGAGATAAGCATTTTTTGTGAAGAAAGTGAAGGTCTAGCTCTTCTTAGAAAAAAGTTACATCGGTCGGAAATTTTTTGCATCTATTTTTTCGGACCGCTGTAAGATCGGATTTTCAATTCATAACAATGATTTTTCGAGAGGAAATTACTTAAATGATCATTAATAAAGCTTTTGGAACGTTTGGGACGTTTTGAGAGAAAAAATATTTTTTCGAAAAAAATTAGAAATTGAAAAAAGTCAAAAAAATTCATTTTTGTCCAATCCTCTTCAAACTTTCTGAAATTAATATTCTGAGTCAGATTGATCATTTCTGGTACAAAAATCAAGTGTAAGTCTCGAAATTCCGATCTTACAGCGGTCCGAAAAAATAGATGCAAAAAATTTCCGACCGATGTAACTTTTTTCTAAGAAGAGCTAGACCTTCACTTTCTTCACAAAAAATGCTTATCTCGTTGAGATCTACAATATTCACTATCACATGTGTAGATTTGAGAGAAAATTCCCGAGGTTCCACATACTCCCTGGTTCCGGAGTGGGTACCATGGGGTCTGGGTCGGGTTTGATGGTACCACTTCCTAAGGTCGATTTTCGAGTTCTACGTGAAAAGTTACCCCAAAGGCACTTTTAAAAGCACTGAAAAGTTGAACAAGCTATAATTCCGAGCATTTTGAAAATGTGGGTCACCATGGGTCAGAATATCGATTTTTCAACCTTAAATGGGCCTGTAAAGTGCTCCAATGGATTTTTTTGAATGTTTCTAATAATAATTAATAACTTTGAGCACATATGTGAGGAAATGGAGAGGCCAACGTATTTTTTTCCGAAACTCATTTTTGACCCGGCGGACAAAAGTGCGCCCCCATTTTTTATACCATCTCCGATTTTTCTGATTTTTGGATATTTTGTAGGTATACATGGATGCTTTAAAACCGCCATAGTCGCTTAAGGCTCAAATCGGTATTGCCGGAGTTGCACCATAATGTCGGCCACCCGACAGCTCCGCACCGGCGCATCAGCCAGGAATGACTTTCAATGTTGCGAAATGTTGTCCGACCTTTTATCTATCTAATGCAACTTAGATCGAGTAAATATCTTTACTTTGAGCCGAGTTATGATCATTTCCGTGACGAGCATTTTTCGAAATCCTAATGTATACGTGATCTTTGATCTTTCGTATTGCGAAATTTAGACCCGATATCAAAATTCCTGAAGCGCAGTTTGAAAGAGCATCGTTCGAAGTACTTACAGTAAACTTTGGGGGCAGATGGAAGCAACTTTTGGCATCCCGCCGGGGAGTGGTCGATTCTCTCGCGATTCGTCTCATATACTCACTTGCAATCGGTTCTCCAGCACTCGAAGACATCTTCGTTCGATGCAGCTCTGTTTTTTGACTCCTGAAGAGATCAATGTTCAATCATCAAACTACAAACACCTGATCAAACTACAACGACCAAAGATCAAACTACAAACCTGGTCCTCCAAACTGCGGGGAATCCTGGCAGTACGTGCAGGCGCCGCATGGTTTGCACTGGCAACCCCGACATACGCCGCATCTGGAAGGGATCAAAGATCAAACTAGAGATGCAGAGATCATACTACAAAGAGCAAACAACAACGATCAAATGGAGTGTGTAGTGCAGTAATTTCCCCCAACTCAATCTCAGTCACGAGTAATGTGCCTCATTCAAGGAGAGAGGAGAAGGGGGCAAGAGATTGAAATATTGCAATCAGAAGCCCCTTGCTGGCGCCATGCCAACGCGTCTCCGCTTCTCTGGCTCTCTCACTTTTACGTTGTCTCTAATCTTCGAGGATCCCCGTTTCTCGAACATTTCTCGAGTTTTCATGTAGAAAACAATCTTCCCGGGATCCTACCCTCTTATCTCAACATGTAATCAATCTTGAATGGTACACTTAGCACGCAGGAAGAAAGGGAAAGAGAAGAGAGAAAGGAGGGGAATCAACTCCCCCAGATAGAGATCAACCCAGTTGGAATTCATCTATCCCTGCTAGTGCAGATGAAACCTGGCACGCTGCCAAATCATAGCTTTGACCTACCGCTGCGATCGATTCATGCTGGCGTTGATGGGCATCTGCGCGTTGCCCGCCGGACCACCTGCAAGTCGACTACCGTAATCTCTCCGCGAAAAGTGCGCCGGGTCAGATCGCCGGGCGCCATCGTGACTGCCTCCATTCCGCACGCACTCTGCCTTTGATTGGACACGAGCGTGCGAAATGGAGCAAATCAGAACAGAACTCAGGGCAAATCGACTACCGTAATCAGTTCGGTGGGTCAGATCACCTATCAGCGCCTCACCTTGCAGCAGGAGTCCATGGGGGTTGAATACTGATGGGTGAGGACCGGCCAGGGGATGGGCATGCTGAGGCGGGGGGTGGTGATGGAAGCCGGGTGGGAGGTGTTGGCCTGGAGATCAAAAATCAGAGATCAAACTACAAAGATCAAACTACAAAGTCCAAAGATCAAACTACAAACCTTGGTTCCATCCTTGCGGGCCCGCCTGGCCCGGGTCCATCACCAGCATTGGACCCATGGAGACGAGGGAATTCATCGCTGGTCCCTGAGGGTACGGTAGGTTAGGATACTGTAGTTCAAGCGGGTCATAATAATTATCGATCAATACATCCATGGAAATGATTCGGATACGGTAAGTTACGGTAGTTCAAGAGGGTCATAATACTGAAAATCGATCGATCAACACATCATCGGAAACTGAGATGGAAAGGGACAGCGAACGGAAAAGAAGGAAAAGGATACGGTAAGTTACTGTAGTTCAAGCGGGACAAAATAATAATAATGGATCGATCAACACACATCATCATCGGGAAACTTGAAAGAGCCAGGGGGATGGGTGGGGTGAGAAGAAGAGGGAGAGAAGAGGGGAGAAGAAGGGCTAAAGTGGCCGGAGGCACTGTGTATTCTCCCTGTGAAGAGAGGGAGAAGAGGTCAGTGTGGAATTGGATGGACATTGAAAGAACATGAAGTTGTCAGATAATTACTGCTTATTTTACAGTTAATAGCTTATAAATTAGAGCTGATTTAGTCTCAGAAAGAGTTAAATATGAAAGGGAAGAGAACAGGTCGGTGTAGAATCGGATGGACAGTTTAGGAACATGAACAACTTAGTTACTGTTGAATTAAAAGTCTATCCGAGATCAAATCTTAGACTCTTAGTGGATAAAAGGGATGGAAGAAGGAGGGGCGAGGAGGTCAAAGGAGGGATAGGAGATAGAAATCCCCTAAAAACCCCACTTACTACACAGTTATCTGATTGAGCGCTTCGCAGCTCAATGTAGTGCACGTAGCGAACAGTAATTTACCACGAAAACGACTGCTCGCTAAAATATAACACATGATCATCAAAATTTACTACCAATATTTGAATTGCCACCTAAAATCGTCACTTTTTTCTTATTTTTTTGGCAATCGAATGGTTAGATTTGCCGAATGGGATGGACAATAACATGAAGTCGTGTATGTTTGGTGGTGAATTTGATTTGCACTGGAGAAAAATTCAGCTGGAACTCAAGATGAAGGAACAACAGAGAAGGCTGATGAATAAGCAAGTCAATGAAAGACCCGAAGTAGGTAAGTTGGACATTGGAAGTTGTGAAATTCAAGGAGAAAGGAGAATATGAGAACGGAGGGTGAAATAAGTTTCACATATCCTACGAAAAGGAGTGAGGAACAAAGAATTGAACGGAGTTGCACCTCGAAAGTTTAAAAATATAATCCTCCAATGCCTGACGATCAAATACTAGTAACTCTTGCCTTACGAACTCTCCTAGTAAAGGTTAGTCACGGGGCTATGCGAGATCCCACTCACAAGAAACATTGGTTCATTTTGCATTTCCCTGGGAGAGTTCCCTCAGCCTCTCTCCCCCTCCTCCTCCTCCTCCTTCTCTCTACCTGCCTCCCTGCCCCTCACTCAATCAAATTTTGTGCAATGCCAATCAGAAAGGGCAGTCGCTCCATAAGGACTCTCTCTCCTTCTCTCTCTCTCCCTCTCTCTCCTTCTCTCTCTCTCCCTCTCTCCCTCTATGATGGGAAAGGGGAGGGGAGGGGAGGAAGGAAGGAGGTGTGGGGCAATGCATGGGAAATTTACTGCGGACCTAGATGTCGAAAACTGGAACTTTTGTGAGTTTCTTTTGTAAAAAAGGGGTGAAGGTGGAGGAAAAACGGAAAATTGGGGCGAGAGCCCTAGAGGGTGAAACGAGTTGGAAGCTCAAAGAGTGGAATCTCTCCGAGATTACCATCTAGGATAAGGAGAAGGAAGAGACATTTCAAGGTGGAAATCTCGGGTCTCGAACCGACAGTTTGAGATACGGTAGGGGTACGGTATTCAAATAAAGTAAAAACTTAATTGAGGCAATAAAGAGATAATCCATCAAAGCGGACTGCCGCAGAATGCGAAATGAGTACTTCTAGATGGAAAAAGGACACAAAGAACCAGGAATCAGATAAGGAACACCTAATAAAAAGAGCTAAAGGAAGACAAAAAGGGCTGCTAAATCTGATGACCTAAATGAGTATCCACGACTGTGAGCTGACAAAGAGATCAAACGAAGTGAGGAACGATTCAACTCTCTCCCATTTCCCTTGATCCCTCGCCTACAAGGTAGATCGAGAGATTAGAGGGACTCGAGAGCGCGTCATACTCAACGTAAAGTTGTGAATTTTGAAAAATATCTGAATGATTGGAATAACGTGGCTAGGGTTGGTTTGTCAAGATTAAAACCGCTTTTCAAGATTGGAGAGACGAAGAATGATCTTGCCAAGAACCGTGACTCGTGGCTAGCCGTGAAACCGTGAACGGGTAGTCGAAAGGTTAGGGGAAACAAGAAGTCCTCAAAGAAAGCAACGCGGGCGTCTAGACCATTCATTTTGTTGAGCGCGAAGGGATCGTCAGGGTGGATTTCGCAAAGGTTATTGTAAGGTGAGCGCAAATAGCGGCAAAAGGCAAGCACGGGAGCGGGTCCGATCCGACCACGTCACGTACGCAAGACAAGCACGTACACCACTAGGCTACCGACAGCAGGGGTCTTGATGCTGATGCTAGGGTATCTGGAGCAACAGGATGGATCGGATGACGCAGAGCTTCAAAATACCGGCTAGATTCGGAGAGAGCATTCGAATGTGAAACATGAGAGCTGGTGAATACAAGCTAGATCCAGACATGGTAGCAGATCGATTGATCTAGCGTACCCGGAGCTTACATGGATCCATGGAACCAGAATCTGTGAGCTGAGGTACACGGAGCCATGGTACCTGGATCCATGGAACCAGAATCTGTGAGCTATGGTACCCGGAGCCATGGTACCTGGATCCATGGAACCAGAATCTGTGAGCTGAGGTAAACGGAGTCATGGTACCTGGATCCATGGAACCAGAATCTGTGAGCTATGGTACTCGGAGCTATGGTACCTGGATCCATGGAACCAGAATCTGGGAGCGGAGGTACCCGGAGCCATGGTACCTGGATCCATGGAACCAGAATCTGTGGGCTATGGGACCATGATACCTGAGAGTGCCCAGGTGTCAGTGGCCAAAGTTCTGGGTACTTGAAACGACAACCCCTCCTCGGAAACGGAGGCCCAAAACAAGCAAGAACCGTGAATGGAGAAGAGGTGAGGAGGATGGGAAATCTTGTCAGGTGTTTGGGGGAGGATGGGGAGGGGAGAGGGAGAGGGGGAGAGGAGGGGGGAAGAGACAAGAGGGTACAAGGGGGGAACCTCTACAGTCAAGAAGACGATACAAATAGGGGCGAGGGGAGGGGGGAGGTGGGGGGGAGAGGGGAGGTGGGAGGAGAGGGGAGGTGGGAGGAGAGGGGAGGTGGTGAGAGAGATTCCCTATTGCGGGCGAGTGAAAAGGCGCTCCAGATTTTCAAGAGTCCATTCTCCCTTCTTCTCCCCCTTCTCTTCTGTCCACATATAGACAAGCGAAGCGCATGACATGACATATAGTATCGATTGATTGGCTACCGTATCCGTTGATCTACGGTGTGAATCCGGATGGGACCAGAGAAGGAACAAGCGCTGTGCAAAAACCAGCAGGCACCTCGAATTGGAATGAGTGAAACTTTCAAGTGTCAGTAATTATGAGAGAGGGAGTACACATGAGAAGAGTACAAAAGGTGTGGATCCATCCTAATACCAACTAGCTGGAAGAGATGTAGGGTCATGTTTCAAGTATGCTGGGGGTCTGAAACTAGAGGTCTTCAAATGACTACCGGTAAGGATAATCAATGTATTCGATTCTACTGTACCTACCGTATCCCCTCAAACATCCCCTCAGGACCAAAGACGGTAGCCTGACAAGGAAGCTAAGCACATCTCAAAGGCTCATAACAGGAAATTGGCGCAAAATGAGGCGGAAACGCGCCGTTGAATGCCCATTTTCAAGCCATTTCAGCGAGCCGGAAACTCGAATCGTAATCGCGTCTTGAGACGACGTTTCCGGATTACGGTAGGCGAGATAGCAGGATGAATTGAGAAAACAATAACTCGAAAAATCGCTCGTTTTTAGTGGTTTCTAGTGGGTGAAAGGCTACATGTTAGATACTTGACGAGTCCAATAGTGCGGTAAATAACGTCTGCGATATTAGACTTATTTAAAGGGGGACAGGCACGAAGCGAGAGAGAGTCATCTTAGCCAGAGGGTATATTGGGCGCGCTCTCTCCATTTCGCACGCTCTTTCGCTCGTTGCCTGCACCGCAGGGTCATTTGGCACACAGCCAATTGATCAAAACTCGGTTTGAACTCAAAGTGATAGTCTGGGAGTTTCGAAAATGTGATCGGGTAACGACGACCCATCATCATACGTTGAGAGCTCTGTTAGCCAGATATTCGTGCCTATCCCCCTTTAATTAAAAATATTTAAGCAATAAGGTAGATCAAGAGGCGAGTGAGTTGCTTTTGATCAATCAGAGGAGAGGGGAAAGAGAGAGGAAATATGTATGTAAAGACAAGGTCAGGTCAATGAGAGTCGATCTCTTTCCTTCCCATCGTTAGATGAATATCTTGGTACGAGAGTACACCCCCAATGCCGGACTGCGGCTGCTGCAAAAGTCGACGGGCCGTAAGAGGAAGTGGCCGGTTGTCACTAACGACAGTAAGTCCGCCGCCCCGGTCAGTAGTTGGGGAAACACATCGGAGTGTTGTCTTAGCCGGCGAGATAGTGCGGCAAATGAGGAGAGCGCGAGACTGCTAGAGCAGGCGAGAGAGCAGGCATAATCGAGAGAGCGGCGGATAGATGAGACAGTGTGTGTACTTACTGAATTGAATGGGACAGTTAGGATGCGCTCTCCGCGATCCGCACGCTCTCTCGCGCCGTCTCTGACGCGAGATAATGTCTGCGCTCTCCTCGAATCTCGTGGTCTCTCGTCGCTTTCTCGTCTGTGCTCTCTCCTGATTGCACGATCTCTCGTCTCCCTTTTTTCTCTGACTCTCTCGAATGACCCTCGGGTGAGGTCATGATGAACGATTCTCGAAGTAATTAGAAAAAAAGCAGGAATAAGTGATCCCGATCATTCCAACGAATGAATTGAGTTCCATGATTGCCTCAAAGACTCGATAGCTAATCCACTACAATGGGATGTTGATTTCGTAGGAAAAACTTGAATCTGATCCCAATGAAAATGCCTCAATGCAACACGGAGTAGTCCACGGGATTTAGATGCTGAAAAACGCTCGTGGTGAATAATTTCGAAAATTATAATTGAAAAGGCTTGATTGACCCTGAACTATGACGAATTTTCAGTGAGAATAAACGCTTAGGGGAAATGACGCGATGAAACACTGGATAGGTCACGGGATTCAGTTTGCTGTGAATATGCATGCGAGAGCAATGGTCTGACTCTCTCATTTTCCCCTGCTCTCTCGCTTCTCTAACCGACGAGGGCTCATTGCGAAATGAGAGAGTCAGACGATTGCTGTGAATATGCGGGGGCAGGCCTGAATTCGCGAGCAGTGTGCTACCGTGGGAAGATTTGGATACGCAATCACTGGGTTGTTTATGCGAAAAATACAAAGAATATGAGATGATTGACTCAAGAAACCAAACAGATCATCAATCGTACTCTGGTTTTTCCAACCCACTGGTTGACCTTTTTGGGTCACCCTTTTTGAATGTTCTGGTTAAACAGTTGCTAGCTCAAACTCCGTCCACTGGTCAACCAGTGGCAGAAACCAGAGTAAGTACATAATTACAAGTATCCTGGGGAACATGATATCTGAATGGAAAGGGAACATCTAATTGAAGACTACTGAGTGAGGTTACCATGGCTCTCTGCTACTCTTGATCTTTTGAGTTTCGCGAGAATATTCCATGTGGAACGCTAGTCTATCACCGTTATTCCTCCACTCCTTCCCCCCCCCCCCCTTCAGTCATTTACCACCACAGATTGGGAATGATTAGCGAGAGGTTATCGGCTCTCTGACCTTCATAATAATACTATTCCTTGTTCAGTTTTTAGCCCTTGCCTTGCTTCGACCGCTCGGCATGAGAGGTGAGGCGGCGATTGGGTTTGATACAAGAAGGGGAGCAAGAAGGGACCCAGTTCGAGTAGATAGCCAGAGGAGATCAGATTGTGATTAGCAAGGGAGGAATGGGTTATCCGTTGACCTTCAGTAGATTAATGAGTGCAGAGATGAGGAGACAGTTGAATGATCTATTGGGTCCGTTCTGGTGAGAGAGATGTGGAATTCATTGCATAGGGGCTTCGAAACTCTTCCATAAGTTACCTTATCGACAACAGCGTGTCTACTATCCTTTGGCAAAGCGCACAAAAAGTACGCATTTTTACCTCACAATAAACCAAGAGAAATTAATGCGAGACATAGAGAGAAAGGAAACAGTTTCCGCATGCGTCCAAGCACTCAAAGAGCATTGCCCTTACTCTGGATTGCGAGATTTGAAGCGTGCACTTTTAACGCTTCCAGAGGAGATTTGCATGCAATTTGACTGCACTATCAAAATGGCCAGAGTTTCGACGCCATTTACTCTTTTCTTTTTTTAAGAGTTTCATAATATTTGCAGGGCGCCGCGTCATACAAACTAGAGCTCGAAATACAAGTCACCGTCTCTTCATTATCCGTACTGTCAGTATTGTCAGTAGACCGGGCGAGAGAGTGTTCAAAATGAGGAAACGTTGACTCGTATTTCGAGGTCTAATACGAACTTATGAACATGACGAAAGCCATAATGGTACAAGAAAGCAATAACTATGCGATGTGGAGGAACGAGAAGAAAGGACCGAGAAGATTCCATCCTAAATAAGCAAACCGAAGAATACGAATCAAAACATCATCACTATCGATGATGTTCCTATTAATTGTAGGTTCGCGAGGGCATACGACGATCTCTGGAAGAAAAGGAAAGAGTGAGGACAGAGAAGATCCTTCCCCAAACAAGACACAAGGGATGAGACGCGAAAGCCAGCCGAGAAAGAGGGACAGAGAGATATCCTAGGGAGTCGTGCGGCCATAGGATTGCGAGACTACGGTAGGGGGGGGAGATTGAAGAGGAGGGGGGAGGGATTGAGGCATGCCTAAACATGGAGGGAGGAGGGAGGGATATCCGGAGAGAAGGATTGAGAAGGCGCTCATTTTTAAGCAAAACTGCAGATTGAGGTGATAATGTTGATACGATTGAGGAGAGGGAGGAGTTGGGGCATGCCTAAACATGGGGCAAGTGAGGAGAAAAGGGTAGAAATGTTTCATATTGAGGCATGTTCAATCATAGGATGGAATATTGGATTGAGATCTCAGATGGAACTGGGAATAATTAGTTTCGCCTGTTGACGAATCAATGAAATAGGATAATTGAAACTCAACACGAAAGCGAACTGAATACTGGACCCGAACCCAAACTTATCTGCCATGGTTCCGCTATGGTACCAATGGTTCCATTGGTTCCTCCCCCTAAGGGAGGCTTACAACTCAGCTGGCACTACTCCCATTGAACACCCACCATCATCTCATAAGTGAGTGGATTACAGATTAGTCCTCTCTCTGCTCTCTCCCCATCTCCCCTGCTCTCTCGCTCCGTCTAACCGAGGAGAGAGAGGAGGGATTAGGAGAGACACTGGCTGCTCTATTGACAGTCGGTGGGGGTAGTGGGGAAACAATGGAGGGGGCAGGGGGCTGAGGGGATGGTTCGTGGTTCGTGAGGCTTGAAGCAAGCTCGAAAAGGCGTTTTTAATAAAGTTTTCAAGGGATAAAATGGCAAATTTGAAGGAAAATAAGATAAAATTTGGATCAGAAGTTGATGCTGTCGACGACTTATCAAGAAATGAGGTCCACAGGACAAGGGTATCTCATTCGGGGCTAAACCTCGAACAATAACAGAAATGAAAATGAAGGGAGGTTTCGATTCTCAATCGGTGAATCGACTGTTGGCAACTCGGAGGATTATATCATGAAATTATTTCAATTTTCTGACTGCTCAATCAGAAGTTAGTTGGTATGAATCATGGAATCTGAGAGGCATGAAACCTCCTGCGGTTACGTCAACCCTAGGCAATCCTAAAGACCAGGAAAGCCCGTAAACCATCAGTTTTCGGCTTGGTTGGCAACTCAATCGGTCGGATTAAATCGAGAAAGAGTGTGAAACATGAGCTGTGAAAAGATAGAGAGACACGAGAGAGGAGAAGAAGGAGGGGAAAGTGAAATTGGGAATCCAGTTTGAGAAGCATAATCGATCGGTGTTGCGTCATCACGACGTAATCTACACATTTTCGAAACTCTTTGGCTTCTGATACACGCTCAACGATCAAGGAGACGGAGGTTCAAGAGGGCTGGTACATTAAAGGTACTGCCACAGAACTCTTCAGGAGTCAAAGATACAATGTCGTAAAACACTTCCTGAGAACGAAATGACAAGAGCTCTAGCATAATGCACCCCATGAGACCAAAATAAACGTTCCTTATGACGTTTGACAGGAAACGTGGCAAACTACGGTAGCTCGATATCCTTGCCTATATTCCCTTTCTGCAATATGTCCAATAACAGCTTCCTAATGGCGTTTGGTGATTTACTGACTCCCTCTTTTCACGTGTCTCCCAAGTTATCATGATATCTTATCATCCAGAGAACAGCTAGAGATCAAGCGAATTCGAGAGGGTGCTGCTCTCTCGATTCCGAGTGATCTCTAGCCGGTCAGAGGAGGTGAAAGACTGAGCGAAGCGAGAGAGTTTATCAACATTCAATCAAGTCCCCCGATCTCATTCAATTTCACACCAACATTGGTTGACACGGGATAGGGTATCAGAGGGGTGAGGGGGTGGAAAGGAAGTTGGTTACGTCAGCATTAGGCAATACTTGTAAATATTCTCTCGAAACCATGTTCTGGCCACCGTAGAAATGATACACGGCATTTTGTCCGGTGATAGAGCATGGTAAACGAAGAGCATGAAGAGCCAGAACAGATAATAGTCTCTTCATTTCCCACGCTCTCTCATCGGTCAGAGTTAGGTGAGAGATCACGCGAAATGAAGAGAGTCCGGACTCGAATTCAATCGTCGGAATATATTAAACGAGCCTTCACTCAACGTCGCCTGATGATGGGAAAGTGGAGATAAAAGAGTGGATGAAAAGCGAATGAAATCTCCACTTTCTCGTCTAACTCTCTCGATTAGGCATGCTCTCTCGCGCTCTCTAGCCTACTCCTCCCTCTCCCTCTGTCTCTGAAATGAGCGAAAGAAAGACCCCTAATGCTTCAAATCTACATTTCCTCTCATATGAGCAGTTAAACTTTTATTGTCCCTGAGAGAGAGAAGGGGGAGGGGAGGAGGAGAGGCATCGAGTAACTGACTCTCTTTCCCAATTTCGAATAATCTCTGACTAAACGAGATAATGGAAAAATTATTTCATCATCACTATGAAATCGTCCCTAAAATGACCAATACAAGAAGCTGCACGTACGCTCAAATCGGCAACATTTGTCGAATGTTAGGAATGATAACAAATTCGAGAATGATGGAAAATAGGCAACAATCATCGAAAATGGACAATAATAGATCAGACCTAATCAACGGCTCTCAGATTGCTGGGAAGCAATTCCCGGCTCTCGCATCTCCCCTGGCAAGGGACTCATTCCGGACGCTCAGATAGTACATTCAACACTCGATTTATGGCTGATACTAAGTGCTGCCTCTCGTCTCCCGCAGTCCCCCAGGCCCCGCCCACCAGCTCGCATCGCTCTCTCCGTTTCGCGTGCTCTCTCGTCGTCTCTAACCGGCTAGAGAGCGCTGAAAATTGAGAGGGTCTCCAGCCTCTCCATTTCTCGTGCTCTCTAGTTTTCTCTGACTGACGAGAGAGCATGCGAAATGAGGAGAGTCGAGAAGGCAATCGATGATCTTACAAGGCGCAAGTCCCTGCAAGATAGCAAAGAGGATTCAGAGACCCTCCATTCAGGTCCCTAATAGAAGCACAAAGGAAGGAGCAGGGGATGGGAAGTTGTGGTTAGAGTCAAGAGGGGATTTGGCACGCTGCCAGGAGGGATCCTCGATCGAAGAGTACAGTAATTGAGGAAATAAGACAAAGGGGTCAATTACCGTAACCTAGAGTCCGGTGGGTCGCTCGGTAGGTCGCCACGATAATATATCGTAAAAGTACAGTGCGGTAGCGCCTCTAAGATGAAGAAAAGAAGAGGGGGAGAGACGGGAGGAAAAGGTGATGTTGTCGTCTCTCCATTCCGCACGCTCTCTCGCCAGGCAGACGGAGCGAGAGAGCGCGCGAAAGTGAGAGAGTGCGTCGAGGAAAAGGTGAGGAGCGGTGAGCAATGTTGACAAAGATCAATCATCTCCCCCCATTCCTTTTCTCCTCCCGTCTGTGTCAATTTATCATACGATGAACAGTAAGAGACCTAATCGACGGCTCGGCGATTACTGAGAGGTAATTCCCGGCTCTGCGACATCTGTCGATTTCCGGACAGCAAAGACAACAAGAAAACGAAGCAGAGAAAGGAAACATTCGAATGGTGAAAAGAGAGCGGATTATGATGGGAAACCGAAACTTCTTTCCTTTTCTTCGTCTGACTCTCTCACATTCGCACATTCTCTCACCGGTCAGAGAGCCGAGAGAGCATGCGAAATGGAGAGAGTCACCCCCCTCTCCTGACCCCCATTCATTGCACCGTTAGTTCGGTTTTCTCTGATCGACGAGAGAGCATGGGAAATGGAGAGAGCGCGAATTGTCCGTTAGTTATTACATTTGTGTCCACAAGTAGAGCAAATCGTTCTCACTCTCGATTTAATTTAATCTTTTAATCGCTTTTTGCCACTATTGGAGAAACAATCCCCCAATTCGAACCCCGGATGGGATAGGTTGCAACTATCGGATGTGTTTCAAGCAATGGTCATAATCATGAATGCTCGTCGAAATTGATATCGATGAAGAAATGAGTCCGAGAAGTTCAAAAACACCCTCATCTCTCTCATTCTCCTTCCTTTTCCAACGAAAAACGGCTCTGAGAAATTTCGACTAAGAACATTTTTTGCATGGTTACTGAACGACTGATCGATAGAGTTCACCTACTCCATCTCTCACCTAAAAACGGCTCTCAGATTACTGGAAGCAATTCCCGGCTCTCTCATCTCCCCTGGTCACTGATCGGGAACGACTGATCGATAGAGTTCGTCTACTCCGTCTCTCACCTCCCCCCTACGGGACACCCCTCTCTCATCCCCTCCAGACCTAATCGACGGCTCTTAGATTGCTGAGAAGCAATTCCCGGATCCCTCATCTCCCAGAGTTCACCTTCCCCTACTCCTCACCTCCCCCCTCCGGAAGACCTCTCTCTCTCTCTCGCATCCTTATCCCAGGAGATTTATCACCCCCACTAATCTCATTATCAGCACTCAATTTGTCAGCCGGGGTGAGGAGAAGAGAGGAGACAGGGGAGTCCTTTCATCTCACTCGAACTCTGCCTCACAATCAGAGCGGATCCCTATTCGATTTTTTGTTGTTATCGAGCATTATCTTTATCTCGCGCAGAACGGTCTTTCGCGTAATGTAAAAATAATGCTTGATCAGCAATAAATATACATTTATCACCCAGGGTGAGGGGAAGAAAGGAGAAGAGGAGTCTTTTCATCTATCGAACTCGGGATCAAAGAAATTCATACTAGTCTTTGGCCTCTGTGAGTATATGAAAGGTGTCTACAGAGAGCTCTGTCGACGATGGATAATAATAATCAGTACTAAAGAAATCGTGAAAAGGTCACATGAATGGTGATGCCGCGTCTTAGATAATGAACTTTCGTTAGCTACAGGAAGCCGCGACACTGTGAGAAACGGGGAAACCCATAGGTCGAAAGAGAGCGCGAAATGAAGAGATTCCCTCTCCCGGCCATCAAAATCAGTGGGAGAGCACAAATCATCTGGGAGGTGATCTGTCAGGGAAAGGTAGAGGAGGGGGGAGAGAAGGAAGGTGTGAAACGAGGAATAGGAAGCGAGCACGTTCAGGGGTTTGAGATGGCCAAATTGGGATGTATCTGACTGATTACAGTTTAAGTTGAAGAAAGTGATCTGTCAATGGAGGCGAGGGGGGAGGAAGGTGCGAAAAGAACGGAAGGTCCTCGGGAAACGAGGGATGTAGACAGAAAATGGTTGAGAAACGAGAGTAGAGCATCAATTTTCTTCAGCCTTACTTTGTCTCCAAGGAACAAAATCGTCTTGAAAGGATGGTCAAGTCAGAAAATGAACAAGAAAAAGCGTGAACCGTTAACAAGAGATACTGTAAAAAGATGCCTGATTACCGTAGCCCACGCTGTACGAAGAAATGTGTGCACGCAACACGGTAATAGGCTACAGTAGGCCAAGTGAGTACCGTAACCCGCGCTAAACGCCGTAATGTGTACACGCAGTACGGTAAGAGGCTACAGTAGGCCCATTGCAAACTGAGTACCATACCTCGCGCTAAACGAATGTGTACACACAAACTATCATCTCAGAGAATAGCGAAAGTGAGCAGTAGATAGAGTACTATAGCAGTGAAAGTTGGGAGGATATGATGAGGATATGATCTTATTTTTCTTTTCCTCCATCTTCCTGTCTCTCATCATTCCGTGTGCTCTCTCGCTCCGCCTAACCTCTGCGTTCATTGAGAATTGACTAACCATTCAGCCGCCCTGACCCTGCCTGTTCTCTAGCTAGGCAGAGGAGAAATGATCTCACTCTCTCATTTTTACGTGCTCTC
This sequence comes from Pristionchus maxplancki, assembly GCA_900490775.1. Classification (NCBI taxonomy): domain Eukaryota; kingdom Metazoa; phylum Nematoda; class Chromadorea; order Rhabditida; family Neodiplogasteridae; genus Pristionchus; species Pristionchus maxplancki. The sequence goes on along the minus strand of LS534940.1, from coordinate 42,939 downwards.
TAGCTCTTCTGACTGGCGAGAGAGCATTACGAAACGAGAGAGTTAGAGGAACGATGGATAAGAAATGAGGAAGAGATCCACTATACTGTGTCTATCTTGTCTATTCACCCTTCCTCCTCTTATTGTTGCTCCCTTTTTGCAGCACTGATCATACAGCAGCACTAAGCAAGCAACACAACTAATGTAAGCGAAACTACAAAGTAATAAGAGAGTACCGTAACCTCGGAAACTACCGTAACCCAGGAGTAGATCACCCAACAGCAGCCTATTATCCACTCATCCAACCTCCGGATATAATACTAAAGCATCTAGCCCGGAATACAGAGCAAATAGTACAGTATCCTCATAAACTACCGTAATCCTTAGTACCGTAATCCTAGAGGAGTAGACCACCCAACAGCACCCTATTATTCCCAAATCCCGTCTCCGGACATAATGCCAATGTATCTAGCCCAGAATACAGAGCAAATAGTACAGTATCCTCATAAACTACCGTAATCCCAAGTACCGTAACCTAGAGGAGTAGATTAACCACAACAGCACCCTATTATTCCCTCATCCCCTCACCGGACATAATACCAGCCTACTCCCCTCCAGATGTCTCAGATGGGCTAGGGAGATGAGGGATTTGAGAGGAGGGGAGACAGGGTTTTCGATGTTCCCGACGATTTCTTGTTTCACAAGTCGCGCAAGTTGACACCAGAAACTTACTAGCAATATTGACCGCATTAAGATGACTAGACTTTATCACTAGCCTATCAAAAGCCGTTGTTATGAATTACGCCTCTTAACATGTACAGCATTCTACCATTCCTTGAAACTGTTATACAGTATCGAGCCCATTAGGGTTACGGTATCTAGTCTCCAGTCTATCACAAACTGACAAATTAATGTGCGCATCATTATGCAACACAGCTGCCTGCTACGTCGTAATTCGGTGACTAATTGGCCCCCATGGAGAGTAGACGAAACAGTTTGGTTTCCAGTAGCTAGACTCTATTATAGAGCCTCCGGTCTTGGGGAACAGTTATAAATCGGAATACTGAATTCGGTGACAAATTGCTCCCTAATGGAGGGAGGCAAGAACTGTTTCCAGTAGCTAGACTAGATTATGCAACCTCCGTTATTCGGGAACAGCTACAAATCGGAAAATTGAATTTGGTGACAAATTGTTTTCCAATGGGGAGAGGCAAGAACTGCTTCCAGTTCTTAATATTTAGATCATGCTAAATTTTCCCACAATTTTTACATTTCCTAACAGAAGCTGAAATGGTTTCAAGATAAGGCTTCTTTTTAATTTCCATCACAAGCTAGTACACTATCAATAACAGAGAACATAGAACATTATGTGAATCGAAGGAAACATCAAAATTTTATCTCACATAACGCCAAAACAGTTCATTTCGCAGATCGAACAATCATCAAAAAGGAGAAGAAAGGAAAGAAAGGAAGAAAAACAACTCAAATTCGAACAAAACAACGACTACCTAATCGATACACTACAATCGTCTCTCTCCATTCTGCACGCACTATCGTCTGTCAGACGAAGCGAGAGAGCGTGCGAAATCGAGAGAGTGAGACACTTGGGATCGTGCCAGCCTCTTCCCTGATTCAGGGTTGTCTCTCGACCCGTCTGAACCAGCTCGGCCTCGGCTCCTCCAGCTCGACCACACGCACGCCGTCCTTGATCTCGCCCTGAATCAGGGGAGTCGATTAACTACCGTATTCGAATACCGTAACCTATCAACGTTTGTCTTGCCCTGAATCAGTGGAACTACTGTAGTCAGGTACAATAATCTATTCGCTATCGTACGTAGAGGCCAGTTGAGGTGCTATTAAGTAATTTATTTTTATATTATTTTATACAATTGAAACCTTCAGACCATTACACCCGTGTACGATCACTGGCACATGAAGCAATAGTGAAACGAAAACACTCCGGTATTGCAAAACCCCGGGCTAATGGAGCACACGACAGTTATCTAACCCTTCAATCTACCATACCAACCGTACCCCTCGCTACCGTATCTACCGTAACCAATTCCCACCGTACCTTCCTCTCCTCCTCCACGCGCAGCTGCTCCGCGCGGATCTCGTCGTCCGTGAAGCGAACCTGATAGTAGCCCAGTAAGTTGTCGATAAGTTGTCGAGTAAGTTGTCGAAGGTGACAACATGAACCAATATCACCCATTACATTTATTGTTGTATTTTATTATTTATCAGAGATCGCTTCCCAACTATCGCTTTTATGGCTTACTCCTAGTGAACCTAGTGAATGAGAAACGAAAAAGTGCACGGGCCAATTAAAGAATTTTTAGGCGAAGAAAATCAAGTATGATTGAGTTGCAAAATTTGAGCTGGTCCATGTAGCATAGATGAAACGCAAAACTGAAAACGTGATTTTTTTGTTCTTGGATGAATTATCATAACTGAAGATTGGTCAAGGACTGAATGATGCAGTCACCGCGCAACCGAAAATCACAGCTTTCGAAACCAATAATAATGAAGTAAGATTAGAATTCCTATGTTGAGGAACCCGGGTAAACTATTATTGAAAATCAGTTCTCGATCATCATCCACCCCCCACCGTACCTCGACCTCCTTGGGCGGTATCTTTTTAAATACAATCATTTCTCGATCATCCTCCCTTCGCCTACCGTACCCCTCCCCCCCCACCGTACCTCGACCTCCTTGGGCGGTCGCTCGCCCTTGTACGGGTTGTACGCGAGCATCTTCTCCTTGATCATGTTCGTCAGCAGGCGCACCTGCGATTCATTTATTTAAATAATTAATAAATATATTTAATAAAATGTAAAAAAAACTAAACTGCTATCTGGTCTGATCAAGGTTTCACGTCCTACGTATCCAATAACAGTTATTGGAAGCACCAATGATACAGCGAAATATTTGTCAGCACATTCCAAATTTATTTTTAAGGTTCACGCATCATTCTATAACTCGTATAAAATCAATTCGTGATTGGTTTCGTGATTCAATTCGAAACAACATTGTGTTTAATATCCACAATTTTAATCGGATGTTTGACGTTTCCCATGTTTCTTATCCACTCTCGATTGATAGCGCCATCAATTAATTCGCAGCTCTTGTCTTACAATAAATCAACAAATGCTCAGGCTGCCGTTCACTATCACAGCACGTTTCAAAATCGTTTGTCACGCAAGATATCAGTTTCACCCATTTCCTATCTACTATCAAGCACATGGCACAGCAATGGTTGTTCTGTTTAGGCCTCAAAATTCCCAAATTATCTGTCCTACCGTGCTCTCCCACAACCCAATCAATACTATTCTCGCAGTTGTACCTTCTCGTACCAGGAGCCCTCGCCACCTGCTACAAAAAATCAATGACCTCCCCCACTTCCTCCTCCACGCAACAAATCAATAACCTATTCTACCGTACCTTCTCGTAGCACGACCCGCAGATAGCTTAGAAATCAATAATATCTCCTACCGTAATCCATCAACCGATCAATACCCCTACCGTACCCTCCCATCTCCTACCGTACCTTCTCGTAGCACGACCCGCAGCTTAGAAATCAATAATATCTCCTACCGTAATCCATCAACCGATCAATAATCCTACCGTGAGCAATCGTCTGTCTCTCTCGTTTTCCTGTACTCTCTCGCTTCTCTGACCGACGAGAGAGCATTACGAAATGAGAGAGGCAGACCATTCTTCCCTACCGTACCTTCTCGTAGCACGACCCGCAGATGGTGTGCACCTCGTGCTTCTCGCCGCACCGCTCGCACGTCGTGATGTCCTGCAACGATCGATTATTGATTTATTGAATTATTGATTGATTATAGTTTATTATTTGTATCGAATGCAATAGTAAACTCCCACAGTGTATATTGATTGTTAGTAAAAAATACGACTACCAAGGATTGAAACCCATCAAGAAGCTGATGAAAACATAAACTCGTGGAACAGTAATCTGACAATTATATCCTAGGAATCCCTCAGTATCACGACTCCCTTATCCCCTCGGCAGGGCTCTCAATCTGGCTGAATGAAGAGCAAGAACATAACATCTCTCTGACACAAAAACGGCGATGAATTATTTTTTGACAAACATTTTGATTAATTATTTAATTACGCTAATTTTTAAATAATAACGAATTACCTCGATGGGCGTGAGCAGGCGGGTGTAGGCGAACTTGCGCGTCTGCTTCTTGGCTGCAACATAATTAATTATACAAATTATTATTATTATTACATCAGCTAAAGAAAAACCGACATCTTCTCGCCCATGAGTCTTTCCCATACTACCGATGAAGCTCAAATGATCACGAGTGCAACTTCCATCGATTTTTCAGCAAATCCGTCAAATAAAAACCAATTTACGATCCACAAATGCACTCACGATGACTGGTCCGGTACTTGGGCACGCCCCACAGCGTGCGCATCTGCTCCGCCATGTCCGCCACGGTCCACGAGCCGAGGGCGGCGGGCGCGGCTCCGGCACTGGCGGAAGATGGCGCGCCAGCAACGGCCAGGGCGGGCGCGAGCGGCGGCGCAGCGCCGCCGAGCGACCGTCTGATGACCTCGTCGAGCGCCGCGTTGAGACGAGCGACCGCGCGACGGAGCATCTGGTGAGTATGAATCAATAAATGATCTTCCGTACTTCAAAGAACAACACAAAGCGCAACGAAGCACTATCTGGCTTCAAGTTTCAAAAGATAAATAGGAACAAAGAAATCCATGCTATTTAGTATCATGATCATCAGTGATTACATTAACAATTTTAACCCGTTCCAGCCTTATAGATAATGATAGTCCGATTCTTAACGGCTGCGCTACAGAATTTGTAGACAGTTTGCTTCCGGTATAAAATATTCTTTATCCGACGCTTTTTCTGCTGACTTCCCGCGTTTAATAATTACACACACAGAGATAGTGAGACATCTTGACAGTACGAATTACAAACAGTTGCAAAAGTGGAGGGGGGAGCTACATCAGCGAATAAATTAGCAAATACAATATCGATCTTGTGCGAGTATAGATCAAGTGAGGAAAACATCGGGCAAATGATGGGGGGATGTACATCAATCGATAATTTACGGATTCGGGGTGTGCATACAGTACTCAATCAATCGATCGATACCGCATGCACACCCCCACTAGTGGGGCGGGGGTCGGGAGGGGGAGGAAAGAGGACAATGGTGGGAGTGGTGGTGGTGGGGCGTGGTGTGGCGGTGGTGGTGTAGTGGTACTCCTCGCCTCCTACCGTACCACTCCCAATCGTAGCGCACCCAGGGGCGCTCAAAAGTCATCGTCGTCCTCCTCGGCCATGCCCTTCGCGAACTCGAGCTCCTGGAAATCATTTTTAAAATTAACATTTTCGAAAATCAAAAAAATGTCCCATTCGCGTTTCATCTCGACATCATTTTTGTCGCAAATCAGAGTAGAGCAATTATAATACGACAGCTAGTACTAACGATAAATAATCTGCTCCACCGCACTACTGTACCCCCTACCGTACCTGCTGCTCCCTCTCCCTCTGCTGCTCGATCGTCTCAATCTCCTCGGCAGTCTTGGGCGGGAAGCGCAGCGCCTTCACCGCCTGGTTGTGCAGCTCCAGGCAGTATCTGCAGATGGGATTAATCAATAATCGTCTACGGTATCCACCGATTACCGTAACCTGAATCTATCGACAACTGACTAACTATCCCAGCCAATCGATAACTGACTATCGTACCTGATTCTCGAGTCGAAGTGCGTCTGCGGCTCGGCCGTGCGGTAGACGTCCGCGGTCTCGGACGACTGCATGAAGCGGAGGCCGCTCTGGAAGGCGGGAAAATTGATCATTTGAATTTTAAAAAATCAATAATCGATCGATCGCCAGAGTTTGATTACCGTACCTCCTTGGAGGCGTGCTCGCCGCACGTGACGCTCGCCTCGATCGAGCCGTCAGAGATCGCCTTCGCGACCTGCAAATAATTGATTATTGTTTATGAAAATTATCACTGCCCATTGGCATCCAAGACGATCTTGAATGGATAATGAACAGGTGAAACCTCTATTCTCGGTAGTTTCGAATATTTCCTAGCGCTTGTAAAATTACTCAAAGAGCAAATTATTTTTGGAAATCATCCATCTGACCCGCCGCACTTCCCCTACCGTAATCCTCACCATGTACTCCGTCTCGACGTCGCTCGCCAGCTGCAGCTTCTTGCAGATGTCCGAGATGGAGATGCGCGAGTACGCGAGCGAGATCTGTCTGAAATCATGAGTGTGACCTAGAGAACTACCCACAAAATTAAACAAGAAAAACCAACAAGATCGACTTGCTGCAGGAATGAACTGAATCCTTCCCGACGGTAAACGCGAGTTCACCACGTTGAAAAAATTGACAAAACACAAATTTTCTATCAAAAACAGCTACTTCCAACTGCCAAGTCACGAATCTGACCTATCCAACCACCACTAGATTACTGTAGTCGACTTGTCACCCTACCTGACTGCAGTCTTGATCACGTTCTGGCGCAGGCGCACGATCAGCGTCAGCGTCTCGTCCTGAAAACACCGTAGTTGGAAGGTACCGTATCCACTCAATCAATACCGTAACCACCCAATCGATAGACTACCGTAACCATTCAATCGATAATCTACCGTACCTTCTCGAACACCGACTGGCCGTACTTCTGCAGGACGCCGTTGAACTTGACGAGGTCGCCCAGACGCACAGCTGCAATCGATAAACATGATCAAATAACGATGGAATGATGTGGTTTTGATTAATTATTTTTAAAAGATGGAATAACAACAACATTGGCAGCATGTGAACGTACTGTATCTATCAAACTGCTCGAGCGACAGATCACCAGGAAAAAAAAACAAATGATACATGGATTTTCTAGCGGCTCGGGAATGAGAGGTTTTATTTATCGCTCATTAAACCAACCCTGCGTGAGCTCGAGGTACGGCACGAGGCACTTGCGGTAGATCGGCATGCGGAAGATGCCACGCTCCGGGATCTCACCCTGCAAATTGATTATTCATCATACTATAGCCAATCAATAAAACTACCGTAACCAATCAATAGGTTACTGTAACAAATCAATCAATCAGGCTACCGTACCTGGAGCAGTCCCACGACGACGACCCACTTCTGGGTGTTCTGCTTGAAGCCGATCGCAGCCTCCTGCGGCGCCTTGCGCATCGCCTGAATGATTTTATTGATTAATTGTAACTACCCCATATGTCAAGAAAAAAATTGCATTTCGAAACATCTCCCGCTAGGTGAAGAACGGGTGAAACATGAACCCATACTGCTAAGTTTTCAAATATCGAAAGGTGAATATTAGGGTGGCGAGAATGGCGCAACGAGGCGCCATATTTACGACCCCCCTCGAGCCGGAGTCGGGTATCTCGAGTACTCGAGTCCCTCTCTTTTATTGCCCCCTCCCGGTCGGGTGTGCCGTTTTCTTTCGAGCCTAAAACGAGCCGGCGATTATCTCAGCTCGGAGTGGACAAAAAGTTAAAAGTAATACTACTTTTGTAATCAGCGCGGAAAGGGCTGTCGATCGCATAGGAATATAAAATGAACAAACTTTTTGTTAAATTTTCGATTTTTCTAGAGCAGCTCACTATGCGATACAAGAAATTTTTTTTGCGAAGATAAAAAATACTTTGCATGCACTCAAAATCACCTAAAACTACTAGAAAACTATCCCACAAAATCATTACGAAATGTCACTGAAAATGACTTGGTCTCTATCTTGAGCAGTTCCCTCATACACGAGACAGCTACTTTCAGTCAATGTATCACAATTATTTTATATTTTGGTAGCTTTCTTTTTTTTATTTTCACTAACTAGATGGTAGTGTGAGATAACTCATAACCGAATCAGTCTGTAAAAAGATTATCTATTGGTCTGAATGATAGCTCGAATGAGATAAAATCATGAAAAAGATACAATGATCAAATCGAGAAAATCAAGCGGGAGACATAAAATATTGCGAATTTGTTGCATTTTCAACACAATCAGTGAATGATCTCATGTTTTAAACCAATTGTAGCCTCTATTGGAATATTTTGCTCTATTATATAGGAGTACGCAGCCCAAAAAGCAAATTTATCGATTTTGCCATATCGCTTCAAATGAACATGCGTTCGACAGCCCTTACTGAGCTGATCTCATTGATGTTGAAATCGACTGATTTGCTTCATTCCGAGCTGAGAAAATCGCCGGCTCGTTTTCGGCTCGAAAAAAAGCGGCATACCCGACGCGGGAGGCTGTAAATTCGGGCCACCCGAGGAGAGTGAGGTTGTAAACGCGCGTCTCTCGGGTACCCGAGAGATATAGTAAACAAGCTCGGGTAACCGTGTGCCATTCTCGCCGCCCTAGTGAATATGACGATGAAACTAGAGACAACGACAACAGCTGCGACGCTTTGCTCATCGCTTGAAGAACGTTTCTTTATTGACAGCAATCGGGAAACAAATTGAAATACAGGGCTGCTCTAACCACATGACGCAAACATGAAACACGAATCAGAACTGAAATTCAACATTTTTGTCAGCAGAATACAGCATTACTGAAGTTCAAACATCTCAAGAGTAGATAAGCCCTTCGTGAAACCCAAAGCATAATCGGCATTTATATAAATCGTAAATTTGCTTGTCGATCACTAATCTGTCCCACCGCACTCCCTCCCCCCCATACCGTACCTGGAGGAAGTAGCCGCTGGCGGCCGGGTAGTCCAGCTGCATCGCCTTGATCCTGCCCTGGTAGTAGAGGAAGCGCGCCAGGTCGTTGTTCGACGCGCCCTCGGGGAACGAGACCTGACGAAGGGTGGGGTTATCGTAATACAGTAATTACGGAAATTATCGATAGGGACACGTACAGTATCTCCTGGCCCAAATCTACCGAACCCCGGAGTCATAGCCCCATCGTACCGTGCCCAAGGAACCAGGCACAAAACTCGTGCCCATTCCTACCGTACCCTAGAGAATCAGACCCAAAACTCGTGCCCATTCCTACAGTATCCTAGAGCCATCGCCCATTCCTACCGTACCTTGGAGACGAGCTTGGCGGCGGAGGGGTACTGGCGGCCGACGAGGTACACGCGCAGCAGCGTGTAGATCAGCGTCGCCTGCGTCTCCGTGTGGCGGCGCAGCGTCGCGGCGCGCAGCCGCGCGTTCAGGTAGCTGCAAAGATGAGGAGCTACACTTGGATACCTCTAGAAACCCAGAGCAACCTAGATAATCTGACAAACAAGATATGTTCAGGTAGCTGCAAGTGATGCCGGTCCACAGTTGAAAAGGGTGCCCAAAACCTAGGCATGGAGCCGTGGCCGAGTGGTCTAAGGCGCACCTGAGGTATGATCGCGAGGTCGCTGGTTCGAATCCCGGCCCTTGCAAACTCTTTTGCCAAGCTTTGCCAATATTTTAAGAATTCAGAAAATTCTTGGAAAAAATTGGGCAAACCTTGGCAAAAAAGTTTGCGGGTGGTAGGATTCGAACCAGCGACCTCGCGATCATACCTTAGGTGCGCCTTAGACCACTCGGCCACGGCTCCATGCCTTGGTTTTGGGCACCCTTTTCAACTGTGTGCCGGTCAGAGTATTAAGAAAGAGTTGAAAAGATGGAAATATTGTAGAGACCAACGATCAGCCGAGAAGAGCATCACGTGAAACTCAAAGATACATTTAACGTTTTTAAATTCACTCCAAAGCAGAGGACCAGCGCAGAACATAAAATTGAAGCGATATCATGCATCCATGAAACCCACAAAATCTAAGTTCGGATTTCTGCTAACCACAATAGAAATAGTACCGTAAAATCAACGGTACAATAACTCCCACCATGTGTTTTAGTCGTCAAAAATTGTCAACCGTGTTTTTTGACGAAAAAATGTCTAAATACTCCCACCATGTGGTTTTTGGGTCGAATTTTCAACAAACCGTGTGTTTTTAGAACGTCCCTATATTTGGTATTTCAACTCTGCTGCTAACCACCTCTGCTTCTCTCATTCTCTGACCCGTCGCGCCTAGCACGCGCGCCCCTTTCCTCACCTCCGCAGCTGCTCGAGCTTCGAGTGGCGCTCGTAGACGAGGGCGAGGTAGAAGAAGGCCTTGGCGGCGATGCCGTCGAGCGAGCGACGGTCGAACTCGTCCAGTCTCCTGGAATTAAATAATTAATGGAAGCAGCAAAAAAAACCTACAATTCATAAATTATGCGTTATTATCCGATTGTGATTGTAATCAAAATGGTGTAAAAACCCAGAACTAATGCCAACGTTGGAACGTGAAACTACCACAATTATTTTAGAGTGGGCTTTTATTTGTGGTTCGACTCAGAAACGTGACAAAATTGGCATGCCCAACGCTTCCATAATGTCTGTGAAAGCAAACCCAGCCAATCTCCGTTCCACTCCACTCACTTGATGAGGCTCTCGGCCGTCCGCTGTGCGCCCGCGAGTGCCTTGTCGCCGTGGTCGACGAGGTAGATGAGCGCCAACAGGTGCACGTAGCAGTCCGCCTCGGGCGGCGGCGCGCCCGTCTTCTTGCGAGACGGCAGCGGCTGCGAGCTGCAAATGGATACGGTAGGTTTGGGCTTTGTAGGGATATTGTGGGTTACGATAATTTTGAGCAGCGCAATCGATTGGGTAGTGATTATTGGCGGTCAGAATCACAGCTCTCTCAACGCCAACAAAACGGAACCATTCGCATTCATCGGACATCACGCAACACTCTCACACTAAGGCACCTGAGTTGAATCCAGGCCAGCTCGGGTTCCGGCTCTGGCTCCGGTTTGGTAACAACCGGTTCCGTCTCCGGCACCGGAGTGATCGAGCGGGATCGGCTCCCGTTATCGGGCACGATCAGCCGGCCACGGGAGATCCTAGAGTGCTGCCGTTCATTGGCAAGGAAGGTTGAAAGATAGAACGCGCGGTTAGAATAAATTATTTGGCCCGGTAAACCCGGCGAATCGACGTTTCACTCCGTCACCGGAGTGTGATGTGCAGGACATAAATGGTTTCTCTGTCAAATCCGGTGATTCCATGTTTCACCCTCCCCTCACCTGAGTGTGATGGGCGGGGGCGTGGTCGGTGCTCCCGTCGTCGACGCCGCCGCTGCAGCTCCGTCCACCTCCATCGGCGTCTCCTTCTGCGGCGTCACCGGCTTCATATGCTCCGTCGACGTGTAGTTCGCAGGAGGTCTGCAAAGAAGGCAAATTACATCTGTTGGAGTTGTACAAATATGGATTCTGGTGCGGTGCGAGGGTCTTTCCAATAACAAATATTCATGGGCGCTGGTGCGGATGAAAAAAGAAGCTCCAAATCGAAGGATGAGCTGTAAATAGGTCGCATGCCGGTTCGGTGCAGTGAAGGGAACGCTCTTCGAAATAGGACGTCGCAGGGGAGATGAATGAGGAAATTTCGTGTATCCGCGGCTGTAAAAACGACGAGGCCACGTGCGGGGTGCGGTGCGCCGAACAGTAGTAAACGTGCTCTACTCACATGTCATTGAAATTGACCGCAAACGCAAGGATACGCAACGGTCTGAACAAGAACAGTTCAATCTCTGTGATTAAACGCGAAGCGTGAAAAGCAAGCGTATTTTGGCCCAGCCAATCACAGGCAAGCGAAATAATAGAGATGTTTCAAATTGTAGTTTGAATAAAATAAAGTTTAATTAATTAACTAATTAGTCTAATTACCTGGGCGGGAGGAGGGAGACGAGCTCGTCCTTGACCGGCCCGGCCGAGTGCAGCATCAGCAGACGGTGAAGGATCTAAATCAATATTTTTAAAATATGAAAACATATAAAATTAACAATAATTATTAATTAATTGTTTAATTAATTATCTAATTAACCTCGGGCGTCATCGCCTTCCTCGTCTTGTGCAGCATCTGGAGCGCGCGGCCGAGCACGTGAGTGTCGCCCTTGTCGAGCGCGAGGAAGTGGTCGCGCACGGCTGCAAAATGATATTTTCGAAAATAAAATTGAGAAAAATGACTTGCCATTATGACCAAATTTAGTGAAGATACAAAAAAAAGCGGCAACTAACTCTCGAAAGCGATGAGCTCCGGCTCCTTCTTGGGCTCCTTCTTCGCCTTTTCCTCGCGCTCCTTGCGCTCCGCCTCCTCCTTCTCCTGGAATATGATAAACTATGACTTGAGAATGAAGAAAATGGTGTATAATTGCATTTTTTGTAGAAGAAAATAAACAGAAAGTCAACGAAAAAAGTTGCAAAACAGGACAACAAAGCCTACAAACCTGCTTGATCTTCTCCGCCTTAGTCTTGGGCTTACTCGGCTCAGAGGAAGACGTCATTCTGAATTCAAACAACTTCAATTAACAACCAATTAATCAAAAGAGCGAGAAAGGAGGCGCACGAACAAAGTGAATTTGAGGAAACTAGGTTTCACGAGCCCTAAACATGAAAATGACGAGTACTATAATGATAGAATGATTAACACATGATTTCTGAACGATTGCAAAAGAAATTTGAACGAAAACAGCCAAAACTCACAGGAAAACAAGACCTGAATGCACCGCAAAAATTTGAACGAGATGACAAATGAAAAAGGGGCGTGGCCTTTCAAGTACAGTAGTCTGGCTCCGCATTCAAATTTTTTCCGTGCGGGACTTTTCACACTTCAATTTTTTCAGCTATGATCTACGCAAAATCAATCAAGTTAATCAAATCATATTAAATTAATAAAATCATTCTCGGCTACATTTTCGAAAATTCATTTGAGTGATCAAGTAAACGTAGATGCGGGTTCAGACTCTATACAGAATACTAATTTACATGAGCATCAATTAATTTTCTGCAAACGCGTGTTTTCGTGGTTCTTGGAGATCCTCAGGTGGTATAAAAGGCCATCTCTTCTCCATTCACACTTTTTCCTGCCTTTCCCCACCCCTCCCCTACAACACGAGTGCTCATATGAAAGGCAAAGAAATCTGGAGGAGAGATTTCATCGCATTTTGCACGTTTGATCTCCGATACGACTGCTCGTGAGCTTGCGATGACTCGAGAATTAATGGTTCTGCACGTATTGTAGCCATCTTCCAGCATTCAGCAATCGAGAGAGCAATGTTCTCGTCTCTCCATTTTACATGATCTCTCACCAGTTAGAGAAGCTAAAGAGTGTGTGAAATGTAGAGAGTCAGATCATTGTCAAACCAGATATTTCATTCCTTTATGCAAGACTGCAATGCATTCACACTTTGCGTATCAACATGGGGTTAGGCGCACAAAATATACTGAATACGGTTAATTGTTATAATGATTGTTATGGCACAAAATATGATTAATTGTTTCACTTGTCGATTTGAATAGCTACAGTACTAGATTAAATCAATATCTGGTCAGAGATGGGGATCTTCTCAACTTCTCCCTCATCTCTCCATCGGACTCGTCTTCTCTCTGCAATTAGTCCATTGAATACAGTACCCAACACTACGCTACAGTATCCCCTACAGTATCGCAGCCTCTGTTGTTGTGAAGTATAAAGTAGATCAAAGGCGGACCCACCATCTCCTTCTTCCTCTTCCTTCCCTCGCTCTCCTCACTTCCCTTCGCGAACTCGTTGAATATCGCCTCCCTCTCCTCCTCGCATCCGACCGCCTGGAAAGTTGGTCTTTGATCTTTGATCTATATACTAAAAAAACAGAAAACACAGTAACCACCTATCCCAGGATAGAAAAAGCGCTGAATAATATAACAGTATGAGTCTCACAGAGAAACCCCTGTTTCATTGGAGGCAGCGCGAGAGGAATTGTCTGACTCTCTCACTTTCCCCTGCTCTCTCGCTTCTCTGACCGACGATAGAGCATTGCGAAATGAGAGGGTCAGACGATTGCTCCAGCGCGAACCTAATGGGGATATACTGATACTGAAACAATAATATTCCATTTCGCATCAGACATGGAAAAGTCAAGTGATAAAACCTTCACAATCCCGGGTATGTTTATAAAAAAACGTCGAAAATGGGCAAAATTTTCGAAACCCGGGTATGTTTTTGAAGGTTAGGTAATTTTTCATGTAGATCCAACCATCGAAAACCGGGTACGTTTACGGATACTAGGTAATTTTGACGACCTTTTCCTACTCTGTTTCACATACATTCTGATTTATTCACAATCTGAACAGCTCATTATTGCAAACATAACGAGACTAATTGCAATATGGTGAGGCCGATACAACAATCTCTCACCTCGAATGTCGAGCTAAATTTCACCTACTCACTCTACATTTCTAGACTTCTAGGCATAAATTTCGAGAGTATGCGCAACGAAGAGAATCAAAATACCAATCGCTCACCTCGAATGCCGACTCCCTCTCGATCTTCCCTCTCACCGCACTCCACTCGGTTGCCGAATCGATCGGAGACTGGATGGTTCTGAAATAAGATTAACGTAATAGATTAACGTAATTCCTTTTCCTCTAAAAGTATAAAATGATTACGTCTAGACGCGTCTGTCTGTCCGTCTGTTTGTCTGTCTGTTTGTCTGTCACGCTCCAAAAAAAATGCCTGGAAAACCACTTTAACGTCGTCGTACAGGTCCAGGACCGGTACCATTCGACTTCTCATAAAAAGTTTAAGATAACAAATCAATAACTATTTCGTCATCATTATGCAATATGACGCAATCACTATGCAATAACCCGTTTTTCACGCCGTTTTCAGCGTTAACTTGACCAAATCACTTGAGCGATGAACCAAAAGAATCCTCGTGAGCAAAACTTTCAAAATTATATTAATTTCATCATCACTATGCAATATGACGAAATCCGTTTTTCGCGCCGTTTTCAGCGCTAACTCAACGAAAATGGCCGTGCTAGCTGCCAAAAAACTCCATGTGATCAAAATTATCATATTTTGCATAAATTTCATCATCACTATGCAATATGACGAAATCCCCTTTTTGTCGTTTTCAGCTTTTTCTAGCTCATTTCTTCAATTTTTCGCATGAGAGAGCACTCCAAAACACGCGAAGCCTGCGATGCGCTTGTGAAAGGCTCGTGAGGCCGAGAGCGATCCGAAAAAGTTGCGATGTAGCCACAAAGTGGCGGAATCGCAACTTTTTCGGATCGCTCGAGGCCTCACGAGCCTTTTACAAGGGAAGATGCCAATGTGCAACGCAACCTTGCGCAGTTTAACCATTGCACGCAACCCGGCGAAGAACGTAGCAATCGAAGGTTGCTAGTTAACGTAATAGTACCGAAATTATAACCAAATCGAATGAATTGAACGCTAAAATCGGATAGTGATCGTAGCTATCATTAATAGTACATCGTCACACTTAGTTCCATTGCGCAGCCTACGTTGCTAGCTATTTTCAGATAAACAGTAACATAGGTCGAAAAGCTAGTCGGACCCGACTTAGCTGTCTGGCAGATTGAACCTCAACGGGGGTTCTAAACCAATATTCCATCGGATAGAGGGCTATGAATGGACTAAGAATCGCAAAAGACCGGCAGATTTTTCTCAAAACTAAGGTATCAAAATCCTCAAAAACAGTAAAAATTCGATTTTTGCGTTGTAAGTGTCGGGCAGATTTATTTTCGCCGGTTTTTGATTTGGGATAAAATGCAATACATATT
>LS534940.1:15144-26734 GCA_900490775.1 Pristionchus maxplancki | reverse complement strand
CTCAACGGGGGTTCTAAACCAATATTCCATCGGATAGAGGGCTATGAATGGACTAAGAATCGCAAAAGACCGGCAGATTTTTCTCAAAACTAAGGTATCAAAATCCTCAAAAACAGTAAAAATTCGATTTTTGCGTTGTAAGTGTCGGGCAGATTTATTTTCGCCGGTTTTTGATTTGGGATAAAATGCAATACATATTTGGATAGAGCGCCTCGAGAGGAGTCTAAATCTCTAAAGACCGGCAGATTTTTCTCAAAAATAAAATTATAGCGAATTTTCAAAAACAGCTCCGACTTAGCTTTTCGACCTATGAACAGTAAACTCAAAATGACCGGGACTGTTTGGCACTGATTTTACACTGCAGATCAAGGAATTCACCTGGTTCTCCTTCATCCAAGCGTACCCATACCGGCTACCGTACTCCCTTCACCCTACCGTACCTGAGCAGATTCCTGAACTCGCTCTCCACTCTCCTCTTCTTCCTTCCCTCTTCCCTCTCCGCCTCCCTCTCCTTGCTCTCTGCTTTATCGATGAACGAATTGTAGCACAGCTTGAGATTGCCGAGGTCCACCTGAGATTATTGATCTACCGTAATCATTTATCGATCAGTATCGCACTATCAATGTCTCCAACATAATTATTTTATCACCCACAACACCCGTATGTAATCGAGAAGATGTTAACACCAAGCCTTATCTTCGTTTCCAGAAACCTCGAATACCCTTCAAGAATTCGATCGCTCCTCCTGCAGTAAACCTAACTTCTTCCCCTTCCCATCTTACAATTCTGTTTCCACCCCGATCAATACTCACTTTACTACAGTATTCTACCGTACTCCACTACAGTATTACCCCTACCGTACCTTTCTGCCCCTCACATCCTGTTAGTTTGCGTCCACACCGATCGATAATCATTCCACTACCGTATTCTACCGTACTCCCCTACCGTAAGCACCATTACAGTACCCCCTACCGTACCTTTCTGCCCCTCTCATCCTGCCGCACCCACTCGACCAGCTGATCGAACGGCGTGTCCACTCCGATCGACAATTCCCGTTCCGCGAGTATCGCCTTGACGACCTTCCGGTCGGCACCGTACCGCTCCTGCAAGTACCGTACTGATAGAATACCGTACCGAAAGTACCGTACTCATCTACCGCTCCTTCAAGTACCGTATCGAAAGTACCGTACTTTATTCTTGCATTCGGATAAATATCGAATTTTATCCAGCAGAAGACTATTCAAGATTTATAAAAGTAATTTTGAGGAATCCGTACTCACAGATTACCGTACCTTAGTCAGGATAAAATTATGGAGTGTCTAAGCGAGATATGCCTAAGTGATCGCGGAATAATTAAACGCAATGTATTTGCAAAACTACTAAAACACGAGCTTGCCATGTTGTCAGTTACATTTTTTTTCTTCACTTTTACTCATTTTACCTAGCAAATCTAATAATTTTCCCTCAAAAATCAAACCTTGAGCTCCTCGACGAAGAACTTGAACAGATCGAGCGGGCTGGAGCCATTCTGGAAAGAATTTCAGATCTCGAGTTCCCGGTTTCATCATAGCTTGATCTCGCCCTCATAATAGATGCCATAATTCAGATCACAGTCATTATATTAAACATGCCACCTCAATCTCGCTATCTTTTAAAGCGCTTAAACGTTTAGGAAGTTGTTTTGCGAGTCCGATTTTCTAATTGCCAGGTTAACGGCACTAATTGTAAGGCTTGAGGCGACCAACCTGAAACAGCATCGACTCAAATCTCGCACCCTACGCCACGGGAGAGTTAGCAGTTGCACTCTTGTCTTTCAATCATGCGCAGAGCCCATCTATTCTGTCACATTCCTAATAAGAAAATACTCTAGGCTACCGGCACGCTGCCTAATACCAAGACTTGAAGAAGGGATGGCTTCGCAAGAAATCGTCTCTTCATTTCGCATACTATCTTATTGTTCAGCGAGGCGAGAGAGCGTGCAGAATGAAGAGAGTCATTTCTTACCTGCAGCAGCATCGACTCGAATCGCGCATCAGATGACAACGTAGAGTAGGCTGAGATCCAGAGCGAGACGGACGTCAGCTCGCCTGAAATATGCAAATGTATAAATAAAAAATATATAAATATAAAAAATTATTTAAAAAAAATTTTGTTTTGTAATTTGAGATCATTCAATAATCGCGCTTCCTAGCCAGCTGTTCTTTTAGGATCCAGGCATAGCCGAAAACACCCGGTTGCATCTCGGAAGTTGAACAACTTCTAGACCCGAACATCTGTGTTAAGTATGTACAGGGAAGATACTGTGTGAATATGATGAATTCCTCCATTGTTGAAGAAATAGAAAACAACATTGACTTCGGAGCCCATTACTGTGGCGCCCTCGCTAGCCAGGCAAACCATTTCGAATTCATCTATTCACACTTTTCCTACATCCCCCCTTCCTCAAACCCCGGCCAGCCTGTACAATAAGCTGACAATTACGACTGACGGTAACTCGGGAATTTTATTGCTATTGTTGTTGTTTTTATCATTGTTTGTTGTTGTTTTTATCATTGTTTGTGTTCTTAAGGATCGCCTCACCCCTCTCGTGCATCTCCCTCAGCAGTCCCTCGAACGCCTCCCGGCTCTTCCTCTGCTCCCTCCTCACCCTTCGCTCCTCGTATTCCCTCTCCTCATCGTACTCCTGAATAACAACAATAACAATAACAACAATAATAACAATAACAATAACAATAACAATAACAATAACAATAACAACAATAACAATAACATCAACAACAACAACAACAACAATACCTTCTCCAGCCTTCTGATGTGCTTCTCGAAGACGACGAGCGCGTCCATCTTGTCCATGTCTGAAATGGAAATGTTTAAATTTCAGAAATGAAACGGTCGGCTCTTTTCAGTTTCGGCCCATCGTGATCTCAGAGAGAGTTGCCGGTCACCCAATAGTATTTCGAAAGGGAAGAAAATAAAAGCCAAACTATTCGAAATCACACACTCTGCAGGGTCTAATCAGCCGAAACTTTGCAATCTCAATCAACACTCTAAGCGCCAAAACTAACCCACTCCCTGTTTCATATGTACCAGAATTCGAAAATAGCTCCAAAACTCACTCTGCAGTGTCTCATCCACCGCGAACTCCGCATACCCTAAATCCCCATTCATTTTCCCCCTAATTACCTAATTACAGCCTGAATAATGCAACGAATTTCGAAAAAAATCGCTTACTCTGCAGTGTCACATCAGCAACGAACTCCGCATTCTCGATCAGCAGCCTCAGTGCTAACACTAGTGCTTTTTCATCCCGATTTTGACACAGATTTTCGAAAATAGATCCAATAAAACCCACTCTGGAGTGTCTCATTCACCGCGAACTCCGCCTCCCCTATATCCCATTTATTTTCTCCCTAATTACATAATTACAGCCTGAATAATGCAACGAATTTCGAAATCGCTCACTCTGCAGTGTCTCATCCACCGCAAATGCCGCATTCTCGATCAGCATGCGCTGTGCACCAGTGCTTTTTCGTCCCTGTTTTGACCCAGATTTTCGTAGATTTTCGAAAATAGATCCAAAAATACCCACTCTGCAGTGTCACATCAGCAACGAAGTCCGCATTCTCGATCAGCATCCGCTGTGCTTGCGCCCACGTCGTCCGATGCGTGACGCCAGGCATGCTGTCGAGGATGGCGGCGAGTGTCTGTAACGAGATGATGGAGGGATGAAACACAGGCCAACCAGCCCTTGAGGCCCGCCACCATGATAAGTGTGCAATTCGCGAATGGCAAGCAGCTCAATATCACCAGCTAGAGCATTCAATCATCTTGAACTACCAGTGAAACTTTGAACTATCTGAATCGAATTTCGTCGCTCGCCAACAATGAGTTTTTGTGTGTAATTGGAACACGAGAGTAGTACGTACTACATTTTCCAATAGCAATCTCGTCTTGAACATTAAGCGAAACCCCCGCCCACCTGCATATTCCTCCTCGCCAATTCCGCTTTCGCCTCTTCCTCCCTCCTGATCACAGCCTGATGGGCGTCTCTGGAATCAATCAATAACCTTTCCTCTGCTACCGTACCCTACCATATTTTCACTACCGTAACACCTTCTGGCTAATTAGCGACCTCAATCCTCCGTATGACCTACCTTAATCGTCGTACAATATCGTATTCTCACCTGAATATCGTCCACCTCTCCTCGTCTTCGACCACTCTCCAGACGGCCTCGTCTTCGAACAGCTTCGCTGCCTTTTTGTACTGCAGGCCGGGCCTGCAATTTTATAATTGAGACAATATTTAACTCATGATTACATAGTTCTGCTATACTGCAGCCCGATCTTTAACATAATGGTATATTTATAAGTTTGAATCGCGGAGAGGGAGAAGATTGAGTTCACCCGCCTAACCGCTACTTCCCTAGAATATCTGAAACACTGCTCTGGTGAGGGCATTTAGATTAGAAACTGGGAATTTCTGGGAACAATTCATGCACTAGTTCTAATTTATGAGTTTGATTAATTAATTAATTAATTAATAATCACCTCTTCATCTTCGGCTGCTCCATCAGCCACTGCTCCAGTGCCTCCTTCGCCTTTCTCACTGCCATCCGCTTCTCGTCCTTTAATTATTAATTAAATAAATTAATTAATAATTAATCTAAATAGACTTGAGGAAATTCAGCTCATTCATGATTGGTACCACTCGGCGTTTAATTTGGGAGGAGCGTGAAACATGGATTTTCCCAGCTTTGGATTTGAAAAACTTCTGTCCTTATTAGATGTCACCAGCTTCAATCGATACTGCACAGCTAGCTACTATACTTTTTTATAGTTATTTATAGACAACTCAATCAGTCGATAAAGCCTCTGATTGACTAGAGTACTACTGTAATTAATGAAATATTGATTGCAGATCACTCAATCAATCGATAATCTCACCCTCTCCTCCTTCTGCGTCCGCACTTTCCACGCATTGAACAGCTGCTTCTTCTCCGAGACCTTCGAGAGGATTCGGAACCTGGAATATTTAGGTTTCACATATTTCATAAACTGGCTATATATAACTATTAACTTCTTCATTATTTTATTCGGAGTGTTCTCAAACAATAACTATTGTTTCAAAATCTTTCTTCTAATGTACTTATGCCTTACAGTAGGGAAAGCCCCGTACCCCTCTTTCCGAGCTGCACATCGCCGTTACCGCTTGCTTTAGGTTTCACGAAAATCACAAATCGGCTGCTCCTATACTCTTTCAATAGTGTGTTAGAAACGAAACGAATTTCTAAACGAACCCATTGAAGCCTAGATCCAACCTGCGAACTACCAGAAGGATCGCAATTTCTTTATAACACTAGCTCAGCTCCTTGCAGTTGTCTCACCTGGGATCACCCTGCAGGAACGGCGCACCTCGCTGTCCCTCCTTCACAAACTATCCTAATTTAACATCTTTAGTCGTGCCGGGCGCTAATTTCAGATCAAATATCGCTAATTTTCAAATATTTTTTAATTAATTTAAAACAATAAATACAGGCATCTCACCTCGGATCCCGCTGCAGGAAGGGCACCCTTGACACAGCAGTTTTATTTTGGTCTCTCGAATTTCACAATTCATCTGCCCCTCGCGATAACGTCATGTTCTTTATGTGCGGCACTATTATTCTTACTTACGAAAATAACACCGCATTTTCGAAATTATGGTCATTAAACCCTTGTCTCACCTGGGATCACCCTGCAGGAAGCGCACCTCGCTGTCCCTCCTTTACAAACTATCCTAATTAAACATCTTCAGTCGCGCCGGGCGCTAATTTCAGCGCAAATATCGCTTATTTACATATATTTTTAAATAATCTTAAACAATAAATATCAGTATCTCACCTGGGATCCCGCTGCAGGAAGGGCGCCGCCTTGTCCCAGCCGGACGTCGCACTGATCGCGCCCGCGTTGTACTGCAATTAACTATTAAATTAAATTATTAAAGTTCGAATTAAGGAATTATGCTTCTCAAGGGTCGTGGAGACATATCGGCAAATAATAGTAAATTCGTGATAACATGGCTTCTCGGAAACAGCCTATCACCAAGAGAAATAAACCCTGACCTCAGCTAGCTACACATCGCCTCTCTCAAATCACGAACGGCCTTTCACGCTTGTTAGGATTCATTATCCCACAGCACCTCACCATTTTTAAAGCTCTTCCAAGCTCAATCTCTGATCAAAATCAATACTTACCTTGTCCCTCAGCAGCTCCGTGAATCGATCGGCCTGTCTCCTCTTCAGTTCCGCCTCCGGGTCGAGTGGGGGGACGTCGGGGAGGGAAGCGACCTGGAGCATGATCATAGATGGGCAGTGACTGCTGGAGGGATATTGATATCGGGTGGGTATATAGTAAAAATAGCTCAAAAGTGCAGTTTTACTGGAATTTTTTCCGAATCGGGTGGGATGGATTCGCCTGAACCGGGAGGGTATTGCTGCTGCCAGCAATGATGCCCATGTATGAGCACGATGAGATAACTAGCTTGTCTTTCTTTTAAGCACGTTTCTTTTCGAAGTTTTAATTCTTTAAGAAGAAGGCACCATCATTATCATTACAGAACTACCCCGTTTGAGTTCACTTCGAAACATGGGTTCAGCATGACTTTAAAAAAATCCATCAATGTTGCTAGGAAGAAATGCAATCGTCCCTATCAAACTCAATTAGAAATGCCATGCTCTGGTGATAAAACCATAGGGTATAACGAATAGGGAATCATGAATAGCTCACAGCGCAGCCTATCCCGATCCCTTTCCATTCTGGGCGGTCGAAATCGGAAAAGAAATCGTCGTAATATCTCACCCCAACAGCCGGCAGTGCAACCAGCGTGGTCGCCATGTATATTTATCTTATCTATCACCCCTATGATTCCTTCAGCTGCTCTTTTTTCCATCTCGGGTGGTCTAACCCAAGGCAGTATCAGCAAATAGCAGCAATAACTCACCCCAACAGCCGGCAGCGTGGCGGCCATTTGTATTTATCACCCCTATTATTCCTCTAGCTCCTTCTCTCCCTACTTTGGGAGTCTTAATCCAGGTTAGTGACCATACAATCTCCCTACAATCATACATGGGCATCATTGTTGGTATCACAAATTTACGGAAAGTTGTTTAAAGTTCCGCGCGTTACGGGTTCCAAAAAAAAGAACCGTGCATAATTTCCACATCAAGCGCGCACTAATCGCGCTCGACCCCGCCCACTTTCAATTTTTTTGCTCTTGACCTCGGTTTATTGATTTTGGTCGTTATTCTCCACATTTTCAAGTCTGTTTGTCATTGTTTTATGCAGGGAGGCTCGCCCATAGCCGGCGATATGCAACCACGACGACCGGACTGGAGGAATCGCGTCACTGGCCGAAAGCGATCAGGTTTGTCTTTTGCACCTCTTTTCCTGACTTTCAACTGGTTCTAATTGGTTGTTGTCTCGTATTTCAAGCTCCCCACGTAGGAATTTGAATGGGAAATGCAGCGAGAACGACCCTGATATATTCGCTGAATATAAATTTAATTATTTTTTTTAGAAAACGGCCTTCACTGAGGGGCGCGAGTGGACGAGGGGCCGATTCCCTCTCTCGCCTTCAAACAGAAGATGAAGGTTGGTTAATTACTGTTAAATTCTTAATAATTAGGTTACATTTGGTTGGTTAAATTGCCGCTATTCGAAAAAATTTGATTAGGTTTATCTTGTGTGTCTCTGTCATTTGCCCTGAATGGGTGCTCGTTGCTTGTGGTGTCGTCTTCCAGCTTTGTAAAATCATTAATAATAAACTAAAATTTGGTTAGTCCAGGACTACGTCCGCTCTTCGACGCGCGATAAACAAACCATGTGCTTGATTTTAATGCCTTTTTGACATGGTTCCCATTGCAGGAAGAGAGATAGCGTTGAAGTTGGTGGATGAAGGAACGAATGTCTATGTGACTGGAAGGAACCAGCAGAGATTGGATGAACTCCTTCGTGAACTGCAGGATAGGAGGCAGGACGGACAGACGGTGGGAATTTCGGTGGAAATATCTGTCGAAAGCTGACATCATTGTCAGGTTGGTCGGTTCCTTTTCGTCATCGGACGACCCTCGAAGGTCGAGGAAATCATGACTGATATCTGTGCAGTTAGAGTCTCTTCTTCGATATCTTCAATCAATAAACTCTTCAGTCCCTTCGATACGGTAATCTTCAATGTGGGAGTCATATTCACTACTCCTCGACCTGCAAATGAAGACGATTTGCCCCTTGTGGAGGAAACCCTCAAGGTATGTCAATCCTCCTTCCCAATCAATTCATCTAATGACAGACGAATGTGGTCGGTCATTTCATAATGGCTCGTCATCTCTTGGAGAAGCAAGCGCAACCTATTCGATTCGTCTGTCACTGCGAAGTAAATCCTTCTCATTCTCGATGAACTTGCAATATCTCTTTAATCAGAACGACCCGTGGCAGGAGACGTTGGAAGACTTCTTTTAATGGCGTCCAAGGCTTCTTCAATAGCTCTAATTACTTCGCTGATGGATAGATGTCTTATTTCGACTCGAAACTTGCAACTATTGTCTTGGCTCAGGTTTCTGCCTCTTTTCATTATTAAAGTGTTCAAAGATCAAAAATGATTATCCTTCAGTGGCTCAACGATGCGAGAGACAATGTGAGTACAGTGGTCGTTCATCCAGGAGTAGCCAGAACGAATGTGAGTACTTTCCTGCCTTTCCTGCCTAAGATTATCCCCTTTTCCTTCAGATGGTTGCGCCCATTCCAGGTTACCAGAAAGTCATTCTTCATCCTATGAAGTGGTTCAAGACCTTTGATGGGCCTGTGAGTATCTCCTCCCCTTCAATCAATCTTAGATCTCTGCCCACTCAGGATGTCTGTGCCGATAATGTCATCAATGCCACTGTTATTCAGGATAACTTCACCAACAATTGTCAAGGTAAATCCCCCCCCCTTCCCTTCTGTCTAATGATTTTCTTTTTTTTAGTATTGGAAGACATTCCGACTCTGAGTGATGAGCAGAAAGATTCCTTCATGAATTTCTTCCATCAAGTGGCTGCTCCATACGTGTGAGACAGCGAAGAATTCAATCCATTCCTACTGGTCTCAGCCCCTCGACGAATAATTGTAAATCTACTCTAAAAATGTGTTGTATTGTCTTTGATATCATTGTTACTGACTATAATTTCTCGTTGCAAGATAAACATTATGAATTGAAACAAATTTCTGGAGTAATAAACTAATACAATTCAATGTTTGAGTGAGTGTAAATACCTTTCTTTCATTCATCTTGGAAGTCAATTGACTTGTTCCACTAGTTCAGATGGACAAGTTCAAGGCACACGCCCTGCACCCGTATGCAAACCCCTTTTCCTATTATCGTCCCCCCTCGCCTCAGTGTTCTCTTTCTGCCCACCCTACCCGTCACGGCGCTTTTAACGGCTCGTGCAGGACGGAAAGGACTATTACAATTTGTAAAAAAGAAGAAGAAAAAGACGGGAAGAAGGAGAGCTTCGGGGCGGGCAACGAGAGCGGTGGCTGAAATGTATCAATAAGTGAAATTAATTTTAAATTGCAATGATCAAGTGAGTTTCTTGCAACCATCCAGAGGCGGTGTGGTGTAACCTCAGGGAGCAGGGTGACGAGAAGGAGGCACTCTTCTTATCGAGTCCAACTCACTTCTAATGACAGCCTACTCCAGCAAAGAGATTCAGCACCTCTATTTAACACAAAAGGAGACATGATAAACTAACAAGCAAGGAAAAGGAAGTGGCAGTTATACTGAAGTAAATTGTAGTTAATTATTAATTTTTTACTAGTTTTTACAAAGCTGGAAGACGATACCACACGCAACGAGCACTAATTCGGAGCCAATGAAAGAGAAGCACAAGTTAAACCTGGTCACATTTCAACGAATAGCGGCAATTTAACCATCCAAATTTGAGTTAATTATTAACGATTTATCAGTATTTAACTAACCATCTTGTTCTGCTAGCCGTGGAGAGAGCGGGAGAGGGTCTCGGCCCTCGGCCTCTCGCGCCCATCAGCGAGGGACGTTTTCTAAAAAAAAATAATTAAATTTATATTCAACGAATATATCAGGGTCGTTCTCGCTGCATTTCCCATTCAAATTCCTACGTGGGGAGCTTGAAATACGAGACAACAACCAATTAGAACCAGTTGAAAGTCAGGAAAAGAGGTGCAAAAGACAAACCTGATCGCTTTCGGCCAGTGACGCGATTCCTCCAGTCCGGTCGTCGTGGTTGCATCCCGCCGGCTATCGGCGAGCCTCCCTGCATAATACAATGACAAACAGACATTAAACTGTGGAAAATAACGACCAAAATCAATAAACCGAGGTCAAGAGCAAAAAAAATGAAAGTGGGCGGGGTCGAGCGCGATTAGTGCGCGCTTGATGTGGAAATTATGCACGGTTCTTTTTTTTGGCCCGAAATACGCTCGTAACATTTTAAAAATGTGATAGCAGCAATACCCACTCGGTTTTATAAAGTCCAACCCACCCGATTCGGATATAGTTATAGGAAACGTAGGTGTTTCGCTCCTATGGTGGCGTATTTTCGCTGTAAACCCACCCGATATGCCTACCCCAACAACAATCCCTGCCCAGGTATGCCTACAATAACTCACTGGCAGCGCAGCCAGCGTGGCCGCCATCGCCCTGTCCATCTCACTCCCTTCCTTCTCCTCCTCCTTCCCCTCCTTCTCTTCCTCGCCTTCAATCTCCATGTCCGCTTCTCCCTTCGCCTCGTCCACCTTCTCTACTGAACCTGCAATAATAATAATAATACTAATAATAATAGTTTATCATGCATTTAAATTGCGATAGGCGAAGAGAAAGTAGCAGTTCTTAATACACATGACTTGCATGAAGGACAAATGCTCCCGGGAGATGCGTGTTGCACAAATGCTAGATGTTGCGAGGAGTGGGCAACGACGCAATTTTCTCAACACTTTTACCAGCGAACAGTATTTTTCCCTAGAAGATTACTGCCACACGTTCAGTACACTCAGATCGGAGGCAACGAGTCGATCTTGTTTCGTCTGTACTCGGATTATTACAATAATTTCATCCCTTTTTAACCATCCTGGGCATGCAATCCCCCCCTCTCACCTCCATCTCCCTTCCATCACTGGTAAGCTAGGTTGTCCTTTTGACCCCGCACTACCGCAAACTGGTCAACAAAAAAATAAAAAAATTGACGTTTTTGCAATTCGCACTGACGCACCAGGGGGACGGAGATGCACCCGCGCTGACGCAACTTGGAAATCAAGCACAACGTTAGGTCAGCAGTGCCTTCCATCCATCGGGCGCACTCCACGCCGCCGCGTTGTGGCTCTACTACTGTCTAGTCCCCTGCCTTGTTCCCTCCCCAGCTTTGGCATTACTCACCTGCGAATCCTTCCGGCACCGTCCACGTGGTCTCTCCATTGTGGTAGCACTACTATCAACGCCCCCCCCCGTCCTGTTCCCCCAAATTTAGCCTTGCTCACCTCTGAATCCCTCCGGTGCAGTCCACGTCGTCTCGTCCTCCCCTATTGTGGCACTACCACTTTCTAG
>LS534882.1:0-64412 GCA_900490775.1 Pristionchus maxplancki | reverse complement strand
ATGGAGCGCTTAACGTGATTGTTTCAAAAACTCATTTTCGGACCGGCGGACAAAAGTGCGGGCATTTTTTTTTTCCCATCTCAGAATTTTCTAATTTTTGGATATTTTTTAGCCATACGTAGGTGCTTTGAGAAAAACATAGTGGCTTGTTGGGGAAATCGGTATTCCCAGAGCTGCACCATAATGTCGGCCACCCGACAGCTCCGCACCGGCGCATCAGCCAGGAATGAGTTTCAATATTTCGAAATGTTGCCCGAGCCTTCCTCTTTCTAATTCGCTTTTGGAAAAGTTTCTATCACCATTTTGAGCCGAGTTATGATCTTTTCGAGAGAGAAATGGAGAGAGGCGAGGGACAATTTTCTAACCCGTCGCGACTAGCGCGCTTGTTTTCTCCTTACGCTGCCTTTGAGAAGGGCATACAGAGATCTCTGATCTACCGACCTACCATACAGCGGAGACTTGCTCTCCCTAGGGCACCCACTCTGCGAGTGAGTCACCCTCCCAGCCAGTTTAAGTTCAATTTTTGGAATCCCCTCCGAGGAGCGGGATGAAACAGTCCAGCTGTCAAATCCACAATACTGCAGTACTCTAGTTATAATGAATGTGTGGAACCCCCTCCGAGCGGGGTGATGAGTGTAGTGTTTACATGCAAAGAAGTTGGTTGAAGAGGCACACCGACACAGCATCGAGGAATGTATCTAATATCCCATGACTTTATTTATAAATTGTGAATTATTAGAATCCAGAATTCTTATAGAATTTTGATGTACATTTATCAGTCAAGAATATGTACATTGATGGTTTTGTAGAGAGGCTGGTGTCCTCTCTAGTTATTTCTGTGAATAATCGATTTATTTGTGGTATTTATCGAATTAAATAAGTATTTAAATAATGCAAATTAAAGCAAATAATTAATTTATTTAAATGTCGATCATGAATGTTAATTATTTGAACTACCGTAATCTAAGAACTTTTCCGCTGTTTAGCAAACCGTTTGTAAACGGAACATTCTTCTAGAATTTTCCGTTTTGGCGTCGTTTTTCGAAGTTGTTTCTTAATCGATTAGATTTCTAGTTGATAGGTCGTGTTTCTGTATTTATTTTGTCCCGTTTTTATAAATCTATTTATTTAAAAGACTCGTAGCGTGTTTGATTCAACCAGGAGTTTGGTGCTCCCTTGTTATCTCGCGTTTTCTTGTTCTTTCGGTCCCCGGCCTATCTTCTTGGTTTTCTCTTGAGTGTAGCCACAGTTTCCGAAAGGAAACTGTGAGAGTGAGTGTAGCCACCGAGCAATCGGTGAGATCAAGTGTAGCCGTCGCGTGACCGACGAGATTGAGTGTAGCCGTCGATTTATCGACGAGACCTGTTGCGTGTCTTGCCACCGCGTAAGCGCTGCCAAAATTTCCATTTTGCAGTAGCCGACCGTCGTGTTAGGTAAGGCATTCTTCGACAACTGTGGAATAAGGACTGCAAGCCGACGTTGGTGTTAGGCACGACATCCGCAGTATCTGTTGAACAAGGACTTAAGCGAGAAGATCCACTCTACCGGTCGTCGCAATCGCCACTGACTGGTGAGTAACCCTTCTACCTTGAGATACCCTTTGTTTACAGTTTTAAGCGTAGGTAAACAATATTTGATGTCCAATCAGTACATTGGTGAATTTAATAATTCATCCATGAGTTGTGCACATGTTTAATTTTTAACCACGCAGATTCGACATTAACTTTAAAGGATCCAATTTGAGCATTACACGGCGTTGCCTCACTTCGCCAATAAACGTTCACATTTTTGTTGTCAGAATGGTGAAGAATCTTTGAAAAAAAGTTTGTTTACTGAATAATCAATTTCTCATTATACCTGTAGAAATTCCTCCGTGTTTACTGGTGAACTGATTGTGGAATAGTTACTAATATTAATATGCAGGGTATGGCACTTTCTCAGTAGAATTTCTCGCACAATCGATGGTATTCGAGCACTTTTACAGAAATGGTTAATCAGATGAATGTTGAGTGTTTTAGCCACGCTTGCCAGTTCAAAAATAAGGTCCACAGTGTCTAAGGAATTGTGATTATCGTGAAAATGGTCAATGATGTCTTACACTTTTTCCACTCATGGAAGACGACCGAAATTGCTTCGTATTTAATTTTTCGTGGTAATTCAAGCCATGCGCAGTATTCGCTACCCAAATCAGTGAGATATATTTCTTGAAAGTGATTGCCCTCGAGAAAATCGGCACAGACTCGTATTATATCCGGCGATAAGTTCTGGGCCAACTCAATGCTGTGATGCTTTGATCGAGTAAAACGAGGCTTCACGTAGCGCAAAAATGCAATCATTTCTTCAGGAACTAACGAAATTTTCTGAAATAGGAAATTGAACATGCACATTTGAACATTTGAACTCACAATGAAATTTTTGTAGGTATGAAATGCTGGTCTGGAAAAAATTAACTTCAATTCATAAAAAACATTATTCAATCCAAGCTTCCATAGAGCTTGATTAATAATATTTCTTCCGAAGTGCATTACGAATTGACATTTATCGTGCTTAATCGATTTTTAAAAATTAATATGTGCACATAAATTCTAAAATGTACTTCATTGAACACGACGCATTTCCATATTCCTGTTCCGCGATTCATGGCTTGATTGCAGATCTTTCCATTCATTGACTTACACACCTTTAGAATGAATTAAAAATTATTGTCGAGATAATAAACGGGTGTATCATTTTAGATCTGGTCATTTTAGAACTCTACAGGGTCAAGAATAAAAAAACACTTCCTGAGATCAAAATAACAAAAGTTCTAAAGTGACCAGTTTTGAAATGATAACCCAACATTAAACTGACCAGTCTTAGCTGCTCTAAATCCGATAGAGACAGAAAGTCGCAGAGTTTGCCAAAAATATTCAACGAAAGATTGGGAATGTCAATCTTCATAGTGATGGACACGCAGAGCTATCGGATGGCGTTTTTAAATCCTAAAAAAACTTAAACTTAAAAAAACTTTGCTCAAACAAAGATCATTGGCGTCCACCGCTTATTACGGTAATTGCCGTCGTGTCAGATTTAAAAATTTGCCACATAATTTAAATCTCTGACAGATCTCACCGATCGTATCGAATATTTGTCTCTTGTTGTTTTTCATCAAAAAATAAAGTGACAGAGTTGACTGAATGTCATTGGCAAAACGTTGATTGAGTGGGGCGAACAACTCTTTCGACCTCATTTGCCTGAAGAGGGCGCAACCGGTGAGTCAACGATCTATCGGTGGTCAGAGAAGGCTAGAGAGCGTGGAAAATGGAGAGAGTCAGACAACATTTTTGTGGAGTGAGCTTCGTGACAGGCCCATCAACCGTGACGATAGAACGCATCGTAGCCTAGTGACGGGAGGGAGGACGGGGAAGAGATTCGCCTTCCATCCCTTCTATCTGACTATTGCATCTATCGTTCTTCCTATTTTAATTCGTTAGTATTTCTTGTTTCGAATTGGTCCAGAATATTATTTTTATGATATTCCTTTATGATAATCGCGCAGTCTCTCATGGTAGTGAGAAGTAGATTTTTTTGAGTTGAAAAGACGATTTCCGGTCTCATTTTATGTGTTTTGATCGTCGATCTTTCAGGAACGATATAAGATGTACTCCCAGATGATTGAGTTTATGGACAAAATCTCGGTGAGTCAACGATCTCTCTCTCTCTCTCGGTCTCACTATCTCTCTGTGGTCAGAGAAGGTTAGAGAGCGAGGGAAATGGAGAGAGTCAGACAAAATTTTCGTTCAGGAATTAGACAGACTGCGCATGGTGGCTGAAGAAAAACTGGAGGAAGAGAAGCAGCGAGCGGTGAGGTTAGTTACTATAGGTTACTGTAGCCACAGTTCACTGTATAGGATACTGTAAAGATCAGTCAATATTTGTGAAGTGGAAGTTTCCTTTTTACCAGCCCAAAGTATGAAATCGATGGGAAAATAAAAGTAGCATCATTTTTTCACTGTATTTCGTATGGGTGACGCAATAGTGTAATGATCAGAATTTGATGATTCATTTGCAGGCAAATCGCTGAACTCGAGGAGGCAAAGAACGCCGAGATCTGGGCGTGGGTAGACAAGTACGAGGTACGCGTGTACTCAATTCTAAGAATAAACTGTTCCGCAAATTATGCTTACTATCAGGGAACTTTAAGCACCGATTGCGAGGTTTTAGACTATAAAGTGCCAGCGTGAAAAGAGTGCCTACGGAAATATTTGTACCCCTTCTCAAGCTTTGGGTATTCTGACACTCTGTATACCTTGCTTTCATTCTTGCTATAGTCCAACATAATCGTTCAGCAGTTAGTCGTCGACCTGGACCAAGCCGATGCCCGAGAGGAATCTAAGGATAACGAGATGAGAAACCTGAGAGATCAGCTGGCCCGTAGCCAGGTATTATCCAGAAATGATTTCGAAATGACTTCGGCAAATTGCAGAGAGCGCTCGAGAACGTGAAGGAGAAAGCCGACCAGGCTGAAAGTAGAGCAGAACGAATGGAGAGGGAGAGGGACGAGAGTAGAAGGTGGGATAAATAGAACTTTTCGGCGCTTGTACTGTTGAGGGGTTTTGTACTTTGTGCAAGTTACAAGGAATGATAGGGTGGGTATCTTGGTGATAGGATATTATGGATTTCATAGTACAAATTCTCATAATATCACCATGATACCCTCCCTATTATTAAAAAGAGTTATAGTGGTAGGCGATATACGGGGCCCCCTCAACAGCACAAGCGCCAACTTTTCTTATGATGCCTCTACACTCAGCAACGATAAGTACAATAAGTACAAACGGAAGTACATGAAGATGAGGAAGGATTTTGAGGAGCTCAGAAAAGTCAACGGACGGCTCGTCACGATGAGGTGATCTTTGATCTATGATCTCTGATCCTTCTCTAGATCTTCGTTCAGAGTAGACAAACTGCATGAAAAGTTGCGTGCGGCCAAGGAGAGGATCAGGGTGCTGGAGGCAGCTGCAGCAACGTTTGTTGTAAAATAGAATAATCTCAATCATGGTTACGTTCTAGGTGGAGTTCCAATGCTCGCCGATCTCCGGAGACAATAACAATTGCAAGCAGAGTGAGCGAACAAATGAATGCAGGAAGAAACGGAACAATTACAGAGCTACAGCCCAAGTCCTCCGTGCAGCACGAAGAAGGAGAGAGATGAAGAGGAAGGAAGACGAAAGAGAAGGAACAAGGAAGAAGAGATTGCGGATCTAAGGTCTATGCAGGCATCCTCATTGACCTGCCGCCCGGCGTTCTCCAGCCCCGCACCGAACGCCTATTCGTACTACAATTCGTTCAAGTTCTGATTTGTTGTCGTTTCGAACTACTTTGATGATAAAAACAAATTCAGAACTAGTATCAATTTTTATCTGTATAAAGTTCAATCGCCCGCAAGATCGGAAGGCAGATTACTGCACAGGAGACGAATGCAGAGAGCCAGGTATGCCAGGAGGCATTATTCCGGGCACCGCCAATTTATGGCCAGGCCCCCTGGCTGATCTGCGAATGTGGATGTCGGATGCACCCGTCCTCGATGTAGAATGGGGGACGCTTTTTGTCATTCGCTATTCATAATTGCACGATTTTCATCTGCCTGTCACCAGTCTCCTTGTATTTCGATCTATATTTCTTCCAATATTATTGCGTAGGCCATGATCCAGTCCGACAGCTCCCTTGAACCTTCTGCGAGGTGTAGACCTATCAGCCGTGGTCATTGCTTCAATAGTAATGCTGTAAGTTCATCTGAACTTGGTCATTAAATTCAGGAAAGAATTTTCCGACTCAAATAATTTGAATATTTAAGAACGTGCTCAGACTGCATGAAAAGCTGCGCACAGAGAGGGAGGGAAGAGCCGAAGATGCGGTAAGATATGAAGCGATGATTGAAAAGGTTCATCCATCTTTTTATTATCGTTTGAGAAATATTTCTTCTTTCCAGCTTCAAACTCAACTGCAAGAAAATGAACAAGCGAAGAGAAGGAAAGTAGCGAAGTGCGAGGCTGAAGTCGATGAGCCAATTCCATATGAAGTACGAATTATTAAAATTCGAAACGTTTTTTTAAAAAATTATCATGAATTTCAGATCGAAATCGACAACATTCACAATGAAAACGTATCTCTCGACGTTGGAAACTTTGAAGATCTCAGCAGCTATCTCTCGCTAGATGATAGCCGTACTTCCACAGAGATTCCAAAGTCCACCCATTCTGAGGTGAAAATTGAAGTGAGACCCCCATATTGTATTGGTATCATCTCATATTTTGCAGAGCAGAGACAGGAAGAGTGCAGAGGAGGTTGATGACAATTTCTACCTTTCTGTTATAAATGACTATGATATGGAGGATATGGAGATGGAACTGAACGAGCATGTTCGCGTATTCGAAGAGACAGTTGAGAAGGTGAGCTATTCCTTTGACTAATCTGTAAATTCAATCAGAATTTACTATTTTCAGGTGAGAACTAAGAAAGCTAAGCGCGCTCTCCTCACTGAAGACAAGTGGAATCAAATCGAGGCTCAGATGGAGGAGGTGAGTTAATATTTGATTTTATAAATCACCTTTTACTCTTACAGATTCGCTCAATAGCACGTACTCCTCGACCAATTGTGTCCGGGAAGATAAGGGACTTCCTGAACAATACGGAACAATGGGAGAACCGATTCACGAATGCGTATTTTGAGGTGAAATTTTTTTTTACAACTTTGAATTTAGAAGTCCTATCAATATATTTTAGTTCCTTGATGCGAGTGAGAAATTTGCGATGGAAAGACTTCGATCTAAGCTTTGGAACAAAGGAATATCGCCGAAGAAGATTGAAGAAGTAACGGGAGTGGAGAACTGGGGATACTTGACGAAATAACACTGCTAATTGTTCGTAAATCGTACTCATTTGATGCACATTGCATCGCGATAAATTATACATGCTAATTGCAAATGACAAAGAATTCGGACATGGTGACAAATTCACAACCAACAAAATGAGAAAATATCTCTTGATTGGGGGCAAAGTTCACTGACGGAGATTCCAATAATTTTCCCTTCAAGTGACCTCAAATTCAAATAATCTCCTTTATATTCACTTCTCGATCTACGAAGGGGTCGGAGCTGACGATTTCGCCGTTGCCAATGCCGGCGTCGAGGGAGGAGGGGCCGCTCCGTCGACGACGAGCGACTGCAGGGATTCAGATGTCAACGACGACGACGGTCGGATGGACGTCGACGGCAGGCCGATAGCGTCATTCTTCCAGGATTTGACTGAACTGATGGCGCAAGTGGCTGTAGGGGTAGAGAGGGCGGTCGCTCTTCTGGCTGCTTTCGGTTCCTTCTCAGCTACTCCATTCTTGGCCTTCTCTTCCTTCTTCTTCTTTTCGGCGGCTCTGAAAAACAAATTCATAAAGAAAAAAGCAAAAAAAGAGTGATTCTCACTCAGCTTTCGCCTTTTCCTCCTCTGCTGCCTTTGCTGCTGCTGCAGCTGCAGCAAGTCTCTTCCTTCTTCTTCCAATGCAGAATAGAGTCACGAAGATGACGATAAGGAAGACGACAAGTCCAGCAATCAGTCCCATCGAGAGGAAAGTGTTCGATTTCTTTGCCTGAACGTCAAATGAATGAAAAACGGCTCAAAATAAACGAAATTTACAGCATTCTGAGCTTCATCATACTTGTACTTGTTCTCCCTCGCAATCTTGAGAGTTGCGTTAATCCTATCGCCGAGTTCATCATAATCTTCGTCTTTTGAGATTTTGGAAATATCGATCTGCATCGGGCCGTCAGCCTGCAATAGCAATCGATATTTTGGGTTGAATTCTCATTTACGGACCTTATCCTCTTCATCGTTCTCTTTGATGTAAAACTCAAGAACGGGAACATCAGGCAACAGCTTGCAATTCTGTTTCTCCCTGGATTTTTATTATTATTTGTTTTTGTTTTTTATTCTTTGAATTCACTTGAAAAGAATGACGAGCACTCTTCCTGGGTGGATCTTGTTGTCAGTGAGAGTTTCGTTCGAACAAATTAGATCCTTTTCATACTTATAATTGATTAATTTAACGGCGCTGTTGAACTTCGTGCCGATGTACCAGAATACCTTGAAAGACCACATTATTGTTGTTGTTATTGTTGTTGTTGTGAGACTGCATATATTTACCTCCTTGGTCGTCTCCTCCGGTGCTTCAGAGTAGAGAAATATTTTTGGATGATATTCAGCTGACGTTGCGACGAAAATCGTGGATATGAAGAAGAGTCGAATGAATGTTTGACACATCGTTGATTTCTTCTGAATTTCATCATTCGGATCTTTTGCTGGGTCACCGAAGGTAGAAACAAATCCGGAAACTGTACCTTTCAAGATGAAGAGAGAAGGCGAATTCAGAATGATAGTGCATACTCTTAGCGGGCTTTTATGCTGCTCGAGAACGAGATTCACTTTATTTGATAAACGATTTTATTTAGCGGAAAGTATTTTCAAAGTAATCCCATTAGAATGACTGTTTGAAAAATTTAAGACATGGCTGAGATTCTCTGTTTTTCGTCCTTCTTTGCAACTTTCAGCTGCTCACATCGCATTCTTCACCCCACTCCTCGGAGGGGATTCCAAAAATTTACTTATTAACCTGGCAGGGGGTCTCGACTACAGTAAGAACAAGTCTTCACTGAGAGACGGGTGATGAGATAATTGCCAACTGTCGAATTTGAGGTACGAAGAAACAGTGCGTGCTAGTCAAGACGGGTTAGAAAATTGAGTTATCTCCTCTCTATTCGATTCACTATCCGACTGGCAACAATTTGATCATAACTTTTGAGTAACTTTTAAAGAAATAAAGATTGGTAATGGCCTGACAATGAGCTTTTTACCATTGCATATCTTGTCATCTCTTTACAGCATCACAAGTTTATGATTTTGAAATGAATAATTTTTGAAATAAATAATTTGAATGATATACATTTATCTTGCAAGAATACGATTATTCAGTGGAAATAATGCAAACAGATTCCTAACAAAGCCATAAATCGAGTCAACGAATCTTTCGAAATAGGAAGGCTCGTATCGTTTCTCGATCAACTTAGAAATTCTCGTGTTCCTGCGACAGTACGGGCAGCGGGGGGTTTGCGTCTCTTCGGTCACCATTATCATCAGTGCGCACGCGAAACACGTCAAGTGACCACAATTGAGGAACCGTCCCCGCTTCAGGGGATTCTCATTGAGGCAGACTCCGCAATCTCTCGACCCGTCCTCGGCTTCCACCAACCTTACAATACATCAATACGTCAAATATACATCAGATAGCATGAAATTGACAAAAAAAGTAAGAATAATTAAAGCCAACCTTACGACGATGCACGACTTTCCGTTGGGCTGACAATCAGCAGCGCAGTGCGCGCAGCGTGCATGACACACCTCAAATGGGCAAGCGCACATGGCGCGCTCGCGCGCCACTTTCAAGCCGCATCCGTGACAGTCGCGCAGGAAGCGGTAGCCTTGGGCGGGGCTGAAATTTTCGTCGAAGGTGCATAATTTTCAATGCAAAAACCAACCTTAAGTCATCGTTTTTCTTCAACTCTCTAATGTAATCATCGAATTGGTACGTCACTTCTTCTCCAGTGATTGGATCCTTGTCGAGCACTGTGAGACGCCGAGAAGGTGCATGTATAGCTGACGAAGACATGCTTACGACTGAGTTCACGAGGATAGAGAATCAACTGGTTAAGCCAATTTTGAGTTGCAGTCGCGTCTGTTCCGGTCTTGCAAGGCACCCCAGAGGGTATCAGCAGGAACCGGTAATTGGCCCTCTGGCCTTGCTCGCACGGAGACGGATGCCTTCGTCGTAATTATTTGATTCCCTTTCGCCGTGAACTCAGTCAAAGGCATGTCTTCGTCAGTACCTGCATCTTCTCGACGCTTCGCAGTGCTCCTCACTGACCCGATTACTGGAGAACAAGCGAAACACAACTTCGATGAGTACATTCGAGAGTTGAAGAAGGACGATGGCGTCAGGTTAGCTTTTGAATTAAACAAAATATCAATTAACCATTTTCGACACATTTCAGCGAGGCCGAAAACCTCCGTTTCCGCCGCTACTGTCACGGATGCGGCCTGGAAGTGGCGCGCTTTCGGCGCTTCCAGTGCGCTTGCGCACTCGAAGTGTGTCGCGAGTGCCACGCGCCCGGCGCCTGTCCTCACTATGGAAGATCGAGCGCCGTCGTGCGGGTGATGCGAGCCGAGGACGGCTCGAGAGGTTGCGGCATCTGTTTGAACGCGAATCCCCTGAAGCGGGCTCGGTTCCGCGACTGTGGCCACATGACGTGTTTCGCGTGCGCACTTATGATAATGGTGGCCGAAGGCACCACGAATACTCCCCGTTGCCCCTATTGTCGCAGGAACACGGGAATTGATCTGGTGAACGAGAAACGATACGAGCCATCCTATTTCGAAAGATTCCTTGTCTCGGTTGTTCGATTCGTCAGCGATGTGGTCGCGTTGTTTCAACCTAATAATCGTGTGCTTGTTAGATAAATAATTATTAATTGATTCACGTCAAAATTTATTCATTTAAAAACATATTTATATGTTTTTATTTTTGTTTTTAGTGCACCCTGTTGACCACCTTGCTTGGAAAAACTGCGTATGCAATGGAAGCACGAGCATCTCACCGTTTATGGAGACGAGAGAGCCGGCAAGATAAGGAGTTCCCACTCTTGCTCTCTACTCTAAAAGTGAAACACATGCGTGAACTGCCTCTTACGTCACGCCCATTGAGAGTGGAGCTGAGAAATCATCTGAGCGTCACTACTATACTTAGAATGAGCAATCGTGTCCGATTCGTATTAGCGGGATGTTTCTTCTTCTGATCCACCTTATCCCCTCTCCCTGCTGACCACTTGATCGGGAAACCTGCGTACGAAAGTGAAACACGAGCGTGAACTGCCAATTACGTCACAGCCATTGAGAGATCATCTGAGCAACCCTGCAATTAACCACTCGGAAAGGGGAGTAGGAAGTTCCCTTCTTGCTGAACCCTGGCTGGTCTTTTAACTGCCTAGGAAACTGCTTATATCCTGTGATCTGGCACCGACTTTCTACAGTGTTCTCGGCATTGGAACACCGCCCATCCCACTCCGCAAACTGCTGAGCTGTTTGAGCTCTTCCCGCCCATCTCCGAGCAAGGGAACCCCAGTCGAATCTCCTAAAACATTAGTTCGCAGAATAGGGGAACCCCTCAACCTCCCAGCGACCATGGCTGATGTCGAGCTGCAACCACAGCCAAAGAAACCCGTCAACCTCGCCAACCTACCGCCCGATATCATCAGAAGGATCGTTCCGATGAGTGGAATCAGAGGAGTGGAGAGGCTGCGATTGGTAAGGCTTATTTCACCCATTATAAGATTCTGAAGAGATATTCTCAGGTCTCCCCCACATGGAACACCATCCTCAAGGAGTTCCTTGCCGATCGTCGACTGCATCCTCCCATCGAGTGCGTCAGAATCCAGCAGTGGCCGGAGCGAGACGTGAGAATAAGTATGATGGTATCACCCCACGTTCGGCCGGACTTCCATGGAGCCTTCAGAGGATGGACCGAGTGTAGCTGGGTGAGCTATTTATTTGTTGTTGTTGTTGTTATTGTTGTTTTGATCTTGAAAACACGTTCAAAGGACCATTTCAGGCCATTCCAATCGACTCTCCTATCCTTCGCCTTCGAATGATCCGGATGGACGATCACGTGCTCTCCTTCTATTCCATCCTTATCATAATTCTACTCGGACTGCTGGCCTACTTCGTTCATCCCATATGCTCAGTAATACTAGCGATTCTGACTGCTGCAGTATTGACTAGGTTCGACCCAAATCGCTAATAAATTACACTAGAGAGACGGTTTAGGTGGCGGATCAACGCCTCACCTGCCGTGACTGAGAATCGCGCCTGCCTCTCACGAATCTTCGCAAGATGCTCATCCATTGGTCAACTGCTCCTTCTCGATCTCGATCGGAGAACTCTGAGCGTTGTCCTAGAGACCCTCGAGGATGTCCCTATCAGTCATCTCATAGTAGTGGGAAGGACTTGTGATGAGGCGATGAGGTGAGAATCGCAACTCCATACTATCGCCAGGCTTATCATTTCTCTATTACAGAAAACGAATCGTCGAGTTGACGCGAATGCACAATATCGAGCAGATTACAATAAGCACAGCGGTGATCAAGAAGAGGAGTTTTCGTATGTCAATTTCTGTTCCTAAGATGTGTTGAGCGTACTAATAACATTCATTCAGGCAAATTCCTATCCCATCTCGACGCCACATGCACGGTCAAGGAGTTGGAGATCCTCGAGAACGTCCCTTCCACTGGACGAGCGAAGGACAGGAGGCACTGGGAGCGGATAGCGAGGGATGTCAGGTTTGTCCTTTGTTTGATTGAGTTGTCACTCGATTGTCATTGTCAGTTGTCATCGACAATCTAGTAATATTCGTTCATTCAGGGATGGTCCCTACTTCGTGCAAGTGATGAATGAAGAAAGATACAACCTGGCTGAAGGCACTCATTTGTTGAGGCTCAGACTCACGAAGGAACTAATTCCGGTTGTGATTGCGTAGTGGATAAAGTATTGAAACAGTGGAACATACACATAATAAATGGGGGATGACAGTATTCCACTTCGCAGTTGCACTTTATCAGTCGAGAATATGTTGGCATAGTATGAGATGGACAACGCAGTGTCCTGTTTTAAATAAGTTCCTTTATACGAATTTCGGAAGAGTTCCCAGTTCTACCTATAGAAATAATAGTCGCAGCCACATGCATTGCATGCGACTCTTCTGCGACATTGTCCGTGATGGGATTTGCACAGACGGTACAGAGCTTCCGCTCAAATAACGCGAAGATTCTTTGGTTGAAGTCTTGATTCCTACTCCGACTTAGGCTACTTAACATCATACAGTCGGTGACGAGATTCTATGAATGATTGATTATTATTTAAAACAATTGTTGGAAATTACCTCTCATTCCTTTCCGATAGTTGCAACTTTTTGATGGAATGATTCCGATTCTGCTCTTTTGGGTCATGTGAAAACTTAGTGCAGAGGAAGTGTAGATTCCTTTAAAGAAAATTTATTAGAATAAAGTTGATAGAGATACCAAAGCGCTATGGATGCAGTTGCCACGAAAGCGAAAAGAGAAGGAAAGAATGGAAACTGATGGAACGAGCGCAATGAATCAGAATGGAAAAAGGAAGGAGAAGAAGGAGAAGATGGAAAAGGGGAAAGAGAGATTCGAAAGATGGACGTGACACATTTTCAGACGAGTCGCTCGCATCGGAGAATGTATATTAACCTAACATAATTCAAGAAAAGGATGGGAATTTCGAAGTAGAAGAATAGGGCGATTATATAACCGACTGACTTGAACTATTTTCTGCTTCCTGGATCCGAAATGAGCCGCACTTATAAATAGACGTGCATGGGAAGAAGAAATGCAATTACGTATTACGAAGGAACATATGCCAAGTACACATTTATTTCTAATTTCGATTAAAAACAAAACAAAAAAGAGCTAAAGCACAACAATTAAATATGAGCGAGCGTTTCTGAAAAGTTCATCCATGTACTGTGATTCTCCTTGTATTTTAATGGCATTTTTCGGTCAAATAAACCAGCATGTTTTCTTCTACCTTACTGCAAACAATCTATGATTTTGTAATTCATCGTCTTGCAGTTTGGGGATAAACTATAAAATCCCCAGTGAGGAGTGCTTCGGGTCTCAACTACGCCGGTATTGGATTATTTGAGTCGGATCAGATTTCTACGTGATATGAGCAGCACATCTTCTTCTTCTTCGGGAATGAATGTACCTCCCCTGAAAACACGCATATGTAAAATATGTATAATAATATTTCATTATGAGTATCCTTGGTTTGGAGTAATTAATATCAAAACAATTACACATTACCCTTATTTCCAAGTTTTTGTTCGTGCAATTCTGGATTGAAGATATTTTCGTGTACGGAACTGATCACTTTCAATTGATCATTGTTGAAGAAGCGTAGATTCCTGACGTGGGATGATCAAAGATTAAAGGAGGACGAAACTCAATATTTTCTGGGCAAATCTGACCACCTGGTTTGGTTGGTCTCTTAAAGTACAGGAGACATTCGAAAACTAGAACATTCCAGCTTTACTATGAAGCGAGAAAAGCGCGCTTAAAGTTTGTACAGGGCACAGGCAACTTCAAGATGCGCGGTGCAAAGAGAGGGCGGAGACGCAGAGAAGGGAAGAGGGTGGGTGAGACTCCTCACTCTAGTGTACTCTGCCGCTCTCACCCGCTTCTAGGG
This sequence comes from Pristionchus maxplancki, assembly GCA_900490775.1. Lineage (NCBI taxonomy): Eukaryota > Metazoa > Nematoda > Chromadorea > Rhabditida > Neodiplogasteridae > Pristionchus > Pristionchus maxplancki. The sequence goes on along the minus strand of LS534882.1, from coordinate 50,066 downwards.
ATGGCAAATCGGCCTCGGAACTCGGCGATTTGCCTTGAGAGAGGCGCTAATTGATCGAAGCCGGCTTAGTGCGACATGCAAATTGAACCAAGCCGGCTTCGCCGCTCTCTCCCTTTGCATGCCGGCTTCAAGCCGGCTTCAAGGCGGCCGCCAACCTCGCAAGGGAAGCCGACCGAGAGGGGCAATAAGATGGGCTTATTTTTCGCTAGAATGCAATAGTTATGACTATCGGTGATCAATTAGAATGATTTTATTGCCTCAAAGGTGTAAATGTATGCTTCCAACATTTGACTGATTTGTAAGAGAAACCGCAGTGAAAAAGGGGCATATAGGCTGGTTTAGGCAGACGTTTAGGATGATAGAGAAGTTTCATTCATTAAATTTTTGCAAGGGACACGGAACTTTTCCTATGATCTGTGAATTGCGCTTGCCACAGCATTCTACCCCTACAGAAAAGGGGTGATCACTTTGCATATCGAACTGCAAATTCGAAACTTGACTGGTCGCTGAAACATATCCGAATTCTCATTCTGAACAAGGGGATTAATTTTTGAATTTTCCCGCGTTGCCGTATTCGCGATATGTTTCAGAGATATCTCAAATTGCGAAAGTGTTTTGCAGTTCGATTACGGTAACGCGGGAAAATTCAAAAATTAATCCCATTGTTCACCCTTATCTGGAGAGAACAAAGGGAGTCAGAACGCTGTGTTGCCGATTCACACGCTCACATAAAGAAATAAAAATTACAGTTTATGATTCACCATGCAAAGAGAAACATACAATATATAAATCAAAAATATCAGAGAAACAATATTAATGAATTGTAAACCAATTTCTAACGAATGTGTAAACAGAGCGTCAACACAATTACAATAACTAATCAAATGCAATTGATCTAATCGGAATCACTATGCACGGACTCCTCCTCAGTTTCCTCTTCTTCATCCTCTGGCCCTCCTTCCGCATCACTATCACTCCAGTAATCGCTCTCATCGTCATCTTCGTCAGATTCGTCACCAGATAACTGTAGTTCGTCTTCACTTTCTGCCTCATCTCTCTCTGTGTTGCGCGTCTCATCCTCCTTGAGCTCCCTCACAACTTCATCCACTACCGAGAGAGTGACATCAGCGATGTTTCTGAAAAATTTCAACTGAGAACTGATAAAATCATAATGATAGCATGATTTCAAAGCCACATACCTAAAGAATGGGAGACTGTTAACCCTCAGAAGCAAAAGTTCTTCGGCTCGTTCAGCTGATAGTCGGTTACGGAGGTGCGACCGGAATAGAAGGCCTGAAGATTAAAAATTCAATAAACAGATAATCACAAACACTTTAAATGAGAATTCCTCACCGGCCAATGAGAAGATACGCTCCGCGCTCACACTCGTTGATGGGACAGTTAGATATCTCTTGCTAAGAGAAGAGAGTCTGAAAATTACAAATTTCATCATGGAAGCTTGATGAAAAGGAGCGGAACACTCACATCGGATAGACTGCAGAGCGGGCTCTCCACCATTCCAGTGGTTTGACATCGAGAGTGTCCAGTACTCTACATTCCTCCAGATACGAGAAGATTTCCTTGTCCATGTCAGTCGGGGCACCCACAGACTTCTTGTTCTTGAGAACTGACGAGTAGACGGACGATGCAGTGAGAGCGGGCTTCTTTGCTGGAGTTGGTGCAGAGGTGGATGCAGATGAGGGATAGGCAGGAGTGGAGGGCACTGCGGGCTCTATAATGTATCGACTGTGATCACGCGATTGTTTTCGTCTAAGAAAGTAAAATTCACAGTTTCTCTTTACGAACTAGTTATCCACAAAATCAATTAGAAAAAGCCTATTTAGATTGGTTCAAAGAACGTCTCACTTGGTATTTTCTTAGCCACTTTCCTCCATTTTACATCATCGTAGAATGCGTATACTTTAGCCGGGTCGAAGAAACTGTGAATTAGGACTTGCAAGTCCTTGAAGTAAAACTGCTGCTTCTTCTTCAGTTCATCCAACATCGCTCTAGCCAATCCCTTCACTGCCACTTCACCTTCTTCGATAACACTGAAAGTTAAAACGTGATCGTCAATCATGAAACGAATAGAAAGGATATTAGTACAGAAAGAATAGATCTGACAAAAAACTGACCAAGTAAGATGGTTTTTGGCTTCTCTGAAAGCAAGAAGGGACTCGCCAAGCACAGACCCTTCGCGGCAAACCTACAAAGATCAACATGTTTCAGATTTCAATATTAAGCCACCAACCATGGCAGTAATTTCGGCAATCTTCTTCAACAAATCTCTCAGAAGAGTGAGTTTGGTCACGTCGTCAGCCTTGAAGCGCTCCTTCTTCATGTCCGCTTGCAACTTGTTGATCGCCGGCATCTATAAAACACTCGAACATTTTGAGGACACCGAAAAAGGAAAACAATTGAATGAAATTGACAGTACTTGTTCCACTGCACGAGAAATCATCTGGAAATCGGATGACCATCTTGTTTCGATCGATTGAGGGACGGTGACACTACGTAATCCCAGCTCCTCGCAGAATCTCAAAAAGGAAACATTGTAGCGACGAACAGGACAAATAATGACTCACTCAAAATAGGACTCTCGGGCGACGTTGCTCTTGTTCAGCAATCGTGCTACATTCTTCACTTTCGTCAGAACAGCCCGTTTACTCCACGTCTTCATTCCTTTACGGACGACAATGTGAAGGAGGTGCGAGACGCATCGAGGGCTGAAACGAGTTACAATAAAAGTAAGGAAAGAAGAATGAAACAATCAAATTTTTGAAATAGTTAATTCTTCACGAAAATGTTGAAAAATAGAAATGTAATCAACAAGAACAAAAGTAGCCTTCACTTACTTGAAATATCCGAGGCTACGAATGGCCGCTCTCACGTTTGCCGCTGAGTCGCTCATGATTGCGACGACATCAATCGCATATCGGTCGATCTCCTGATAACAATGACATGATATAGCAGAAAGTAATCAACAAGTTGCACGAACCTCCTTGATTATCCTGGCCAGATTGGATGCCGTGTGTCTGCCCGTTGTTCTCTTCGCAGCCAGCAGACATCCCTCGACCTGCCAGTTGTCGTTCACGAAATAGCCGACGATGGCAGTCAGACAGATATGACCTCCCTTGCTGGTCCACGAATCAACTACCAGAGTTACTGCCTTGCCCGCTAGTTTCTGAAAAGCCAGCTTCGATATGAATAGGTTGGGGTCACAGTAGGGATGACTTGGCAAGAAACAACACTCTTCATTCTGCACACTCTCTCGCCTCTCTGACCGGTGAGAGAGTATGCGAAATGAAGAGACCATTTCTTGCGAAGCCATCCCTAGGCCATAGTCTAATTACATTTCTAATGGACAGATCATTCGGATAAACTAATTAATGAACCGTGCTATGCGCGTCAGAGTGCAGGTAAACAACATTAATAGTTTAAAAATGACTAACCAATTTATTCCTCTCGATAATCTCGTTGACCATTGAAGGAATGACGTGTCCCATAAGTTTAGTCCTCGAGGGAAACGTTGCCCTCTCTGTCGGAGAGAAGAGATCCAAGAATGATTGTGAAGAGAAGAGAGAAGCGCACACAGTCGGATTCTCAGCGAGGATCATCGCACATTGGCGGGAACGATCATCCGTTTGCTGCTGAAAACATAACGATTATAGCTTATGCCAATACTACGGTATTGTATTCTATGTATGCGAAAAACAAACGCTCACACAAACAAATGAAATCAGACTACTAATCCGATACACAACTAGTCAGGTCAATCCAAAACAGTACAAATAAGTCGGTACCTTAGTTTGGGATGCGATGGTATACTCCTGAGGATGATCCTTCCGAAGATGGGCTTTCATTCGATTCGTGTTTCCTCCTGGCCGTTCTGCTTCGAATCCGCACATCTTACATGTTGCAATTCCTTGATTGGAAGGGTCGTAGCTGAAGAATAGCCAGTATCCGCTTGTCTTCTTATGGAAAACCATCCTGCAATCAGCAAAAAATGTAAACAATTACATGAGAAATAAATATAAAAAATACATGAAAATGGCGAATAAAAACAGACACGTGTCTGAATGAAATGAGTGCAGAGTGAGCAATGTGCCCTCTCAACCACTTTTTATAATGCCTCAGATAATTGAATATGTGATCTTGTTCGCATGACTGATCAGTTCAACTGAAGCAATTATCAAAACGTTTGCATCGGGGATTGGTTTATCAACATCCGCTCGGTTTTATCTAAATTTAAACTCGAAGTCGAATTTTTATTCTTAATCTTGAAAACGAATAACTATGTTGTGGCCAGAAGTTTCAGTTAACTAAAACTATGTCTATGTCAGAATGCGAGACTTAGAAAGCTCATAATTAATTCTCACCGGAACGATTTTCTGTGTGCTCAAACAAAATCATAGTCTTCACTTACATGATATTGATGCTCAAAATTGCTCGAAGACTCTTTTTCAAGAACAAAATCGCCCGCCACCTTTCAATTCGCCGGCGATCCGGCGATAATTGATCAATTTGCATGTGAAGCCGGCTTGAGAGGGGAGGGGAGTCTGTTGCCGGGTTGGCGCCGGGTTGAGAGACTCGCCAAGCCGGCTTCGCATGTAAATCGCTCCCTTTGCCGACTTGACGCCGCTTTCCGATTTGCCATCCCTACCCGCTTCCCTTCTCTCTCTCCCTCCCCACAGTATCTCGCCCTGATCGCACAGGGAATTGGCTCTTGTTTGAGTTTCGTCCTCCTTTAATTGAACAATATTGCACTGTCAACGCTACATTGAGTACGAAAAAGAAGGATTGGAAAGAATGAAACTGAAGCAGAATGCGCGATGTATCAGATTATGCGAGGAAAAGAGATGCGTTAGTGAAGGAATGGAAAGACGATGTGACTCAGCCGCAATTGGCGTTGTAGAGATGGAGCAAGGCGATTATACACAGCAAGAATACGAAATTGTTTTTATCTTCATCAACAATCAAATAAGGATATTGATATCCTTTCTCTTCAATTTCAGGGTTATTTCACTCTGGATTTCTCTTAGTCTTCGTGGAGAAGTTCCAAGATCCTTTATCACATGCGAATGATTGGATGCCATCCTAATTCAATGTAATTTCCCATTCGCACCACAGAGGGATCGAGTCTGACCAGAGTGAGACCCGTCCAAAAGGCCCGGTTTCGATTTTGCAGGTTCGAACGTCCGATCTGATATCTGCAAAAGTTTTCCTTTTATGTATGAAAGATACTAACACGGAGATTTTTTTGCGTCACATTCTGTTTTGTTGCCACTGCGCTATCCCATTTTCTCTCTAACAAACGGCAACTGATATTCCAAACTTCGATGCTCACCTTTTACCTTTTTGCTCACCTTTTTATTTCCTTTTCATCCTCTTTGTAGTGTTGGGATTGAAGCTGGTAGATTTGGAATTCATCTTTGATACATTTTCGTTGAAGAAACATAGATTCCTGAAGTTATTTATTGAAGAAAAGTTGGAAATGAAGTTGGTAATGAACGCCAAAGTGAATGAAAAAGGCGAACAGGCGCGATTGAAACTGGGAAATGATTGAGATTGAAATTGAGGAGAATTGCTTTCGTGAAGGAACGGAAATGACAAGTGACTCAGTGATTCCAAATGATTCCAATTGGCGTTTCATTTGCGGTTGAATAACACAGCGTCAACGAGATTAGGAGCATATCGCCTCATCGTAAGTCCAACACTGATCACGTCGTAACAGCAATTCACTGGCCACAGTAGGCAAAGTGATTGACCGGTAATAAGGTCTAGCAGAGGGATGCAATAGTTTTGCACTACGTATTTTGGCATTTGGATGTCACTCTAAACACCTCCCTTTATCGATCAAGGAAATGGAACAAGCAGTTTGAACAATCCTTGCATAAAACAAGAGGAAATTGAATCTGCTCGAGCAACCATTTATCACATATGAGTAGCACTATACAACTATAATTAACAACAAGTAATAATCATTCATGACTTCGAAGATTCGTTCAATCTTGTGGATCACAGCTGAAGTTATAATAGCGTTTCTCAAACCATCTCCTCTTGCGAGCACGGTTGCAATCATAATCTCGAGAACAGTATCACCAATCTCGACAGCAATGTGTCCGGAGCTTTTCAACTGCAAGAGGATCCGTTCTCATAATTTTCTACCTTGTCGGTTTCTGACCAGCGTTCAAGAATTGGACGAAATCTCAAAAGTATGTGACAAAAGCCATGAACGTTGACTGGATAGGTGAGTAAAGATTGCACTTACAAGAATTGTAATTTATGTTCCCATATTAAGAAAGTGACGAATTCAGTCACCTGAATTGCCAGCTCAATTACCTTTAGATTCACGTTTCTTACCTTTGTGATTCTCATTCTTTGTCTTTTCATTTTTGTCGTTGTTGAATACAATGAGGCCGATAATTAGTCATGATAGAGCTGATGCAGACAGCTGGGAATACGAAATTATCAAATAAGAAATAATACAGCAACGAGACAACATAAAACACGGCATTAAGTGATGAATGCATTATATAAGCGATTCAATTCGTCCAAAAAGCTTTGATTGTGACAAGGAAGGACGATAACTGATGGAACAGATTCAGAAGAGGAGAATACTCTCTTCCTCGCATTGACCAGTTGTGCACACGCTCTTTCTCTCTCTCTGCCGTCTCTCTTCTTGCTCCCTCTCTCTCGTAACGTTAATCAAACGCACCGTTCGCGTCTCTGACGATCGATTCGATAGCGGAGAGAGAAGAAGAGAATTGAGAGAAAGAGAGAAAGGAGTCTCGGGGGAGGTGGATGATTATGGAGCGGGCAAAGAAAGAGGTTCGAGGAAGTTCTCTAACCGTCCTGTTGACCTCTAGAGCAGTTAGCCCAACGAAGCAACCACGTTGAGCTAACTACTCCCCCATAGGAAGAACACATAGTATGTGTGTGTAAGACTGAGAGGGCTTCGTTATGCTTCAGTGGAGAACAAGAGGAGATTGATTCAGCTCGGATTGCTCGAGCACCCATTTATCAGCACACAAAGATACAATCTTACAATCACATATTATACAACGAGTCTAGGACCGTGTTCCCAGATGAATCCTCGCACTGAATGTCTCAAGAAAAGCATCCTGACTGACGACTATGTCCATCCATTTCTTGAACATGAGCAGTGCTCGTTTCTAACAATAAAGATAATCGCATTACATTTGTTCACCCTAAATTTGTTGTGGAAAAACTGGAATATCAATGATCTCTGTAATATTCCCATGTTTTCAGCCCTACTTTGGTCAAATATATAGATTAAAGTATTCCTTCGACCAACTCACTGTCTCGGGCGATAGTGTTCGTTGAGCCAGAATCGTCGGAGAAGAGGACAAGCGGGAATCAGGAACTCGGACTCCTTGGGACCAATGGAGCTGAAAAAAGATATCCGTATCAAGCAGTCCCACATATTCAACACACATACTATGATTAGCAGAAAACATACACAATTTCGTTTTTTTTCACAATTGTTTAAAAATAAATGTATGATGTTTTAATTTTTTTAGGGATGAGAAAAAAATTGGCTTACGCAGGTCGCATTTGTTTCAGATCCCGCTTGTTCATTGTGTTATCTCTTGGGTTAATGGAGTGAGTGGTTGTTCGAGAGATTATATAATGTCCAACATTCGTCCATTTAATGTTCTTGAATTCACGATCCCTCTGAAAGATATTTATCAGTACTAGCTCTGCTCTATTGCGATGTTCAGCCCCACTAGAGGTACATTTTTATCAAGACAAATAAGTTAATGCTGCAACCGCCCTAGGCCAGGAAATATTTATCATAAAGGGGCTCAACATACGCCACGTATAACCTTCATACCTCTAATTATTGTCGCGGTGGGATATCATGATGATGATAATTGATCGAAGAAGAGCTGGTGCAGGCAGCTGTCAATTATTAGGCATTTATATGTTTATAAAACACAAGAACGGCTTAATATTCTAAGAATGCGAGTGGAAAGATGTAAAATTATGCAACACCGATAACAGTAATGCGTATAAGCAAAATATGGTCAGTATAAACGTGATACTGACTGGGAAATGGAATGCACCCAATATTATCAGAGAAACAAGTGATTGGACACAAACAAGCAAAGCCAGGTGGGAGGCAGATGGGTAGCAATGTGTAGGAGAAAGGGCCACACACACTCCCTTTATCTCTACCCTCTCCGCCCCCCCCCCACCTCTTTGGTTTATCGCGCGCTCTGATCGCATCTCTGGCGATCGATTCGATAGAGAGGGAAGGGAGAAGGGAGTTGAGGGGAGAGAGGGAATGATCATGGGGGAGGAGAAAGTGAATGCGAGATGGTCTTCTGACCATTCTGTTTATATTATAATTGATGCAATAGTGACGTAAGTCATGGATGAAGTGTGACATGTTGAACAAGATGAGATTGATTCAGCTCGGATTGCTCGAGCATCAATTTATCATACAGGAGTAGAATCCACAAATCATACAACAGCAAGTTAATGCCATCAACAATGTGACTGATTAGGACGTCTTGATATCAATCATCAGTTACGGACCTGGCTGATAGTTTCGAAACATGTAGCTTCTTGTCTACTGCAAGCAAATACTTTTATAATTTATTATATATATCTCTTTAAACTTTGTTGGTTTAAAGAGAACGCTCAAGAGGAAAACCACTTGAACGTCGGATAGACACCGTGAGCGGCAGAAAATGGATTCTTACATGGATTTTGAGGTGTTAGCTTCCACTCCATGTCATAATCGAATGAAATATCCGCAACAAGTGGTTCACTCCGCATACATAGCACGAATCTGAATTGCCGGATAGAAAAGCCTTCGTCAACTTTCATACCGTTCACATCTTTATTTCCGTGGTACCCAGTAGCATAATGACGATCATTGATCGCAGATGAGCTGGTGCAGGCAGCTGACAATTAATAATATTATTTTATATTTGAAAAATTCACTCTCAAAACACGAAAGGCAAACAAAAGAAGCAAAATACAGCGCCATCGTCAAAGGCAATATAACGCAAAAGGGACAAGATAGGAGAAAACAAAACACTAATAGTGGCTCACACAACGATGAAGGGGATGACGTCAATATTTCGAGGAAAGAAAAGGCAGCGATGTTGGAGGTCACAAACTGCGCGGAGACGAATGGAATAAGCGCGAGTCCGAGGGGTGACCAGTTCTCTTCTTTCTCTCTCTGTCCCTTCCCCGTCTCTCTCGCACCGCGCGAACTAAACACACTACCCTCTCTTTCTCGCTATGGATCGATTCGAGGGAGAGCGAAGGGGGCTGTGAGAGAGTGGAGGACGATAATTTAAAGAATCCACGGATGGACAGAGAAAGAGGTTCTTGCGTCCCGTCTGTCAACATGATCAGTGCACGTAATGATACGGATCATAGATGAAATGTGACGACAACGAGAATAGGGGCTCATTGAGCCACCAATCATACCATAGGCAGATCACAGAACAAGCTTTGAGGTGACTGAGATGATTTCGTTGTGCGTAAGGAACGAACAATAGGCGATTGATTCAGCTCGGATTCATTGAGCAACCATTTATCGCACGGGACTGTATTCTTACAATCACAAATCATACAACAAGAAATGGGTATTGATGCCAGTAATCTGAAGAGAACGCTCACTCTTGTCCTCCAAAACTGGAAACAACACCAGCAATGCTTGAAAGCTCATAATTTCCACATCCCATAGTGGCGTAATCGGCGGATCTCATTTTGTAATACTTCTTGATAGATTTCACGATTGCTTGACTTTAGCAAAATACCTGCAAATTATAAAACATAGTTTGTTGACCGAAATGATGAGAACTGGAAAAGACAGTAGCTCGTTTACTCACTTTTCTTAGACTGGTTGCTTCTTTAGAAGCAGTAGAAGTAATAGGACAAGAGCATCGACAGTAGAGCTGATGCAGGCAGCTGATATTAAATTACTTTTAAATTATTAAATTCGAAATTTCAAGTCCGAGGAGCATCGCATACACGCAAAAGCACAACTACGTGTCATTATTAACATGCGAGAGGTACATGGTCGTATCAGACAGGGAGAAATGGAAAGGGGGATAACAGATTGATAGCGACACGTGCACTTTCGCGGTCATTACTATCCACAAATTCAAGAGGAGAAAGAATGAATAAGCGGACGTGACAAAGATGGCTAATAACATTCAAGAACAAAGGTAAAGAGAACAATCGCGAGCCCGAGGCGTATTCACCGGGTATATGTGGAGAGCCCCATCTCTCGTGTTGACCAGTTGGCCACTCACTCTTACCCTCTCTGCCATCGCTTGCCCTACCCCTCTCTCGCAACGTGAATTGAAGTGACCGCTCGCTTCTCTGCGGATCGATACGAGTGAGGGGAGGGATCAGTGGGAGAGGAGGGCAGAGGGGACGGTGAATGACTACGAGAGGAAACAGCGAGAAATAGTCTTCCATTCTGTTGACATTCTTATTGATGCAATCGTGATTTCAATCATGGATGAAATGTGATATGTTGCGCGAAACGAACAAGTGGAATTTGATTCAGCTCGGATTCCTCGAGCACCCATTTATCACAAATCATACAACAGCAAGCATGAGTTGTACAATCATCCTCTCACACGTTCCCCATATTTACTCGAGATCTTGTAGTCTTTCATCAGAAGGTGTCATTCTTAGCTTCTTCGATGAGACTCTTGTTTGACTGCAAGCAAATACGTTCTCAACTTATTATATGACTCTCTCAACTCTCTTGATCTCTAGCCAACCCTAATGAACTCGAAAGGCCTGAGAGTGAAAATGAGAGTGATAAGTAGCCATGGACGTTGGCAAGAAGGGGGACATAGAAGAATTGTTCTCACCTAGAGGACTGAGGAGTTAGTTTCCATTCCATGCTATACACGTACGTTACATCAGAAGTAGAGCCACTCTACCCGCACGCATTTCATCAATCTGAATTGCCTGTTAAATCAGCCCGTCAGACCCTCTCACCTTTCATTATTGTCTTGATAGAACGATGTCGAGAACGAATCGCTGTAAAGCTGGTGCAGGCAGCTGGCAATTATTATTATTTGTAATAATTAAAGAATAATTCACGCTCGAATCGCGAAAAGTACGCTAAAGCAACACATAATCGCTTCAGTATGCGAGCAGACCTAAATCGGAATAAGGAGGGGGCAAAATTGAACCATAGTAGAGGCTCTGAAGCGATCAGGCAGCATGCAGGACATTGCATGAGACGAAATAAATTACAGCGATAAAGGAAGTCACAAGCTTAGCAGAGACAAGCGCGGGGATAGTCAGTCAGGTGGAGAGCCCATTCTCCCTCTCTTGTTGACCAGTTATCCGCATTTTCATTTTCTCTCCGCCGCCTCCCTCCCCTCTCTCGCAACGTGAATCGAACGCGCTACTCTCCCCCACAACAACTACTCTCCTCGGCCCGCTCGGATCGATTGTAGCGAGGGGGAGGAGAGAGGAGGAGAAGAGAGGGAGAGGGAGTAGGAGAGAGAGGGGAAGGGGGGGGGGCGAGAGAACGGGAAAATAATGAGGGAATGGTTCGCAACCGGAATGGCGGTGTTTACGCCTAATTACTCGTTTGCTATCGCTTTGGCGCCTCATTTATTGACTCTGCCCTTACCTGTCCTTCCTTCCGGACATGAATTGACTTATGTCAACCTCTTGCACGAGATGGAATGTTGAGATGTTGAGATAGTTGAAATTGAATGACATGGTTAGTAATCACGCGGTGTGTACGTCCAATTACTCGTTTTCTTTGCTTTCGCATCTCTTTTCTCTTATCATCCTATTCGTTTCCTCGCTATCAACTATGTTTCTGCTATCCTCGAGCGCGAGAAACTGCTTGAAACCGTTTGCTAGTGTTCTCGTCCATATTGAAAGGGGACCTTGTTGGCATCATGGTATTTTCGAGCAGCATACTTGGCTAGTTGGGCCAGTTGGGCTCAATACTGCCATTACTTATCTCCTACCATTGGATTACGGATTCATTCCAGATGGAACTCGAGACCCTCGTCGAGGAGGCGCCCGTTACCACCCTCGCCAATCTGCCCGAGGATATCATCAGGGAGATCATTCGCGTGTCCGGGCCGGAGGAAGAGGAGTCGCTGCGATTGGTGAGTCCGTCATCACTCGCTCCTTCAATGTCAACGAGAAACTGGTGTTGATTAGAAGTCTCCAGTTCGTTCACACCCATTTGTCCTAGGTTTCCTAAATGCTTAATGGTAGAGTAGGTCCGAATCCCAAGACGAGATGATCCTAGTGCAGCCTCACGTTTTAGATCTCGCGCTCGTGGAACGCGATGGTAATCGAGTCGAAGAAACGCCATCTCGATACAGTGAGAATCGAGAGTTCAGGAACCTCGTGGAACACTAAGGTAGGCTCGCTCTCTACAATTTGCGAATATGAGGAGCAAAGACGTTCCTGGAGGAACAATTGCGTTTCACTGTGAGTGTGTCTGAAATATCATGATGACCATTCTAGGACGTCACGGTCACTCTGGACATGGCTAGAGACGATATGGAGAGGCTTCAAGACGTCTTCCGGGAATGGACGCTGGATTTGAGGGTGAGCTATTATCCTGCGTTTTGGATGAGCTGACTGTCTTGTCAATCTATTCCCATCCGCCGGCGTACTTTTTTAGTTGATAAGCAACATCTTCAAAAGATGTGGTTCAAAAGGAGAAGTAAATCAGTTGACTCTCCAGGCCGGTCAAGTCAAATCGTCCAGCCTTCACATCAAGACAATTTTCGTCGCCGACCAGTGGGCGTACTTTGCGGTACGACAATACGCTACTTGTATTTTCGAAAGTGTCATAAAAGACTAGATTGATAGCTGCTAGTTTTGAGAAATCATTTCGAAATTACTACCAATCCCTTGCAGCTCATCTACAGTCTCGCTTGCATTCTCTTAGCCCTGAGAATCCATTTCTACTTAGCGGCACTAGTGCTGATCGGCCTCGTCGTTGTTATTGGATGGCTGCATTTTTGGGTAAACCAGCTTATTGCTTCATCGTCTTCACTAGGGATGGCTTCGCAAGAAATCGTGTCTTCATTTTGCGTACTCTCTCACCGGTCAGAGAGGCGAGAGAGCGTGCAGAAAGAAGAGAGTCATTTCTTGTCAAGCCATCCCTATGACCACCTAGCGTAGTCGCGTTCGACTGTGAAAACTTGATGTGGCCACATCTCAATCTTTAATCTTAGTCATCTGGAAATGTTGTTAAGCATTAGATTTATAAAGTTGAATATTGAAAAACTGTATTTTAGGTCCGACCAGGCGTGGAGAAGAACTGTCATCGACTCTCAAAACTCTTCCACCGGTGCTCTTCCATTCGCGAATTGTACCTAGTCAATCTGGATAGGAAATCCCTCAAAGTGATCAGAAAAACGATGGGGGAAGTGCCCGTCAACCACTTGATCATCGTGGACAAGGATTGTGATAAGGAGTTGAGGTGAGAGAACATTTCGAATTTTCGAGAGGACTTTTTTCAAGATGATGGGAAAATACCAATTAATTCCAGAGAAACGATTCTCGAGTTGGCTCGCGCTCACAAAATCGGCAAGATTTCGTTGTGTGTGAAGAGATGCGACGAGCGGAAATTGAGTGAGTTTTGTCGTTTTTTCTTACTTTTTTCCAATTCATAAGATTCATGGAATATTTATCCAGGAAAGTTCTTCCACGACGCCTCTTCTCTCGTCAGGGAGATCCATCTCTACGAGAAGTCTCAAAATATCGATAATTTCTTCGGCAAACCGCGTGATTTCTGGACGAATGCGGCGAGAGAAATGACCGCGGAGGGAGCATTCGCTGTTGAAGTTGCGGACGGAGAAGGAGTCCAGATCATGGAAAATCATACGCTCAGACTGAGAGTCTTGTTTTGACTGTCTTTTCTATGCAAATAATAAACGATGCGTTGAATGATTAAACTGATTGCGCTCATGATCATTAATACTTGCTACTGTAGGCTGTTCTCAACTTCAAGAATGTGATATTCCTTCATGGAAACCATTACACATCTCGTCGTTTATTATTCAACAAATAGGAAAGAGCAAGTATGAGATATAGACGTGTGGGGGTAGCTTTTCCATGAACTCAATTGATGCTAATTGTTTCCCGTGAACTCGATCGAGTTGGTATTCAGCCCGGAATGGATGATTTATATCTTCACGAACTGTGTACTTGGTTCATGTGTGCCATTGGAGATGGCATTTCAGACCTGCGATGTTTTTCTTCGGAAAGGATCTGCAATGATACGCTGCAATCTGGGTCACTAGCAAGCGATGATCAACTAATTATTCACCTCAATAAATGCATTGGACGAATGGTTGCAGAAGTGTTCTCAGAAAAGAAGTCGAAAGGTGATGTAGACACCTGCGAAGAATTTCGAATGGAAAAACAATTTGAACAGAAAATTCAAACACACGATAGGACGTCAAATGTATGCAATAGCGCTTTAATTAGTTATCAGTGCAACACGAAGAGAGAAGAGAGGGTTTTAAGAGGGGTCAGCGAAAGCGAGATTTCAAGGTCGCTTGAGAGCTACGTGGCACAATAAGAAAGTGATTTACACATCGGGTCAGCAGTACATGAAAGCGTTGCAACAAAATGGTGCTTCAGAGGAAAGATGTACCAGTAACTCTCGCGAACCTGCCTGCTACAATCATCAAACGGATAATACCACTAAAGTTATTTTATGCATCGAAAGCCATCGATCCTCACTTTCAGATCTCTCCTAAATGGAAGCCACTCATTGACGAGTATCTCTCCTCTCGCTCTTTACATCCACCCATGGAGAAAGTCAGAATCAAGAAGGACTGGAGGAGTGTTCAAGTCTCCGCCCGATTCAATCCCAAGGATAAGCAAACACTTCAAGTGCTCGTTCTGGAGAAGGGTGGAGTGCAGTCGATATGTAAGCTCTAAGACTCTCTCAATTCACATGCTCTCTCGCTTCTCTGACTAATTTAAAAAAGTACAATTGCAGAGTGCCCGAAGTCACCTCCCCATCTCTCGCCCTCTTTCCGTTCTCGATGCTATTCGTATTATTCTGTTCATTAAATACGGCCTTGCCTGTCGGATTTATCGGCTGCTCTCTGGCTCAAGCACTGCCATACTTTCCCAGTGATTGGGGGCTACTCCCTCACTTTCTCGTCGGCTTTGCCTGTGTTATCGTAGTCGGCACGGCAATCTTGCTACTCAGTCATTGCCTGGGGAGAGAACAAAAAACGGAGGAGAATCGTCGACGAATGACCAAAGTGTTCAGTAGATGCAGATCGATTGGCAAGCTTGAAACACATGTGGAAAAGGGAAGTCGGAAACACATGTGGAGAGGACGCTAAAACACGCGAAGCCTGCGATGCGCTTGTGAAAGGCTCGTAAGGCCGAGAGCGATCCGAAAAAGTTGCGATGTAGCCACGAAGTGGCGGAATCGCGACTTTTTCGGATCGCTCAAGGCCCCATGAGCCATTTACAAGGGAAGATGCCAATGTGCAACGCAATCGAGTGCATTTTAACTATTGCACGCAACCCGGCGAAGAACGTAGCAACCGAGGGTTGCTAGTTTTTTTATATCCTATTTGTTATTATTTTGCAAAAACGAACACAAAGTTCGTCAGCCTTTACAAAAACAGTTTCCAGACATCGCTATTTTGTTGAGCATTGTTATTTCATTTTTTCACAGGATTTATACGCACGAACATTTTGTAATGAGTTTCGTGCGAATCTGAAAATCCTTTCATCGTCGCTAAAACGTCACCATGCCAAACCGTTTTACAAACTTCATTACGAAATTATTCTAAAAAAATAACTATTATAGGAATTACATCACTGAATATTGAGCGCAATGTCTTGTTGTGTTCGTACGATCTTCAGTTTGCCGTAAGGTATTTTTGTATTCTCATCCTTTTTTTATATTCAGGATATTTGTATCATCGGACCCTTCTAGCTTAGTGTCCGCTTCCTTTCCAGAAAGCATTGTTATTGTCATTGCCAATGTGTTTTCCCCGCAGCGGTGTATCTCACAGACACAAGAACACAATTGTTCCCACAATTGTTGATTGTAATGAATAGCATGGGAATAAGAATAGTCTGATCTTTAACCTACAAATCTTTTGCTTATATAACGAACGTGCACACAATTCGTTGTCGACGATGCTGCTGTCAGAAAATGTTCACGCCGTATGTTGATTTTTGATTTATTAAAACTCATAAACTATTTCTCCAGAGAGTCCTGCAAGCGCTTGCACTGTCCTCGTATCTGGCCAATGCTTTGCTCATTCTGGTCGTTCTTCACGAGAAAAACCGCGGTCTGGGCGGCTACCGCTTTCTGCTGGCTGTGTTCGCTTCTTGTGATGTCCTCATCTCCACCTACCATGCGATGGCGATTCCGGTTAGCACTTGTGTTGACAAAACGGCAATCGTCTCTCCTCATTTCGCGTGCTCTCTCTTCTCTCTGACTGGCGAGAGATCATTCAAAACGAGAGAGGCACGTGCCGAGTTGGCATCACTAGTTAGCACCTCAATCCCCCCTTTGACTCATCGCGACATGCGCAGACGATCTACCAAATCGCGTACGGCATCATCATGTTCACGCGGGCGGGACTGTGGCACGCGCACGGCTTCGCCATCAACATCGTCTACGTCGTGCTCTTCTACGAGCCACTCCTGCTGCTCACCTTCCACTTTGCCTATCGCTACATCTTCCTCGCCAGGCAAGACGATTTGTTGACACACTGGGGAATTCATTGTTGTCAAAAGCTGATGGCTCACTCTCTTACCGGTTGAGAGACCGCGTAGAATAAAGGGAGTGATCCATCAGCTGTTCACGACAATACAGCGGGCATAAGTGATGATTACGAATAGCTCCGCTGCAGTCCCCCTTGTATTCTCTGCAATTCAGATCGAGTTACCTGCAAGAACACTGGCACGCGCTGCTGCTCGCGGCGGTCGTGCTCAACGCGTGCGTCAACTACACCAGCTACGCCGGCATCGTGCTAATCATGTTGGTCCACTCATTATAATGACCTGAACAATAACGGAGTCAGTTTTGGCGAGCCGAGAAACGAGCAACCAAGCTGTCCTACTTGGCCTAGTTTATAAAAATAATAATAAATTATTATTTTTACCAGGCGAATCACGAGAAAACGAAGCAGTCCAGGAACAACTTGCAAAAAGTTCAACGGATTCTTGCCAAACTATAGTATGTCAATACCCTAGGGACAAGTTTTTGAAAAATATAGGTCATTTGTCCCAGAACCGGCTTTTAGGAAATTCCCGGCTCTGGAGCCGGCTATGTCATATCTCAGCTCTCCGATGTGCTAGAGACCCGTTCTTTGGCTCAAAAAATCCGGAAAAATCAGGCGAACAATTCTTCTGTTGATACCAAGACAGTAGGTCAACAGGGAAAAAAGTTAAATTTGAAAATATGATTTTTCGATCATTTAAAAAATGATGGCACTATTTAGAAATGAACTTGCAGGGAATTTTATTGCAGTTTATGAAAGATCCTATCCAGTACTATAATATAAAAATTTAAAAAGAATACTTTTATCGTCCCTTCGACAATGATTTTTGAGCTCGAAAGTGAAAAATCGCGTTTTCCACCGAAAATGGATGTTCAATATCAAAGATGGAAAGCTCTGTTTGACCTTTATTTTGCAAAATAATGCATCAACTAGTACTGCTACGCCTCATAGCAAAAAGTTATTACGATAGGAATCGATTTCTCCAAAGTCACTTTTTTGACCATGACCCGGGGTTCATGCCTGAACCCGAGGTCATGAAAAATGAACCCAAAAATTCATATTGGAATTTTTCCAAGTGATATGAAGAAATGTATACTTCAGTAGCCCAGTGACACGCTGGGAGTCGAAAATTGGTCAACAAATTTTTTGGTCCTTTCGCACTGAGGAGGCATGAACCCCTGGTCATGGTCAAAAAAGTGACTTTGGAGAAATCGATTCCTATCGTAATAACTTTTTGCTAGGAGGTGTAGCAGTACTAGTCGATGCATTATTTTGCAAAATAAAGGTCAAACAGAGCTTTCCAGCTTAGATATTGAACATCGATTTTCGGCGAAAAACGCGATTTTTCACTTTCGAGCTCAAAAATCATAGTCGAAGGGACGATAAAAGTATTCTTTTTAAATTTTTATATTATAGTACTGGATAGGATCTTTCATAAACTGCAATAAAATTCCCTGCAAGTTCATTTCTAAATAGTGCCATCATTTTTTAAATGATCGAAAAATCATATTTTCAAATTTAACTTTTTTCCCTGTTGACCTACTGTCTTGGTATCAACAGAAGAATTGTTCGCCTGATTTTTCCGGATTTTTTGAGCCAAAGAACGGGTCTCTAGCACATCGGAGAGCTGAGATATGACATAGCCGGCTCCAGAGCCGGGAATTTCCTAAAAGCCGGTTCTGGGACAAATGACCTATATTTTTCAAAAACTTGTCCCTAGGGTATTGACATACTATAGTTTGGCAAGAATCCGTTGAACTTTTTGCAAGTTGTTCCTGGACTGCTTCGTTTTCTCGTGATTCGCCTGGTAAAAATAATAATTTATTATTATTTTTATAAACTAGGCCAAGTAGGACAGCTTGGTTGCTCGTTTCTCGGCTCGCCAAAACTGACTCCGTTATTGTTCAGGTCATTATAATGAGTGGACCAACATGATTAGCACGATGCCGGCGTAGCTGGTGTAGTTGACGCACGCGTTGAGCACGACCGCCGCGAGCAGCAGCGCGTGCCAGTGTTCTTGCAGGTAACTCGATCTGAATTGCAGAGAATACAAGGGGGACTGCAGCGGAGCTATTCGTAATCATCACTTATGCCCGCTGTATTGTCGTGAACAGCTGATGGATCACTCCCTTTATTCTACGCGGTCTCTCAACCGGTAAGAGAGTGAGCCATCAGCTTTTGACAACAATGAATTCCCCAGTGTGTCAACAAATCGTCTTGCCTGGCGAGGAAGATGTAGCGATAGGCAAAGTGGAAGGTGAGCAGCAGGAGTGGCTCGTAGAAGAGCACGACGTAGACGATGTTGATGGCGAAGCCGTGCGCGTGCCACAGTCCCGCCCGCGTGAACATGATGATGCCGTACGCGATTTGGTAGATCGTCTGCGCATGTCGCGATGAGTCAAAGGGGGGATTGAGGTGCTAACTAGTGATGCCAACTCGGCACGTGCCTCTCTCGTTTTGAATGATCTCTCGCCAGTCAGAGAGAAGAGAGAGCACGCGAAATGAGGAGAGACGATTGCCGTTTTGTCAACACAAGTGCTAACCGGAATCGCCATCGCATGGTAGGTGGAGATGAGGACATCACAAGAAGCGAACACAGCCAGCAGAAAGCGGTAGCCGCCCAGACCGCGGTTTTTCTCGTGAAGAACGACCAGAATGAGCAAAGCATTGGCCAGATACGAGGACAGTGCAAGCGCTTGCAGGACTCTCTGGAGAAATAGTTTATGAGTTTTAATAAATCAAAAATCAACATACGGCGTGAACATTTTCTGACAGCAGCATCGTCGACAACGAATTGTGTGCACGTTCGTTATATAAGCAAAAGATTTGTAGGTTAAAGATCAGACTATTCTTATTCCCATGCTATTCATTACAATCAACAATTGTGGGAACAATTGTGTTCTTGTGTCTGTGAGATACACCGCTGCGGGGAAAACACATTGGCAATGACAATAACAATGCTTTCTGGAAAGGAAGCGGACACTAAGCTAGAAGGGTCCGATGATACAAATATCCTGAATATAAAAAAAGGATGAGAATACAAAAATACCTTACGGCAAACTGAAGATCGTACGAACACAACAAGACATTGCGCTCAATATTCAGTGATGTAATTCCTATAATAGTTATTTTTTTAGAATAATTTCGTAATGAAGTTTGTAAAACGGTTTGGCATGGTGACGTTTTAGCGACGATGAAAGGATTTTCAGATTCGCACGAAACTCATTACAAAATGTTCGTGCGTATAAATCCTGTGAAAAAATGAAATAACAATGCTCAACAAAATAGCGATGTCTGGAAACTGTTTTTGTAAAGGCTGACGAACTTTGTGTTCGTTTTTGCAAAATAATAACAAATAGGATATAAAAAAACTAGCAACCCTCGGTTGCTACGTTCTTCGCCGGGTTGCGTGCAATAGTTAAAATGCACTCGATTGCGTTGCACATTGGCATCTTCCCTTGTAAATGGCTCATGGGGCCTTGAGCGATCCGAAAAAGTCGCGATTCCGCCACTTCGTGGCTACATCGCAACTTTTTCGGATCGCTCTCGGCCTTACGAGCCTTTCACAAGCGCATCGCAGGCTTCGCGTGTTTTAGCGTCCTCTCCACATGTGTTTCCGACTTCCCTTTTCCACATGTGTTTCAAGCTTGCCAATCGATCTGCATCTACTGAACACTTTGGTCATTCGTCGACGATTCTCCTCCGTTTTTTGTTCTCTCCCCAGGCAATGACTGAGTAGCAAGATTGCCGTGCCGACTACGATAACACAGGCAAAGCCGACGAGAAAGTGAGGGAGTAGCCCCCAATCACTGGGAAAGTATGGCAGTGCTTGAGCCAGAGAGCAGCCGATAAATCCGACAGGCAAGGCCGTATTTAATGAACAGAATAATACGAATAGCATCGAGAACGGAAAGAGGGCGAGAGATGGGGAGGTGACTTCGGGCACTCTGCAATTGTACTTTTTTAAATTAGTCAGAGAAGCGAGAGAGCATGTGAATTGAGAGAGTCTTAGAGCTTACATATCGACTGCACTCCACCCTTCTCCAGAACGAGCACTTGAAGTGTTTGCTTATCCTTGGGATTGAATCGGGCGGAGACTTGAACACTCCTCCAGTCCTTCTTGATTCTGACTTTCTCCATGGGTGGATGTAAAGAGCGAGAGGAGAGATACTCGTCAATGAGTGGCTTCCATTTAGGAGAGATCTGAAAGTGAGGATCGATGGCTTTCGATGCATAAAATAACTTTAGTGGTATTATCCGTTTGATGATTGTAGCAGGCAGGTTCGCGAGAGTTACTGGTACATCTTTCCTCTGAAGCACCATTTTGTTGCAACGCTTTCATGTACTGCTGACCCGATGTGTAAATCACTTTCTTATTGTGCCACGTAGCTCTCAAGCGACCTTGAAATCTCGCTTTCGCTGACCCCTCTTAAAACCCTCTCTTCTCTCTTCGTGTTGCACTGATAACTAATTAAAGCGCTATTGCATACATTTGACGTCCTATCGTGTGTTTGAATTTTCTGTTCAAATTGTTTTTCCATTCGAAATTCTTCGCAGGTGTCTACATCACCTTTCGACTTCTTTTCTGAGAACACTTCTGCAACCATTCGTCCAATGCATTTATTGAGGTGAATAATTAGTTGATCATCGCTTGCTAGTGACCCAGATTGCAGCGTATCATTGCAGATCCTTTCCGAAGAAAAACATCGCAGGTCTGAAATGCCATCTCCAATGGCACACATGAACCAAGTACACAGTTCGTGAAGATATAAATCATCCATTCCGGGCTGAATACCAACTCGATCGAGTTCACGGGAAACAATTAGCATCAATTGAGTTCATGGAAAAGCTACCCCCACACGTCTATATCTCATACTTGCTCTTTCCTATTTGTTGAATAATAAACGACGAGATGTGTAATGGTTTCCATGAAGGAATATCACATTCTTGAAGTTGAGAACAGCCTACAGTAGCAAGTATTAATGATCATGAGCGCAATCAGTTTAATCATTCAACGCATCGTTTATTATTTGCATAGAAAAGACAGTCAAAACAAGACTCTCAGTCTGAGCGTATGATTTTCCATGATCTGGACTCCTTCTCCGTCCGCAACTTCAACAGCGAATGCTCCCTCCGCGGTCATTTCTCTCGCCGCATTCGTCCAGAAATCACGCGGTTTGCCGAAGAAATTATCGATATTTTGAGACTTCTCGTAGAGATGGATCTCCCTGACGAGAGAAGAGGCGTCGTGGAAGAACTTTCCTGGATAAATATTCCATGAATCTTATGAATTGGAAAAAAGTAAGAAAAAACGACAAAACTCACTCAATTTCCGCTCGTCGCATCTCTTCACACACAACGAAATCTTGCCGATTTTGTGAGCGCGAGCCAACTCGAGAATCGTTTCTCTGGAATTAATTGGTATTTTCCCATCATCTTGAAAAAAGTCCTCTCGAAAATTCGAAATGTTCTCTCACCTCAACTCCTTATCACAATCCTTGTCCACGATGATCAAGTGGTTGACGGGCACTTCCCCCATCGTTTTTCTGATCACTTTGAGGGATTTCCTATCCAGATTGACTAGGTACAATTCGCGAATGGAAGAGCACCGGTGGAAGAGTTTTGAGAGTCGATGACAGTTCTTCTCCACGCCTGGTCGGACCTAAAATACAGTTTTTCAATATTCAACTTTATAAATCTAATGCTTAACAACATTTCCAGATGACTAAGATTAAAGATTGAGATGTGGCCACATCAAGTTTTCACAGTCGAACGCGACTACGCTAGGTGGTCATAGGGATGGCTTGACAAGAAATGACTCTCTTCTTTCTGCACGCTCTCTCGCCTCTCTGACCGGTGAGAGAGTACGCAAAATGAAGACACGATTTCTTGCGAAGCCATCCCTAGTGAAGACGATGAAGCAATAAGCTGGTTTACCCAAAAATGCAGCCATCCAATAACAACGACGAGGCCGATCAGCACTAGTGCCGCTAAGTAGAAATGGATTCTCAGGGCTAAGAGAATGCAAGCGAGACTGTAGATGAGCTGCAAGGGATTGGTAGTAATTTCGAAATGATTTCTCAAAACTAGCAGCTATCAATCTAGTCTTTTATGACACTTTCGAAAATACAAGTAGCGTATTGTCGTACCGCAAAGTACGCCCACTGGTCGGCGACGAAAATTGTCTTGATGTGAAGGCTGGACGATTTGACTTGACCGGCCTGGAGAGTCAACTGATTTACTTCTCCTTTTGAACCACATCTTTTGAAGATGTTGCTTATCAACTAAAAAAGTACGCCGGCGGATGGGAATAGATTGACAAGACAGTCAGCTCATCCAAAACGCAGGATAATAGCTCACCCTCAAATCCAGCGTCCATTCCCGGAAGACGTCTTGAAGCCTCTCCATATCGTCTCTAGCCATGTCCAGAGTGACCGTGACGTCCTAGAATGGTCATCATGATATTTCAGACACACTCACAGTGAAACGCAATTGTTCCTCCAGGAACGTCTTTGCTCCTCATATTCGCAAATTGTAGAGAGCGAGCCTACCTTAGTGTTCCACGAGGTTCCTGAACTCTCGATTCTCACTGTATCGAGATGGCGTTTCTTCGACTCGATTACCATCGCGTTCCACGAGCGCGAGATCTAAAACGTGAGGCTGCACTAGGATCATCTCGTCTTGGGATTCGGACCTACTCTACCATTAAGCATTTAGGAAACCTAGGACAAATGGGTGTGAACGAACTGGAGACTTCTAATCAACACCAGTTTCTCGTTGACATTGAAGGAGCGAGTGATGACGGACTCACCAATCGCAGCGACTCCTCTTCCTCCGGCCCGGACACGCGAATGATCTCCCTGATGATATCCTCGGGCAGATTGGCGAGGGTGGTAACGGGCGCCTCCTCGACGAGGGTCTCGAGTTCCATCTGGAATGAATCCGTAATCCAATGGTAGGAGATAAGTAATGGCAGTATTGAGCCCAACTGGCCCAACTAGCCAAGTATGCTGCTCGAAAATACCATGATGCCAACAAGGTCCCCTTTCAATATGGACGAGAACACTAGCAAACGGTTTCAAGCAGTTTCTCGCGCTCGAGGATAGCAGAAACATAGTTGATAGCGAGGAAACGAATAGGATGATAAGAGAAAAGAGATGCGAAAGCAAAGAAAACGAGTAATTGGACGTACACACCGCGTGATTACTAACCATGTCATTCAATTTCAACTATCTCAACATCTCAACATTCCATCTCGTGCAAGAGGTTGACATAAGTCAATTCATGTCCGGAAGGAAGGACAGGTAAGGGCAGAGTCAATAAATGAGGCGCCAAAGCGATAGCAAACGAGTAATTAGGCGTAAACACCGCCATTCCGGTTGCGAACCATTCCCTCATTATTTTCCCGTTCTCTCGCCCCCCCCCCTTCCCCTCTCTCTCCTACTCCCTCTCCCTCTCTTCTCCTCCTCTCTCCTCCCCCTCGCTACAATCGATCCGAGCGGGCCGAGGAGAGTAGTTGTTGTGGGGGAGAGTAGCGCGTTCGATTCACGTTGCGAGAGAGGGGAGGGAGGCGGCGGAGAGAAAATGAAAATGCGGATAACTGGTCAACAAGAGAGGGAGAATGGGCTCTCCACCTGACTGACTATCCCCGCGCTTGTCTCTGCTAAGCTTGTGACTTCCTTTATCGCTGTAATTTATTTCGTCTCATGCAATGTCCTGCATGCTGCCTGATCGCTTCAGAGCCTCTACTATGGTTCAATTTTGCCCCCTCCTTATTCCGATTTAGGTCTGCTCGCATACTGAAGCGATTATGTGTTGCTTTAGCGTACTTTTCGCGATTCGAGCGTGAATTATTCTTTAATTATTACAAATAATAATAATTGCCAGCTGCCTGCACCAGCTTTACAGCGATTCGTTCTCGACATCGTTCTATCAAGACAATAATGAAAGGTGAGAGGGTCTGACGGGCTGATTTAACAGGCAATTCAGATTGATGAAATGCGTGCGGGTAGAGTGGCTCTACTTCTGATGTAACGTACGTGTATAGCATGGAATGGAAACTAACTCCTCAGTCCTCTAGGTGAGAACAATTCTTCTATGTCCCCCTTCTTGCCAACGTCCATGGCTACTTATCACTCTCATTTTCACTCTCAGGCCTTTCGAGTTCATTAGGGTTGGCTAGAGATCAAGAGAGTTGAGAGAGTCATATAATAAGTTGAGAACGTATTTGCTTGCAGTCAAACAAGAGTCTCATCGAAGAAGCTAAGAATGACACCTTCTGATGAAAGACTACAAGATCTCGAGTAAATATGGGGAACGTGTGAGAGGATGATTGTACAACTCATGCTTGCTGTTGTATGATTTGTGATAAATGGGTGCTCGAGGAATCCGAGCTGAATCAAATTCCACTTGTTCGTTTCGCGCAACATATCACATTTCATCCATGATTGAAATCACGATTGCATCAATAAGAATGTCAACAGAATGGAAGACTATTTCTCGCTGTTTCCTCTCGTAGTCATTCACCGTCCCCTCTGCCCTCCTCTCCCACTGATCCCTCCCCTCACTCGTATCGATCCGCAGAGAAGCGAGCGGTCACTTCAATTCACGTTGCGAGAGAGGGGTAGGGCAAGCGATGGCAGAGAGGGTAAGAGTGAGTGGCCAACTGGTCAACACGAGAGATGGGGCTCTCCACATATACCCGGTGAATACGCCTCGGGCTCGCGATTGTTCTCTTTACCTTTGTTCTTGAATGTTATTAGCCATCTTTGTCACGTCCGCTTATTCATTCTTTCTCCTCTTGAATTTGTGGATAGTAATGACCGCGAAAGTGCACGTGTCGCTATCAATCTGTTATCCCCCTTTCCATTTCTCCCTGTCTGATACGACCATGTACCTCTCGCATGTTAATAATGACACGTAGTTGTGCTTTTGCGTGTATGCGATGCTCCTCGGACTTGAAATTTCGAATTTAATAATTTAAAAGTAATTTAATATCAGCTGCCTGCATCAGCTCTACTGTCGATGCTCTTGTCCTATTACTTCTACTGCTTCTAAAGAAGCAACCAGTCTAAGAAAAGTGAGTAAACGAGCTACTGTCTTTTCCAGTTCTCATCATTTCGGTCAACAAACTATGTTTTATAATTTGCAGGTATTTTGCTAAAGTCAAGCAATCGTGAAATCTATCAAGAAGTATTACAAAATGAGATCCGCCGATTACGCCACTATGGGATGTGGAAATTATGAGCTTTCAAGCATTGCTGGTGTTGTTTCCAGTTTTGGAGGACAAGAGTGAGCGTTCTCTTCAGATTACTGGCATCAATACCCATTTCTTGTTGTATGATTTGTGATTGTAAGAATACAGTCCCGTGCGATAAATGGTTGCTCAATGAATCCGAGCTGAATCAATCGCCTATTGTTCGTTCCTTACGCACAACGAAATCATCTCAGTCACCTCAAAGCTTGTTCTGTGATCTGCCTATGGTATGATTGGTGGCTCAATGAGCCCCTATTCTCGTTGTCGTCACATTTCATCTATGATCCGTATCATTACGTGCACTGATCATGTTGACAGACGGGACGCAAGAACCTCTTTCTCTGTCCATCCGTGGATTCTTTAAATTATCGTCCTCCACTCTCTCACAGCCCCCTTCGCTCTCCCTCGAATCGATCCATAGCGAGAAAGAGAGGGTAGTGTGTTTAGTTCGCGCGGTGCGAGAGAGACGGGGAAGGGACAGAGAGAGAAAGAAGAGAACTGGTCACCCCTCGGACTCGCGCTTATTCCATTCGTCTCCGCGCAGTTTGTGACCTCCAACATCGCTGCCTTTTCTTTCCTCGAAATATTGACGTCATCCCCTTCATCGTTGTGTGAGCCACTATTAGTGTTTTGTTTTCTCCTATCTTGTCCCTTTTGCGTTATATTGCCTTTGACGATGGCGCTGTATTTTGCTTCTTTTGTTTGCCTTTCGTGTTTTGAGAGTGAATTTTTCAAATATAAAATAATATTATTAATTGTCAGCTGCCTGCACCAGCTCATCTGCGATCAATGATCGTCATTATGCTACTGGGTACCACGGAAATAAAGATGTGAACGGTATGAAAGTTGACGAAGGCTTTTCTATCCGGCAATTCAGATTCGTGCTATGTATGCGGAGTGAACCACTTGTTGCGGATATTTCATTCGATTATGACATGGAGTGGAAGCTAACACCTCAAAATCCATGTAAGAATCCATTTTCTGCCGCTCACGGTGTCTATCCGACGTTCAAGTGGTTTTCCTCTTGAGCGTTCTCTTTAAACCAACAAAGTTTAAAGAGATATATATAATAAATTATAAAAGTATTTGCTTGCAGTAGACAAGAAGCTACATGTTTCGAAACTATCAGCCAGGTCCGTAACTGATGATTGATATCAAGACGTCCTAATCAGTCACATTGTTGATGGCATTAACTTGCTGTTGTATGATTTGTGGATTCTACTCCTGTATGATAAATTGATGCTCGAGCAATCCGAGCTGAATCAATCTCATCTTGTTCAACATGTCACACTTCATCCATGACTTACGTCACTATTGCATCAATTATAATATAAACAGAATGGTCAGAAGACCATCTCGCATTCACTTTCTCCTCCCCCATGATCATTCCCTCTCTCCCCTCAACTCCCTTCTCCCTTCCCTCTCTATCGAATCGATCGCCAGAGATGCGATCAGAGCGCGCGATAAACCAAAGAGGTGGGGGGGGGGCGGAGAGGGTAGAGATAAAGGGAGTGTGTGTGGCCCTTTCTCCTACACAT
Organism: Pristionchus maxplancki; assembly: GCA_900490775.1. Taxonomy (NCBI): domain Eukaryota; kingdom Metazoa; phylum Nematoda; class Chromadorea; order Rhabditida; family Neodiplogasteridae; genus Pristionchus; species Pristionchus maxplancki. The sequence continues at coordinate 22,506 of LS534882.1, read as the reverse complement.
TGCTACCCATCTGCCTCCCACCTGGCTTTGCTTGTTTGTGTCCAATCACTTGTTTCTCTGATAATATTGGGTGCATTCCATTTCCCAGTCAGTATCACGTTTATACTGACCATATTTTGCTTATACGCATTACTGTTATCGGTGTTGCATAATTTTACATCTTTCCACTCGCATTCTTAGAATATTAAGCCGTTCTTGTGTTTTATAAACATATAAATGCCTAATAATTGACAGCTGCCTGCACCAGCTCTTCTTCGATCAATTATCATCATCATGATATCCCACCGCGACAATAATTAGAGGTATGAAGGTTATACGTGGCGTATGTTGAGCCCCTTTATGATAAATATTTCCTGGCCTAGGGCGGTTGCAGCATTAACTTATTTGTCTTGATAAAAATGTACCTCTAGTGGGGCTGAACATCGCAATAGAGCAGAGCTAGTACTGATAAATATCTTTCAGAGGGATCGTGAATTCAAGAACATTAAATGGACGAATGTTGGACATTATATAATCTCTCGAACAACCACTCACTCCATTAACCCAAGAGATAACACAATGAACAAGCGGGATCTGAAACAAATGCGACCTGCGTAAGCCAATTTTTTTCTCATCCCTAAAAAAATTAAAACATCATACATTTATTTTTAAACAATTGTGAAAAAAAACGAAATTGTGTATGTTTTCTGCTAATCATAGTATGTGTGTTGAATATGTGGGACTGCTTGATACGGATATCTTTTTTCAGCTCCATTGGTCCCAAGGAGTCCGAGTTCCTGATTCCCGCTTGTCCTCTTCTCCGACGATTCTGGCTCAACGAACACTATCGCCCGAGACAGTGAGTTGGTCGAAGGAATACTTTAATCTATATATTTGACCAAAGTAGGGCTGAAAACATGGGAATATTACAGAGATCATTGATATTCCAGTTTTTCCACAACAAATTTAGGGTGAACAAATGTAATGCGATTATCTTTATTGTTAGAAACGAGCACTGCTCATGTTCAAGAAATGGATGGACATAGTCGTCAGTCAGGATGCTTTTCTTGAGACATTCAGTGCGAGGATTCATCTGGGAACACGGTCCTAGACTCGTTGTATAATATGTGATTGTAAGATTGTATCTTTGTGTGCTGATAAATGGGTGCTCGAGCAATCCGAGCTGAATCAATCTCCTCTTGTTCTCCACTGAAGCATAACGAAGCCCTCTCAGTCTTACACACACATACTATGTGTTCTTCCTATGGGGGAGTAGTTAGCTCAACGTGGTTGCTTCGTTGGGCTAACTGCTCTAGAGGTCAACAGGACGGTTAGAGAACTTCCTCGAACCTCTTTCTTTGCCCGCTCCATAATCATCCACCTCCCCCGAGACTCCTTTCTCTCTTTCTCTCAATTCTCTTCTTCTCTCTCCGCTATCGAATCGATCGTCAGAGACGCGAACGGTGCGTTTGATTAACGTTACGAGAGAGAGGGAGCAAGAAGAGAGACGGCAGAGAGAGAGAAAGAGCGTGTGCACAACTGGTCAATGCGAGGAAGAGAGTATTCTCCTCTTCTGAATCTGTTCCATCAGTTATCGTCCTTCCTTGTCACAATCAAAGCTTTTTGGACGAATTGAATCGCTTATATAATGCATTCATCACTTAATGCCGTGTTTTATGTTGTCTCGTTGCTGTATTATTTCTTATTTGATAATTTCGTATTCCCAGCTGTCTGCATCAGCTCTATCATGACTAATTATCGGCCTCATTGTATTCAACAACGACAAAAATGAAAAGACAAAGAATGAGAATCACAAAGGTAAGAAACGTGAATCTAAAGGTAATTGAGCTGGCAATTCAGGTGACTGAATTCGTCACTTTCTTAATATGGGAACATAAATTACAATTCTTGTAAGTGCAATCTTTACTCACCTATCCAGTCAACGTTCATGGCTTTTGTCACATACTTTTGAGATTTCGTCCAATTCTTGAACGCTGGTCAGAAACCGACAAGGTAGAAAATTATGAGAACGGATCCTCTTGCAGTTGAAAAGCTCCGGACACATTGCTGTCGAGATTGGTGATACTGTTCTCGAGATTATGATTGCAACCGTGCTCGCAAGAGGAGATGGTTTGAGAAACGCTATTATAACTTCAGCTGTGATCCACAAGATTGAACGAATCTTCGAAGTCATGAATGATTATTACTTGTTGTTAATTATAGTTGTATAGTGCTACTCATATGTGATAAATGGTTGCTCGAGCAGATTCAATTTCCTCTTGTTTTATGCAAGGATTGTTCAAACTGCTTGTTCCATTTCCTTGATCGATAAAGGGAGGTGTTTAGAGTGACATCCAAATGCCAAAATACGTAGTGCAAAACTATTGCATCCCTCTGCTAGACCTTATTACCGGTCAATCACTTTGCCTACTGTGGCCAGTGAATTGCTGTTACGACGTGATCAGTGTTGGACTTACGATGAGGCGATATGCTCCTAATCTCGTTGACGCTGTGTTATTCAACCGCAAATGAAACGCCAATTGGAATCATTTGGAATCACTGAGTCACTTGTCATTTCCGTTCCTTCACGAAAGCAATTCTCCTCAATTTCAATCTCAATCATTTCCCAGTTTCAATCGCGCCTGTTCGCCTTTTTCATTCACTTTGGCGTTCATTACCAACTTCATTTCCAACTTTTCTTCAATAAATAACTTCAGGAATCTATGTTTCTTCAACGAAAATGTATCAAAGATGAATTCCAAATCTACCAGCTTCAATCCCAACACTACAAAGAGGATGAAAAGGAAATAAAAAGGTGAGCAAAAAGGTAAAAGGTGAGCATCGAAGTTTGGAATATCAGTTGCCGTTTGTTAGAGAGAAAATGGGATAGCGCAGTGGCAACAAAACAGAATGTGACGCAAAAAAATCTCCGTGTTAGTATCTTTCATACATAAAAGGAAAACTTTTGCAGATATCAGATCGGACGTTCGAACCTGCAAAATCGAAACCGGGCCTTTTGGACGGGTCTCACTCTGGTCAGACTCGATCCCTCTGTGGTGCGAATGGGAAATTACATTGAATTAGGATGGCATCCAATCATTCGCATGTGATAAAGGATCTTGGAACTTCTCCACGAAGACTAAGAGAAATCCAGAGTGAAATAACCCTGAAATTGAAGAGAAAGGATATCAATATCCTTATTTGATTGTTGATGAAGATAAAAACAATTTCGTATTCTTGCTGTGTATAATCGCCTTGCTCCATCTCTACAACGCCAATTGCGGCTGAGTCACATCGTCTTTCCATTCCTTCACTAACGCATCTCTTTTCCTCGCATAATCTGATACATCGCGCATTCTGCTTCAGTTTCATTCTTTCCAATCCTTCTTTTTCGTACTCAATGTAGCGTTGACAGTGCAATATTGTTCAATTAAAGGAGGACGAAACTCAAACAAGAGCCAATTCCCTGTGCGATCAGGGCGAGATACTGTGGGGAGGGAGAGAGAGAAGGGAAGCGGGTAGGGATGGCAAATCGGAAAGCGGCGTCAAGTCGGCAAAGGGAGCGATTTACATGCGAAGCCGGCTTGGCGAGTCTCTCAACCCGGCGCCAACCCGGCAACAGACTCCCCTCCCCTCTCAAGCCGGCTTCACATGCAAATTGATCAATTATCGCCGGATCGCCGGCGAATTGAAAGGTGGCGGGCGATTTTGTTCTTGAAAAAGAGTCTTCGAGCAATTTTGAGCATCAATATCATGTAAGTGAAGACTATGATTTTGTTTGAGCACACAGAAAATCGTTCCGGTGAGAATTAATTATGAGCTTTCTAAGTCTCGCATTCTGACATAGACATAGTTTTAGTTAACTGAAACTTCTGGCCACAACATAGTTATTCGTTTTCAAGATTAAGAATAAAAATTCGACTTCGAGTTTAAATTTAGATAAAACCGAGCGGATGTTGATAAACCAATCCCCGATGCAAACGTTTTGATAATTGCTTCAGTTGAACTGATCAGTCATGCGAACAAGATCACATATTCAATTATCTGAGGCATTATAAAAAGTGGTTGAGAGGGCACATTGCTCACTCTGCACTCATTTCATTCAGACACGTGTCTGTTTTTATTCGCCATTTTCATGTATTTTTTATATTTATTTCTCATGTAATTGTTTACATTTTTTGCTGATTGCAGGATGGTTTTCCATAAGAAGACAAGCGGATACTGGCTATTCTTCAGCTACGACCCTTCCAATCAAGGAATTGCAACATGTAAGATGTGCGGATTCGAAGCAGAACGGCCAGGAGGAAACACGAATCGAATGAAAGCCCATCTTCGGAAGGATCATCCTCAGGAGTATACCATCGCATCCCAAACTAAGGTACCGACTTATTTGTACTGTTTTGGATTGACCTGACTAGTTGTGTATCGGATTAGTAGTCTGATTTCATTTGTTTGTGTGAGCGTTTGTTTTTCGCATACATAGAATACAATACCGTAGTATTGGCATAAGCTATAATCGTTATGTTTTCAGCAGCAAACGGATGATCGTTCCCGCCAATGTGCGATGATCCTCGCTGAGAATCCGACTGTGTGCGCTTCTCTCTTCTCTTCACAATCATTCTTGGATCTCTTCTCTCCGACAGAGAGGGCAACGTTTCCCTCGAGGACTAAACTTATGGGACACGTCATTCCTTCAATGGTCAACGAGATTATCGAGAGGAATAAATTGGTTAGTCATTTTTAAACTATTAATGTTGTTTACCTGCACTCTGACGCGCATAGCACGGTTCATTAATTAGTTTATCCGAATGATCTGTCCATTAGAAATGTAATTAGACTATGGCCTAGGGATGGCTTCGCAAGAAATGGTCTCTTCATTTCGCATACTCTCTCACCGGTCAGAGAGGCGAGAGAGTGTGCAGAATGAAGAGTGTTGTTTCTTGCCAAGTCATCCCTACTGTGACCCCAACCTATTCATATCGAAGCTGGCTTTTCAGAAACTAGCGGGCAAGGCAGTAACTCTGGTAGTTGATTCGTGGACCAGCAAGGGAGGTCATATCTGTCTGACTGCCATCGTCGGCTATTTCGTGAACGACAACTGGCAGGTCGAGGGATGTCTGCTGGCTGCGAAGAGAACAACGGGCAGACACACGGCATCCAATCTGGCCAGGATAATCAAGGAGGTTCGTGCAACTTGTTGATTACTTTCTGCTATATCATGTCATTGTTATCAGGAGATCGACCGATATGCGATTGATGTCGTCGCAATCATGAGCGACTCAGCGGCAAACGTGAGAGCGGCCATTCGTAGCCTCGGATATTTCAAGTAAGTGAAGGCTACTTTTGTTCTTGTTGATTACATTTCTATTTTTCAACATTTTCGTGAAGAATTAACTATTTCAAAAATTTGATTGTTTCATTCTTCTTTCCTTACTTTTATTGTAACTCGTTTCAGCCCTCGATGCGTCTCGCACCTCCTTCACATTGTCGTCCGTAAAGGAATGAAGACGTGGAGTAAACGGGCTGTTCTGACGAAAGTGAAGAATGTAGCACGATTGCTGAACAAGAGCAACGTCGCCCGAGAGTCCTATTTTGAGTGAGTCATTATTTGTCCTGTTCGTCGCTACAATGTTTCCTTTTTGAGATTCTGCGAGGAGCTGGGATTACGTAGTGTCACCGTCCCTCAATCGATCGAAACAAGATGGTCATCCGATTTCCAGATGATTTCTCGTGCAGTGGAACAAGTACTGTCAATTTCATTCAATTGTTTTCCTTTTTCGGTGTCCTCAAAATGTTCGAGTGTTTTATAGATGCCGGCGATCAACAAGTTGCAAGCGGACATGAAGAAGGAGCGCTTCAAGGCTGACGACGTGACCAAACTCACTCTTCTGAGAGATTTGTTGAAGAAGATTGCCGAAATTACTGCCATGGTTGGTGGCTTAATATTGAAATCTGAAACATGTTGATCTTTGTAGGTTTGCCGCGAAGGGTCTGTGCTTGGCGAGTCCCTTCTTGCTTTCAGAGAAGCCAAAAACCATCTTACTTGGTCAGTTTTTTGTCAGATCTATTCTTTCTGTACTAATATCCTTTCTATTCGTTTCATGATTGACGATCACGTTTTAACTTTCAGTGTTATCGAAGAAGGTGAAGTGGCAGTGAAGGGATTGGCTAGAGCGATGTTGGATGAACTGAAGAAGAAGCAGCAGTTTTACTTCAAGGACTTGCAAGTCCTAATTCACAGTTTCTTCGACCCGGCTAAAGTATACGCATTCTACGATGATGTAAAATGGAGGAAAGTGGCTAAGAAAATACCAAGTGAGACGTTCTTTGAACCAATCTAAATAGGCTTTTTCTAATTGATTTTGTGGATAACTAGTTCGTAAAGAGAAACTGTGAATTTTACTTTCTTAGACGAAAACAATCGCGTGATCACAGTCGATACATTATAGAGCCCGCAGTGCCCTCCACTCCTGCCTATCCCTCATCTGCATCCACCTCTGCACCAACTCCAGCAAAGAAGCCCGCTCTCACTGCATCGTCCGTCTACTCGTCAGTTCTCAAGAACAAGAAGTCTGTGGGTGCCCCGACTGACATGGACAAGGAAATCTTCTCGTATCTGGAGGAATGTAGAGTACTGGACACTCTCGATGTCAAACCACTGGAATGGTGGAGAGCCCGCTCTGCAGTCTATCCGATGTGAGTGTTCCGCTCCTTTTCATCAAGCTTCCATGATGAAATTTGTAATTTTCAGACTCTCTTCTCTTAGCAAGAGATATCTAACTGTCCCATCAACGAGTGTGAGCGCGGAGCGTATCTTCTCATTGGCCGGTGAGGAATTCTCATTTAAAGTGTTTGTGATTATCTGTTTATTGAATTTTTAATCTTCAGGCCTTCTATTCCGGTCGCACCTCCGTAACCGACTATCAGCTGAACGAGCCGAAGAACTTTTGCTTCTGAGGGTTAACAGTCTCCCATTCTTTAGGTATGTGGCTTTGAAATCATGCTATCATTATGATTTTATCAGTTCTCAGTTGAAATTTTTCAGAAACATCGCTGATGTCACTCTCTCGGTAGTGGATGAAGTTGTGAGGGAGCTCAAGGAGGATGAGACGCGCAACACAGAGAGAGATGAGGCAGAAAGTGAAGACGAACTACAGTTATCTGGTGACGAATCTGACGAAGATGACGATGAGAGCGATTACTGGAGTGATAGTGATGCGGAAGGAGGGCCAGAGGATGAAGAAGAGGAAACTGAGGAGGAGTCCGTGCATAGTGATTCCGATTAGATCAATTGCATTTGATTAGTTATTGTAATTGTGTTGACGCTCTGTTTACACATTCGTTAGAAATTGGTTTACAATTCATTAATATTGTTTCTCTGATATTTTTGATTTATATATTGTATGTTTCTCTTTGCATGGTGAATCATAAACTGTAATTTTTATTTCTTTATGTGAGCGTGTGAATCGGCAACACAGCGTTCTGACTCCCTTTGTTCTCTCCAGATAAGGGTGAACAATGGGATTAATTTTTGAATTTTCCCGCGTTACCGTAATCGAACTGCAAAACACTTTCGCAATTTGAGATATCTCTGAAACATATCGCGAATACGGCAACGCGGGAAAATTCAAAAATTAATCCCCTTGTTCAGAATGAGAATTCGGATATGTTTCAGCGACCAGTCAAGTTTCGAATTTGCAGTTCGATATGCAAAGTGATCACCCCTTTTCTGTAGGGGTAGAATGCTGTGGCAAGCGCAATTCACAGATCATAGGAAAAGTTCCGTGTCCCTTGCAAAAATTTAATGAATGAAACTTCTCTATCATCCTAAACGTCTGCCTAAACCAGCCTATATGCCCCTTTTTCACTGCGGTTTCTCTTACAAATCAGTCAAATGTTGGAAGCATACATTTACACCTTTGAGGCAATAAAATCATTCTAATTGATCACCGATAGTCATAACTATTGCATTCTAGCGAAAAATAAGCCCATCTTATTGCCCCTCTCGGTCGGCTTCCCTTGCGAGGTTGGCGGCCGCCTTGAAGCCGGCTTGAAGCCGGCATGCAAAGGGAGAGAGCGGCGAAGCCGGCTTGGTTCAATTTGCATGTCGCACTAAGCCGGCTTCGATCAATTAGCGCCTCTCTCAAGGCAAATCGCCGAGTTCCGAGGCCGATTTGCCATCCCTAGAAGCGGGTGAGAGCGGCAGAGTACACTAGAGTGAGGAGTCTCACCCACCCTCTTCCCTTCTCTGCGTCTCCGCCCTCTCTTTGCACCGCGCATCTTGAAGTTGCCTGTGCCCTGTACAAACTTTAAGCGCGCTTTTCTCGCTTCATAGTAAAGCTGGAATGTTCTAGTTTTCGAATGTCTCCTGTACTTTAAGAGACCAACCAAACCAGGTGGTCAGATTTGCCCAGAAAATATTGAGTTTCGTCCTCCTTTAATCTTTGATCATCCCACGTCAGGAATCTACGCTTCTTCAACAATGATCAATTGAAAGTGATCAGTTCCGTACACGAAAATATCTTCAATCCAGAATTGCACGAACAAAAACTTGGAAATAAGGGTAATGTGTAATTGTTTTGATATTAATTACTCCAAACCAAGGATACTCATAATGAAATATTATTATACATATTTTACATATGCGTGTTTTCAGGGGAGGTACATTCATTCCCGAAGAAGAAGAAGATGTGCTGCTCATATCACGTAGAAATCTGATCCGACTCAAATAATCCAATACCGGCGTAGTTGAGACCCGAAGCACTCCTCACTGGGGATTTTATAGTTTATCCCCAAACTGCAAGACGATGAATTACAAAATCATAGATTGTTTGCAGTAAGGTAGAAGAAAACATGCTGGTTTATTTGACCGAAAAATGCCATTAAAATACAAGGAGAATCACAGTACATGGATGAACTTTTCAGAAACGCTCGCTCATATTTAATTGTTGTGCTTTAGCTCTTTTTTGTTTTGTTTTTAATCGAAATTAGAAATAAATGTGTACTTGGCATATGTTCCTTCGTAATACGTAATTGCATTTCTTCTTCCCATGCACGTCTATTTATAAGTGCGGCTCATTTCGGATCCAGGAAGCAGAAAATAGTTCAAGTCAGTCGGTTATATAATCGCCCTATTCTTCTACTTCGAAATTCCCATCCTTTTCTTGAATTATGTTAGGTTAATATACATTCTCCGATGCGAGCGACTCGTCTGAAAATGTGTCACGTCCATCTTTCGAATCTCTCTTTCCCCTTTTCCATCTTCTCCTTCTTCTCCTTCCTTTTTCCATTCTGATTCATTGCGCTCGTTCCATCAGTTTCCATTCTTTCCTTCTCTTTTCGCTTTCGTGGCAACTGCATCCATAGCGCTTTGGTATCTCTATCAACTTTATTCTAATAAATTTTCTTTAAAGGAATCTACACTTCCTCTGCACTAAGTTTTCACATGACCCAAAAGAGCAGAATCGGAATCATTCCATCAAAAAGTTGCAACTATCGGAAAGGAATGAGAGGTAATTTCCAACAATTGTTTTAAATAATAATCAATCATTCATAGAATCTCGTCACCGACTGTATGATGTTAAGTAGCCTAAGTCGGAGTAGGAATCAAGACTTCAACCAAAGAATCTTCGCGTTATTTGAGCGGAAGCTCTGTACCGTCTGTGCAAATCCCATCACGGACAATGTCGCAGAAGAGTCGCATGCAATGCATGTGGCTGCGACTATTATTTCTATAGGTAGAACTGGGAACTCTTCCGAAATTCGTATAAAGGAACTTATTTAAAACAGGACACTGCGTTGTCCATCTCATACTATGCCAACATATTCTCGACTGATAAAGTGCAACTGCGAAGTGGAATACTGTCATCCCCCATTTATTATGTGTATGTTCCACTGTTTCAATACTTTATCCACTACGCAATCACAACCGGAATTAGTTCCTTCGTGAGTCTGAGCCTCAACAAATGAGTGCCTTCAGCCAGGTTGTATCTTTCTTCATTCATCACTTGCACGAAGTAGGGACCATCCCTGAATGAACGAATATTACTAGATTGTCGATGACAACTGACAATGACAATCGAGTGACAACTCAATCAAACAAAGGACAAACCTGACATCCCTCGCTATCCGCTCCCAGTGCCTCCTGTCCTTCGCTCGTCCAGTGGAAGGGACGTTCTCGAGGATCTCCAACTCCTTGACCGTGCATGTGGCGTCGAGATGGGATAGGAATTTGCCTGAATGAATGTTATTAGTACGCTCAACACATCTTAGGAACAGAAATTGACATACGAAAACTCCTCTTCTTGATCACCGCTGTGCTTATTGTAATCTGCTCGATATTGTGCATTCGCGTCAACTCGACGATTCGTTTTCTGTAATAGAGAAATGATAAGCCTGGCGATAGTATGGAGTTGCGATTCTCACCTCATCGCCTCATCACAAGTCCTTCCCACTACTATGAGATGACTGATAGGGACATCCTCGAGGGTCTCTAGGACAACGCTCAGAGTTCTCCGATCGAGATCGAGAAGGAGCAGTTGACCAATGGATGAGCATCTTGCGAAGATTCGTGAGAGGCAGGCGCGATTCTCAGTCACGGCAGGTGAGGCGTTGATCCGCCACCTAAACCGTCTCTCTAGTGTAATTTATTAGCGATTTGGGTCGAACCTAGTCAATACTGCAGCAGTCAGAATCGCTAGTATTACTGAGCATATGGGATGAACGAAGTAGGCCAGCAGTCCGAGTAGAATTATGATAAGGATGGAATAGAAGGAGAGCACGTGATCGTCCATCCGGATCATTCGAAGGCGAAGGATAGGAGAGTCGATTGGAATGGCCTGAAATGGTCCTTTGAACGTGTTTTCAAGATCAAAACAACAATAACAACAACAACAACAAATAAATAGCTCACCCAGCTACACTCGGTCCATCCTCTGAAGGCTCCATGGAAGTCCGGCCGAACGTGGGGTGATACCATCATACTTATTCTCACGTCTCGCTCCGGCCACTGCTGGATTCTGACGCACTCGATGGGAGGATGCAGTCGACGATCGGCAAGGAACTCCTTGAGGATGGTGTTCCATGTGGGGGAGACCTGAGAATATCTCTTCAGAATCTTATAATGGGTGAAATAAGCCTTACCAATCGCAGCCTCTCCACTCCTCTGATTCCACTCATCGGAACGATCCTTCTGATGATATCGGGCGGTAGGTTGGCGAGGTTGACGGGTTTCTTTGGCTGTGGTTGCAGCTCGACATCAGCCATGGTCGCTGGGAGGTTGAGGGGTTCCCCTATTCTGCGAACTAATGTTTTAGGAGATTCGACTGGGGTTCCCTTGCTCGGAGATGGGCGGGAAGAGCTCAAACAGCTCAGCAGTTTGCGGAGTGGGATGGGCGGTGTTCCAATGCCGAGAACACTGTAGAAAGTCGGTGCCAGATCACAGGATATAAGCAGTTTCCTAGGCAGTTAAAAGACCAGCCAGGGTTCAGCAAGAAGGGAACTTCCTACTCCCCTTTCCGAGTGGTTAATTGCAGGGTTGCTCAGATGATCTCTCAATGGCTGTGACGTAATTGGCAGTTCACGCTCGTGTTTCACTTTCGTACGCAGGTTTCCCGATCAAGTGGTCAGCAGGGAGAGGGGATAAGGTGGATCAGAAGAAGAAACATCCCGCTAATACGAATCGGACACGATTGCTCATTCTAAGTATAGTAGTGACGCTCAGATGATTTCTCAGCTCCACTCTCAATGGGCGTGACGTAAGAGGCAGTTCACGCATGTGTTTCACTTTTAGAGTAGAGAGCAAGAGTGGGAACTCCTTATCTTGCCGGCTCTCTCGTCTCCATAAACGGTGAGATGCTCGTGCTTCCATTGCATACGCAGTTTTTCCAAGCAAGGTGGTCAACAGGGTGCACTAAAAACAAAAATAAAAACATATAAATATGTTTTTAAATGAATAAATTTTGACGTGAATCAATTAATAATTATTTATCTAACAAGCACACGATTATTAGGTTGAAACAACGCGACCACATCGCTGACGAATCGAACAACCGAGACAAGGAATCTTTCGAAATAGGATGGCTCGTATCGTTTCTCGTTCACCAGATCAATTCCCGTGTTCCTGCGACAATAGGGGCAACGGGGAGTATTCGTGGTGCCTTCGGCCACCATTATCATAAGTGCGCACGCGAAACACGTCATGTGGCCACAGTCGCGGAACCGAGCCCGCTTCAGGGGATTCGCGTTCAAACAGATGCCGCAACCTCTCGAGCCGTCCTCGGCTCGCATCACCCGCACGACGGCGCTCGATCTTCCATAGTGAGGACAGGCGCCGGGCGCGTGGCACTCGCGACACACTTCGAGTGCGCAAGCGCACTGGAAGCGCCGAAAGCGCGCCACTTCCAGGCCGCATCCGTGACAGTAGCGGCGGAAACGGAGGTTTTCGGCCTCGCTGAAATGTGTCGAAAATGGTTAATTGATATTTTGTTTAATTCAAAAGCTAACCTGACGCCATCGTCCTTCTTCAACTCTCGAATGTACTCATCGAAGTTGTGTTTCGCTTGTTCTCCAGTAATCGGGTCAGTGAGGAGCACTGCGAAGCGTCGAGAAGATGCAGGTACTGACGAAGACATGCCTTTGACTGAGTTCACGGCGAAAGGGAATCAAATAATTACGACGAAGGCATCCGTCTCCGTGCGAGCAAGGCCAGAGGGCCAATTACCGGTTCCTGCTGATACCCTCTGGGGTGCCTTGCAAGACCGGAACAGACGCGACTGCAACTCAAAATTGGCTTAACCAGTTGATTCTCTATCCTCGTGAACTCAGTCGTAAGCATGTCTTCGTCAGCTATACATGCACCTTCTCGGCGTCTCACAGTGCTCGACAAGGATCCAATCACTGGAGAAGAAGTGACGTACCAATTCGATGATTACATTAGAGAGTTGAAGAAAAACGATGACTTAAGGTTGGTTTTTGCATTGAAAATTATGCACCTTCGACGAAAATTTCAGCCCCGCCCAAGGCTACCGCTTCCTGCGCGACTGTCACGGATGCGGCTTGAAAGTGGCGCGCGAGCGCGCCATGTGCGCTTGCCCATTTGAGGTGTGTCATGCACGCTGCGCGCACTGCGCTGCTGATTGTCAGCCCAACGGAAAGTCGTGCATCGTCGTAAGGTTGGCTTTAATTATTCTTACTTTTTTTGTCAATTTCATGCTATCTGATGTATATTTGACGTATTGATGTATTGTAAGGTTGGTGGAAGCCGAGGACGGGTCGAGAGATTGCGGAGTCTGCCTCAATGAGAATCCCCTGAAGCGGGGACGGTTCCTCAATTGTGGTCACTTGACGTGTTTCGCGTGCGCACTGATGATAATGGTGACCGAAGAGACGCAAACCCCCCGCTGCCCGTACTGTCGCAGGAACACGAGAATTTCTAAGTTGATCGAGAAACGATACGAGCCTTCCTATTTCGAAAGATTCGTTGACTCGATTTATGGCTTTGTTAGGAATCTGTTTGCATTATTTCCACTGAATAATCGTATTCTTGCAAGATAAATGTATATCATTCAAATTATTTATTTCAAAAATTATTCATTTCAAAATCATAAACTTGTGATGCTGTAAAGAGATGACAAGATATGCAATGGTAAAAAGCTCATTGTCAGGCCATTACCAATCTTTATTTCTTTAAAAGTTACTCAAAAGTTATGATCAAATTGTTGCCAGTCGGATAGTGAATCGAATAGAGAGGAGATAACTCAATTTTCTAACCCGTCTTGACTAGCACGCACTGTTTCTTCGTACCTCAAATTCGACAGTTGGCAATTATCTCATCACCCGTCTCTCAGTGAAGACTTGTTCTTACTGTAGTCGAGACCCCCTGCCAGGTTAATAAGTAAATTTTTGGAATCCCCTCCGAGGAGTGGGGTGAAGAATGCGATGTGAGCAGCTGAAAGTTGCAAAGAAGGACGAAAAACAGAGAATCTCAGCCATGTCTTAAATTTTTCAAACAGTCATTCTAATGGGATTACTTTGAAAATACTTTCCGCTAAATAAAATCGTTTATCAAATAAAGTGAATCTCGTTCTCGAGCAGCATAAAAGCCCGCTAAGAGTATGCACTATCATTCTGAATTCGCCTTCTCTCTTCATCTTGAAAGGTACAGTTTCCGGATTTGTTTCTACCTTCGGTGACCCAGCAAAAGATCCGAATGATGAAATTCAGAAGAAATCAACGATGTGTCAAACATTCATTCGACTCTTCTTCATATCCACGATTTTCGTCGCAACGTCAGCTGAATATCATCCAAAAATATTTCTCTACTCTGAAGCACCGGAGGAGACGACCAAGGAGGTAAATATATGCAGTCTCACAACAACAACAATAACAACAACAATAATGTGGTCTTTCAAGGTATTCTGGTACATCGGCACGAAGTTCAACAGCGCCGTTAAATTAATCAATTATAAGTATGAAAAGGATCTAATTTGTTCGAACGAAACTCTCACTGACAACAAGATCCACCCAGGAAGAGTGCTCGTCATTCTTTTCAAGTGAATTCAAAGAATAAAAAACAAAAACAAATAATAATAAAAATCCAGGGAGAAACAGAATTGCAAGCTGTTGCCTGATGTTCCCGTTCTTGAGTTTTACATCAAAGAGAACGATGAAGAGGATAAGGTCCGTAAATGAGAATTCAACCCAAAATATCGATTGCTATTGCAGGCTGACGGCCCGATGCAGATCGATATTTCCAAAATCTCAAAAGACGAAGATTATGATGAACTCGGCGATAGGATTAACGCAACTCTCAAGATTGCGAGGGAGAACAAGTACAAGTATGATGAAGCTCAGAATGCTGTAAATTTCGTTTATTTTGAGCCGTTTTTCATTCATTTGACGTTCAGGCAAAGAAATCGAACACTTTCCTCTCGATGGGACTGATTGCTGGACTTGTCGTCTTCCTTATCGTCATCTTCGTGACTCTATTCTGCATTGGAAGAAGAAGGAAGAGACTTGCTGCAGCTGCAGCAGCAGCAAAGGCAGCAGAGGAGGAAAAGGCGAAAGCTGAGTGAGAATCACTCTTTTTTTGCTTTTTTCTTTATGAATTTGTTTTTCAGAGCCGCCGAAAAGAAGAAGAAGGAAGAGAAGGCCAAGAATGGAGTAGCTGAGAAGGAACCGAAAGCAGCCAGAAGAGCGACCGCCCTCTCTACCCCTACAGCCACTTGCGCCATCAGTTCAGTCAAATCCTGGAAGAATGACGCTATCGGCCTGCCGTCGACGTCCATCCGACCGTCGTCGTCGTTGACATCTGAATCCCTGCAGTCGCTCGTCGTCGACGGAGCGGCCCCTCCTCCCTCGACGCCGGCATTGGCAACGGCGAAATCGTCAGCTCCGACCCCTTCGTAGATCGAGAAGTGAATATAAAGGAGATTATTTGAATTTGAGGTCACTTGAAGGGAAAATTATTGGAATCTCCGTCAGTGAACTTTGCCCCCAATCAAGAGATATTTTCTCATTTTGTTGGTTGTGAATTTGTCACCATGTCCGAATTCTTTGTCATTTGCAATTAGCATGTATAATTTATCGCGATGCAATGTGCATCAAATGAGTACGATTTACGAACAATTAGCAGTGTTATTTCGTCAAGTATCCCCAGTTCTCCACTCCCGTTACTTCTTCAATCTTCTTCGGCGATATTCCTTTGTTCCAAAGCTTAGATCGAAGTCTTTCCATCGCAAATTTCTCACTCGCATCAAGGAACTAAAATATATTGATAGGACTTCTAAATTCAAAGTTGTAAAAAAAAATTTCACCTCAAAATACGCATTCGTGAATCGGTTCTCCCATTGTTCCGTATTGTTCAGGAAGTCCCTTATCTTCCCGGACACAATTGGTCGAGGAGTACGTGCTATTGAGCGAATCTGTAAGAGTAAAAGGTGATTTATAAAATCAAATATTAACTCACCTCCTCCATCTGAGCCTCGATTTGATTCCACTTGTCTTCAGTGAGGAGAGCGCGCTTAGCTTTCTTAGTTCTCACCTGAAAATAGTAAATTCTGATTGAATTTACAGATTAGTCAAAGGAATAGCTCACCTTCTCAACTGTCTCTTCGAATACGCGAACATGCTCGTTCAGTTCCATCTCCATATCCTCCATATCATAGTCATTTATAACAGAAAGGTAGAAATTGTCATCAACCTCCTCTGCACTCTTCCTGTCTCTGCTCTGCAAAATATGAGATGATACCAATACAATATGGGGGTCTCACTTCAATTTTCACCTCAGAATGGGTGGACTTTGGAATCTCTGTGGAAGTACGGCTATCATCTAGCGAGAGATAGCTGCTGAGATCTTCAAAGTTTCCAACGTCGAGAGATACGTTTTCATTGTGAATGTTGTCGATTTCGATCTGAAATTCATGATAATTTTTTAAAAAAACGTTTCGAATTTTAATAATTCGTACTTCATATGGAATTGGCTCATCGACTTCAGCCTCGCACTTCGCTACTTTCCTTCTCTTCGCTTGTTCATTTTCTTGCAGTTGAGTTTGAAGCTGGAAAGAAGAAATATTTCTCAAACGATAATAAAAAGATGGATGAACCTTTTCAATCATCGCTTCATATCTTACCGCATCTTCGGCTCTTCCCTCCCTCTCTGTGCGCAGCTTTTCATGCAGTCTGAGCACGTTCTTAAATATTCAAATTATTTGAGTCGGAAAATTCTTTCCTGAATTTAATGACCAAGTTCAGATGAACTTACAGCATTACTATTGAAGCAATGACCACGGCTGATAGGTCTACACCTCGCAGAAGGTTCAAGGGAGCTGTCGGACTGGATCATGGCCTACGCAATAATATTGGAAGAAATATAGATCGAAATACAAGGAGACTGGTGACAGGCAGATGAAAATCGTGCAATTATGAATAGCGAATGACAAAAAGCGTCCCCCATTCTACATCGAGGACGGGTGCATCCGACATCCACATTCGCAGATCAGCCAGGGGGCCTGGCCATAAATTGGCGGTGCCCGGAATAATGCCTCCTGGCATACCTGGCTCTCTGCATTCGTCTCCTGTGCAGTAATCTGCCTTCCGATCTTGCGGGCGATTGAACTTTATACAGATAAAAATTGATACTAGTTCTGAATTTGTTTTTATCATCAAAGTAGTTCGAAACGACAACAAATCAGAACTTGAACGAATTGTAGTACGAATAGGCGTTCGGTGCGGGGCTGGAGAACGCCGGGCGGCAGGTCAATGAGGATGCCTGCATAGACCTTAGATCCGCAATCTCTTCTTCCTTGTTCCTTCTCTTTCGTCTTCCTTCCTCTTCATCTCTCTCCTTCTTCGTGCTGCACGGAGGACTTGGGCTGTAGCTCTGTAATTGTTCCGTTTCTTCCTGCATTCATTTGTTCGCTCACTCTGCTTGCAATTGTTATTGTCTCCGGAGATCGGCGAGCATTGGAACTCCACCTAGAACGTAACCATGATTGAGATTATTCTATTTTACAACAAACGTTGCTGCAGCTGCCTCCAGCACCCTGATCCTCTCCTTGGCCGCACGCAACTTTTCATGCAGTTTGTCTACTCTGAACGAAGATCTAGAGAAGGATCAGAGATCATAGATCAAAGATCACCTCATCGTGACGAGCCGTCCGTTGACTTTTCTGAGCTCCTCAAAATCCTTCCTCATCTTCATGTACTTCCGTTTGTACTTATTGTACTTATCGTTGCTGAGTGTAGAGGCATCATAAGAAAAGTTGGCGCTTGTGCTGTTGAGGGGGCCCCGTATATCGCCTACCACTATAACTCTTTTTAATAATAGGGAGGGTATCATGGTGATATTATGAGAATTTGTACTATGAAATCCATAATATCCTATCACCAAGATACCCACCCTATCATTCCTTGTAACTTGCACAAAGTACAAAACCCCTCAACAGTACAAGCGCCGAAAAGTTCTATTTATCCCACCTTCTACTCTCGTCCCTCTCCCTCTCCATTCGTTCTGCTCTACTTTCAGCCTGGTCGGCTTTCTCCTTCACGTTCTCGAGCGCTCTCTGCAATTTGCCGAAGTCATTTCGAAATCATTTCTGGATAATACCTGGCTACGGGCCAGCTGATCTCTCAGGTTTCTCATCTCGTTATCCTTAGATTCCTCTCGGGCATCGGCTTGGTCCAGGTCGACGACTAACTGCTGAACGATTATGTTGGACTATAGCAAGAATGAAAGCAAGGTATACAGAGTGTCAGAATACCCAAAGCTTGAGAAGGGGTACAAATATTTCCGTAGGCACTCTTTTCACGCTGGCACTTTATAGTCTAAAACCTCGCAATCGGTGCTTAAAGTTCCCTGATAGTAAGCATAATTTGCGGAACAGTTTATTCTTAGAATTGAGTACACGCGTACCTCGTACTTGTCTACCCACGCCCAGATCTCGGCGTTCTTTGCCTCCTCGAGTTCAGCGATTTGCCTGCAAATGAATCATCAAATTCTGATCATTACACTATTGCGTCACCCATACGAAATACAGTGAAAAAATGATGCTACTTTTATTTTCCCATCGATTTCATACTTTGGGCTGGTAAAAAGGAAACTTCCACTTCACAAATATTGACTGATCTTTACAGTATCCTATACAGTGAACTGTGGCTACAGTAACCTATAGTAACTAACCTCACCGCTCGCTGCTTCTCTTCCTCCAGTTTTTCTTCAGCCACCATGCGCAGTCTGTCTAATTCCTGAACGAAAATTTTGTCTGACTCTCTCCATTTCCCTCGCTCTCTAACCTTCTCTGACCACAGAGAGATAGTGAGACCGAGAGAGAGAGAGAGATCGTTGACTCACCGAGATTTTGTCCATAAACTCAATCATCTGGGAGTACATCTTATATCGTTCCTGAAAGATCGACGATCAAAACACATAAAATGAGACCGGAAATCGTCTTTTCAACTCAAAAAAATCTACTTCTCACTACCATGAGAGACTGCGCGATTATCATAAAGGAATATCATAAAAATAATATTCTGGACCAATTCGAAACAAGAAATACTAACGAATTAAAATAGGAAGAACGATAGATGCAATAGTCAGATAGAAGGGATGGAAGGCGAATCTCTTCCCCGTCCTCCCTCCCGTCACTAGGCTACGATGCGTTCTATCGTCACGGTTGATGGGCCTGTCACGAAGCTCACTCCACAAAAATGTTGTCTGACTCTCTCCATTTTCCACGCTCTCTAGCCTTCTCTGACCACCGATAGATCGTTGACTCACCGGTTGCGCCCTCTTCAGGCAAATGAGGTCGAAAGAGTTGTTCGCCCCACTCAATCAACGTTTTGCCAATGACATTCAGTCAACTCTGTCACTTTATTTTTTGATGAAAAACAACAAGAGACAAATATTCGATACGATCGGTGAGATCTGTCAGAGATTTAAATTATGTGGCAAATTTTTAAATCTGACACGACGGCAATTACCGTAATAAGCGGTGGACGCCAATGATCTTTGTTTGAGCAAAGTTTTTTTAAGTTTAAGTTTTTTTAGGATTTAAAAACGCCATCCGATAGCTCTGCGTGTCCATCACTATGAAGATTGACATTCCCAATCTTTCGTTGAATATTTTTGGCAAACTCTGCGACTTTCTGTCTCTATCGGATTTAGAGCAGCTAAGACTGGTCAGTTTAATGTTGGGTTATCATTTCAAAACTGGTCACTTTAGAACTTTTGTTATTTTGATCTCAGGAAGTGTTTTTTTATTCTTGACCCTGTAGAGTTCTAAAATGACCAGATCTAAAATGATACACCCGTTTATTATCTCGACAATAATTTTTAATTCATTCTAAAGGTGTGTAAGTCAATGAATGGAAAGATCTGCAATCAAGCCATGAATCGCGGAACAGGAATATGGAAATGCGTCGTGTTCAATGAAGTACATTTTAGAATTTATGTGCACATATTAATTTTTAAAAATCGATTAAGCACGATAAATGTCAATTCGTAATGCACTTCGGAAGAAATATTATTAATCAAGCTCTATGGAAGCTTGGATTGAATAATGTTTTTTATGAATTGAAGTTAATTTTTTCCAGACCAGCATTTCATACCTACAAAAATTTCATTGTGAGTTCAAATGTTCAAATGTGCATGTTCAATTTCCTATTTCAGAAAATTTCGTTAGTTCCTGAAGAAATGATTGCATTTTTGCGCTACGTGAAGCCTCGTTTTACTCGATCAAAGCATCACAGCATTGAGTTGGCCCAGAACTTATCGCCGGATATAATACGAGTCTGTGCCGATTTTCTCGAGGGCAATCACTTTCAAGAAATATATCTCACTGATTTGGGTAGCGAATACTGCGCATGGCTTGAATTACCACGAAAAATTAAATACGAAGCAATTTCGGTCGTCTTCCATGAGTGGAAAAAGTGTAAGACATCATTGACCATTTTCACGATAATCACAATTCCTTAGACACTGTGGACCTTATTTTTGAACTGGCAAGCGTGGCTAAAACACTCAACATTCATCTGATTAACCATTTCTGTAAAAGTGCTCGAATACCATCGATTGTGCGAGAAATTCTACTGAGAAAGTGCCATACCCTGCATATTAATATTAGTAACTATTCCACAATCAGTTCACCAGTAAACACGGAGGAATTTCTACAGGTATAATGAGAAATTGATTATTCAGTAAACAAACTTTTTTTCAAAGATTCTTCACCATTCTGACAACAAAAATGTGAACGTTTATTGGCGAAGTGAGGCAACGCCGTGTAATGCTCAAATTGGATCCTTTAAAGTTAATGTCGAATCTGCGTGGTTAAAAATTAAACATGTGCACAACTCATGGATGAATTATTAAATTCACCAATGTACTGATTGGACATCAAATATTGTTTACCTACGCTTAAAACTGTAAACAAAGGGTATCTCAAGGTAGAAGGGTTACTCACCAGTCAGTGGCGATTGCGACGACCGGTAGAGTGGATCTTCTCGCTTAAGTCCTTGTTCAACAGATACTGCGGATGTCGTGCCTAACACCAACGTCGGCTTGCAGTCCTTATTCCACAGTTGTCGAAGAATGCCTTACCTAACACGACGGTCGGCTACTGCAAAATGGAAATTTTGGCAGCGCTTACGCGGTGGCAAGACACGCAACAGGTCTCGTCGATAAATCGACGGCTACACTCAATCTCGTCGGTCACGCGACGGCTACACTTGATCTCACCGATTGCTCGGTGGCTACACTCACTCTCACAGTTTCCTTTCGGAAACTGTGGCTACACTCAAGAGAAAACCAAGAAGATAGGCCGGGGACCGAAAGAACAAGAAAACGCGAGATAACAAGGGAGCACCAAACTCCTGGTTGAATCAAACACGCTACGAGTCTTTTAAATAAATAGATTTATAAAAACGGGACAAAATAAATACAGAAACACGACCTATCAACTAGAAATCTAATCGATTAAGAAACAACTTCGAAAAACGACGCCAAAACGGAAAATTCTAGAAGAATGTTCCGTTTACAAACGGTTTGCTAAACAGCGGAAAAGTTCTTAGATTACGGTAGTTCAAATAATTAACATTCATGATCGACATTTAAATAAATTAATTATTTGCTTTAATTTGCATTATTTAAATACTTATTTAATTCGATAAATACCACAAATAAATCGATTATTCACAGAAATAACTAGAGAGGACACCAGCCTCTCTACAAAACCATCAATGTACATATTCTTGACTGATAAATGTACATCAAAATTCTATAAGAATTCTGGATTCTAATAATTCACAATTTATAAATAAAGTCATGGGATATTAGATACATTCCTCGATGCTGTGTCGGTGTGCCTCTTCAACCAACTTCTTTGCATGTAAACACTACACTCATCACCCCGCTCGGAGGGGGTTCCACACATTCATTATAACTAGAGTACTGCAGTATTGTGGATTTGACAGCTGGACTGTTTCATCCCGCTCCTCGGAGGGGATTCCAAAAATTGAACTTAAACTGGCTGGGAGGGTGACTCACTCGCAGAGTGGGTGCCCTAGGGAGAGCAAGTCTCCGCTGTATGGTAGGTCGGTAGATCAGAGATCTCTGTATGCCCTTCTCAAAGGCAGCGTAAGGAGAAAACAAGCGCGCTAGTCGCGACGGGTTAGAAAATTGTCCCTCGCCTCTCTCCATTTCTCTCTCGAAAAGATCATAACTCGGCTCAAAATGGTGATAGAAACTTTTCCAAAAGCGAATTAGAAAGAGGAAGGCTCGGGCAACATTTCGAAATATTGAAACTCATTCCTGGCTGATGCGCCGGTGCGGAGCTGTCGGGTGGCCGACATTATGGTGCAGCTCTGGGAATACCGATTTCCCCAACAAGCCACTATGTTTTTCTCAAAGCACCTACGTATGGCTAAAAAATATCCAAAAATTAGAAAATTCTGAGATGGGAAAAAAAAAATGCCCGCACTTTTGTCCGCCGGTCCGAAAATGAGTTTTTGAAACAATCACGTTAAGCGCTCCAT
>LS580634.1:269822-302803 GCA_900490775.1 Pristionchus maxplancki | reverse complement strand
AAGGGGGCGGGGCGTTCTCTCGCCTCTCCCGCGGGTCTCTTACCCGGCGCGACTAGAGCGCACCCAGAGACCCATACCTCGCCCTCTCTCTCTTTGGATGAGCAGGTGGGGAGGGAGCTCCCCCTACCGATTTCTCGTACAGAATGCGAAATCTACTGTGGGTTTTTAATTTCAAAACGGAGGGAGATTTGAATTTGGTTAAATTGTCCGTCATTATTAGTCACTGGTCGTGAACACCCGTGCACACCAATACTCTCTCACTTTCGCGTGCTCTCTCGCCTTGTCTCTGCTTCTCTCGCTATCTCTCGCCCACCCCCTATAGAACGCCGTGACAGGAGGGCTATGGATAAATCAGTCTATTCAGGACTAGAGTTCGAAATACGGGTAATCGTCTCTTTATTTTGCGCGCGCTCTCGCCCGGTCGACCGGTGAGAGAGTGTGTAAAATGAAGAGACGATTACCCGTATTTCGAACTCTAATCAGGACTAATTCTCAATTCTTCTCGATCACTGCCTCTTCTCAGTGCTCTCGTACCTTGATCGGTTAGTAAATATACTGAATTATTTGAATTATGAATCACGTCCAAGGAATCTCTGATGTTTCACTTCATGATCCATCACAGCTCGTGAAGAAAAACGAGAAAAGAAGTGGAGCGGCTCACGATTAAACGAGTACGATAACTACAACTAACTTGTTAGGGCCACAAGCTCGAAGCATTCTTAGAGGGAAGAGGGAGCGAATGGAGAAGAGAGAAGAAGAGAGGGCTATTTATTGGAAAAAATGGTGCAAACCTCCATTGTCTGATATTACTGAATTATAATTTTCCCTTTTTTCAATACATTTTGGTGTTTACAGTGAGTGATTTCACAGTACAAGTAGCTCTGCCATCACATTTCCCCTCTGAATGGAATCCATTTCACAATTCCCCCACTACCATTCAAATACCATTCATCTGTTGTGGTTCGAGCGCTCCAAACGACCATTTCTCCCCCTCCTCTCCTTTTTTCTCTGTTCCATCTCTTTCTTCGATCATAGCTGCATCACCCCCTCAATTTCCCTATTTCTCCTCCTTTCGCTGATGCCGCCACGTCAATCGCGCTGATTCAGCCGCTTTTCTGATGCATTTCTCGTTTTTCGAGCAAATTGGGATGGGATTCGGTCGATTTTCTGGCTGTTTTGAGCAAATTTTGCCTGCTTTCGGACTTCTTTTTGTCATTAACTGTTCAAAAAAACCATTTCTTGAAGGATGCCGCTTTTCCGCGAGGGCGGCCCCTTCGACAAGCTGTACAATCGACCGATCAAGAACTTTGTCTTTCTAAAAGTCAGTTGTCGTTACTTCCCTGATCACAACGATTTGGCAATCGATCATTTGGACGCAGTAAATTACATGTAACCAATACATTCAAAAACCATCTGATCTATCAGCAGTTTCTCTATCGATTTTAGAGTTTGTCATGAAAATATTTCATCAGTGCCAGTAAGATAGCCCATGGTTCCCCCAAGATTCAATTGTCTAGAATAATGGGATTATCTTTACCTTTATCCATTTCAGTTGCTCCTTCTCATCGTCTTTACATGCAATCTCGTCCTCGTTCTCCAACTGCACCATGTCGACGCGCCCACTCTCGGATTGATCCAGCTGCTCTATATGAGTGAGTAAATGAAAACTAGGGAGATGGGTAAGGAGGGCACGCTCGAATCGCTCTATTAGTGGGCGCCAACACTGGTGGGCGTTGGAGCAATCCATATA
This sequence comes from Pristionchus maxplancki, assembly GCA_900490775.1. NCBI lineage: Eukaryota > Metazoa > Nematoda > Chromadorea > Rhabditida > Neodiplogasteridae > Pristionchus > Pristionchus maxplancki. Next base: position 301,053 of record LS580634.1, on the reverse strand, counting down.
GCACCCTTTTGACTCTCAGCGATTGCTCAGAACGAAAGACTAGCAAGGATCCCAAGTGCTATCTCACTGGTCTGTGTCAGAGCGAGAGAGCGTGTGAAATGAGGAGAGTAAAACGATTAAAATATCCTTCATTTCAGCCACGATCATCTTCGCTTTCTTCTCCTTTCGTAGCCTCGACCATCGCTATTGCATCCCCGCCGTGTTCCTTTCAGTGAGTTTGACATTTTGATCTCAAAAAATGTCATCACTTCGCAAATCGCCAACAATTTCGGCATTTCCCTCAGTTTAAAAGTCATTATTGATAGTAAGCAGATCATCAGTGCGTGTGATTCGGACTCCGAGATATTCAGATCCTCAACTTCCTGCTCCCCACCACCATCTTCCTCTACATGCTCACTGCGGAGAACTATTGCTACGTGAGGGAGCACTTCTGGCCGATCGAAGGTTCCATCTAAAATCATTAGTTGGAGCACAACTTCTGAAGGAGCATGTGACAAATGAGAAGACGGGTCTTTAAGGAGAATTTTTTTCCCTTTAGGACAGGCATTTCCAGGCACGAACACCACAGTCATCGTCACGAATGTCGAGTGCATCGGCGGCTTTCCGTATGCTAGTGGATTCCATGTGAGTGTGGGCGTTTTTCGTCTTTCCACAATGGTATCTTAGTCGATTGGACAGATTCTCTTGAAGATTTGTAATCCTTCAAAACTCTAGTTCAGACGCATTTCTTTCACGTGCCATGAATCATGATTTTTAGTTCGGGAACGGGCAAATTTCGAATAATTTAATAGTAGTTCTGACATTAAGGACCGTCTCTACGCCCTTCTCATGTTCGGCATCGGGAAGGCGTGTGAGTGCCTGCTGCTCTTCCACGTCCAGAAGAGTGTCGAGAGGGAGAGAATCGCGCTCGAGGTTGTTGTTGTTGTTGTTATTGTTATTGTTATTGTTATTGTGCTGCATAGCGAAGAGTTGATACTACCGTTCTTTTACTTTCTAAACAACGGCATCTGAACTCTACTCTGGGTTCTCTCTAATGCCCCATTCGTTGTCGACAAAAGCTGATGGACCACTCTCTTCATTCTACGTAGTCTCTCAACCGGTCGACCGGCGAGAATGAAGAGAGTCACCTATCACCTTTTTGTCGACTATGAATACCCCATCATTCAACTCCATCTCAGATGATGTTGTTATTGTTGTTGTTATTGTTGTTGTTGTTGTTTTTGCGAAAATAGCTCTCAACTTCACTTCAGATGATGTCCTTCATGGCTGAGAAGGACAAGAAAGTGCCGCCCATCGAGGACACTGACGATGAGATGGTCGTCTATAAGAGGGAGAAGAATATGGTCGTCTGATGACGTCATCTCATATCATCGTCTTGTCGCTTAATAATCACGTATCACTGGTCATTCTTCTTATTATAAAGCCCTGCTTGATGCACATGAGATAAAGCTTGTTGGTGTTCGTTAGTTATTCGACATGAGCACCATGCTTGATAAAATATGAGATATTTTTGCAGTGTTTTGACAATTTCATTAGCGATCTCGGATCATTTATCATTAATCGCTTCCTAATCGCGATTTTTGCTGCACGACCACTTGTCCACTTCCGTCAGAGTGCACGAGCCACCGTTGAGCGCCGCCTTAAATATTAAATTGTTATTTTTTTAATTTAAAAAAATAATTTTTAAAAAATTAAAAATATAAAACAACAGCAAAAACAAAAAAAACACACGCACCCTGATGTAATCGTACTTGAGGTCGAGCGCATGCCAATATTTTCTGTGTCTCCTTCGATGGAAGCAACTGAGCAGGAAATATTGCACAAAAGAACTACATCGACCGCTCACCCTTCCTGCACGATAGGACATTGCTCCAAGTACTGGGGCTGACAGATGCCGTCCCATTGCAATGCCATGTTGTGTCCTTGGCTGTTTATCTGACAGATCCATTTTAAGCCCGTCTGTTCAATGCGAACGTACGATTGTCATATCGGGAAAACGGCCCTTGTAATTCGTGTAGAATGATTCCGGCGCTCCACCCGCTGTCCTATCTTTAATCTTGATTTCCGCACTGAAAAACATGAAAATTCACGGATAATATTTATGCGAAAGTAAGATTTTTGGAGCGGTTCATCTAATGATCTGAAACCCGTAGAGATAAGAGGTGCAATCGGGTCGGTTTCGATGATCTGGCCGCCCATACACTGACTTTATGGCAGGCTTGTATCCACCATTCTTGGTAATGCAGTAGAGCGTGAAGCCACCGCGAATCGTTGCCTGGAAACTCAATATTTTTATGATGAACCGTGACTAGGAGTGATCCCTATCCGGGGAGCACTTCTTAATGTCCAGACCGAACTCCAAACCATGTCAGATGTCGTTTAGTACACAATCAGCGTATAAGGAGCGTATGCTGTATAGCGACAGCTACTCTAGAATCACAGGTAGTCGGACTAGTAGTAACTGGAGGTCGAACTAGTAGCATGTGCCCGCCGACTGGTCCGACCACCTGCGATTCTAGAGTAAACGAACGTTGTAGACGGTGCTGATGGCGGGAGCGTCGGCGATGACGTCATCTGCAGAGGCGCCGTCAACATACGACGTCAACAGAAGAGCGACGACCAGTAGATGGACCATCCCGAGTGGAGAATGAGAGAAGAAGGTGGAGGATGGTCCTTTTATACTTAGAAGAAAATGAGAAATACAAATTAGTTGGGCTGTCCGCTCGAGTTTTATCCATTTTGTAGACTATCGACTGCGATGTTTGAGAAGAATCCATTGTTTTGCGCGTCCTTTCGAATGAGAAAGAAGGCTGTACCACAGGGGAGACGCTCTCGAAAAGGAAGCGTTCAAGACGCTATCCAAGCTCCATCCTTCGTCTATCTACCAAAGTAACCTGTTCTCTTCCTCAACGCTCTCATGGTAAGTGTTCTGTAATATCTCTTACCGTACCTTCCTACCGTACTCCAGGCCTCCCGACTTCTGCGCGTCAGCCAATCGGCCTATCGCGGACTGACCAGTCAAGCGGTCGTTCTTCCCTCAGGGACCGCTGCCGGTCTACTGCGCACTAACTTGGCGCCCGCTTCACAGATGGTGAGTCTGACCGACCGAACTCCTACCGTAACCTCGTTTTGATTCAGAACCAGTCATTTTACTCCACCTCGGTGCTCTTGCGTCGTCCTTCCGTACTTTCTATTGTGTCAGCAAGGCATCACCACGCGACAGAGAATGTCTATGCTATGGAAAGCCGAAAAGAATGCTGCACTAGCCGTGCTTGTAAACTGTTTCCGGAATTGGTACATTTCATTTATGGTAAATACAATTAGACGAAACGTACCCGTTCCAGGTCGATCTGAGTGTTACCGTGGTCGAGGACTACATCAAATATCAACAGTGGATGCAGCGTGATCTGAAGTGGTTCTTGTGGATTACTCGCAGGGTACTGTAGGTCTGGGAACTATAAATCTGGGTACTGTAGCTCAGGTACTGTAGCTCAGGGTACTGTAGGTCTGGGAACTGTAGCTCAGGTACTGAAGTTTATTGCTGTGGCTCACAACAACCTCCCATCTTGACAAATTTAGTTATCTACTGGGGCGTTTTCTGCAGGCATCATGGTATTATTTAGGCAGGAAACGTCGACGGGAATATTGCAATCCTCACGGAAATCAAGCAGGACTTGGACAGAGTACAGCACCTTATGCGAAAAGTTAGTCTCAGAATTCAAAAATGACAGAGCAGGTTAGCCTTAACCTACCGATCATTTCAGCACAAGCCCAACTCCGCATCCTCACTCCCTTCCGGCAAAGCTCCTTGTCCATTCAAATCAGCAATCGAAGTGAGTGCTTGCAGTAGAATTGCAGAAGGAAGATCAATTCATTCAGATCAGATGGATTCTCGAAAGGGTGAAAGAAATGATGGACTTCCGAGAGATGGAGAAAGAGTGGGATGAGTTGAAACACGAGTTTCGTGCTCGTTATATGTGGAAGAAGAACGAGGTATCTCTGTTTACCAGAAGATTGAAAAACACTGGAGAGAAAATAATTGTAGATTCGAAGCCCTCAGTATGACGATAATCTCATGAAAGTGATTAAAATGAAGGAGATATTCGAAGAGAAGCTGCAGAGGATCGAAGAGAGAAGAAAAAGATTCGAGCTAGAGATGGAGGGTAAATAACTTGCCTTAGAAAGTGTTCCTTGCATTATATTTGTTTGTTTCATACATGGAGTGGGGCGATACATTTTTGTTGTTTCTTTACTTTATGTATATTTTTGTAATGTATTTGCTACTTGTGATAAATACTGGAAGGAAACCCCAGTGTACTTCTCAAATCGTCAATGAGCGGGCATTACCACTGGGCACTCTCTAATGAAATCGCATGGGCTTTTTTTGAATTTGGACGCTTAATGTTTAAAGCCTCCTCATCTCACTTCATTCCTAACATCGTCTGTCTCCTTTCATAGCGAGTTGTTCCCTTCTTCAACAGTTCCACCAGAATGGTAAGCTCTCTAACTTCTAAATACTTTTCTTTTTACAACCGAATCCCTTCAGACGTCGCGACTGCTAGCCGCTCGAATGGCCTATCGCGGACTGACCAGTCATGCAGCCGTTCTTCCCTCAGGGACCGTTGCCGGTCTACTGCGCTCTACCAGTGCATCTGCTTCGCTGATGGTGAGTCTGACCCACCGAACTCCTACCGTAACCTCATTTTGATTCAGAACCAGTCATTCTACTCTACCTCGGTGCTCTTGAGTCGTCCTTCCGTGCCTTCAATTTCATCGACTGGGAATTTTCATGCGACGGGACATATCTATACAACACAGATCCGGAATTCATGTTGCTCAAGTCGCGACTGCCAGCTCTTTCCGGAATTGGTACAGCAGCCTCAGCCACAAATATTTATTCGAAGATTAGATTAGGCCCTCCGCACTGAATCGGCTTGTAATACAATACTCGTATTGCGTTTAATCCCTGGCCTAGCAGTGGCTCTCCACAGGACGCAGTAGATTATTGTGGTCATTTTTATCATCTAGCTTTTTTAAACTTTCAGATCGACCTTGGCGTCACTTTCATCGAAGACTATATCAAATTTCTACAATGGATGCATCGTGATCTGAAGTGGCTCTTGTGGATTACGCGCCGGGTAACGAATAGGGCTGGCAAAATGAAGAATCCGTCTCTTCATTTCGCGTGCTCTCTCGCCGGTCCGATCGACGAGAGAGCACGGGAAATGAAGAGACGGATTCTTCATTTTGCCAGCCCTAGTAACGATCTCATTTGCCTAGTCCACCACAACTTCTACCCCCTCCCCCAAATACTGCACGTGTCCTCTTAGCAATTTTAGCTGTTCATTTTGGACATTTCCAATGTGCTATTTAGGCAGCTACTGTCGACGAAACTATTGCTGTCGTCACGGAAGTAAAACAGGAATTGGAGAAAGTGCAGCTGCTTCAGCGAAAGGTTCGTCTGACCTCAGAATGGGATCAATTCAAACCCGGGATGACCTACCAACTGCATAATCCAATTTTTACTCAGCGGGAGTCCACGATGCCTGCTTGTGGCGGCACTTGCCCATTCGAATCAGTGAAGCAGGTGAGCACTGTGGGCGTCTGAAAAGGGACAGAGCCGAGGGGCGCAGCGTGGTTGCCAACTAGGAAAGCTTCTGTATGTTTAGAGACCGCAAGGTGATCTGCCGAATTGAGTGAAAAGGGCCATTCCTGCGGTCTCTACGTATGTTTATCGTAATTCTTTCAGATAAGATGCATTCTTGAAGCCGTTGACGACATGATCGATTTCCGACAGTTGGAGAAAGAGTATGATGAAGTGAAACATGAGCTCCCTTTTATGTGGAAGAAAAACGAGGTATGAAGAGTAGCTTATTTAGATTCGAAGAAATTACAAGAAAACAAATATTTTCAGGTTCAAAAACCTCTTTTTGACGATAATCTCGCTATGATGATGAATTTGAAGAAGGATTTCGAAGATAAACTGCACAGAATAGATAGAGTCAAGTACCAGATCTGATAACGCTTCTTGATCGGTTATTTGTATCATTATTTTGCACTGTTTTGATCAATGAATTGCCCAAAAACCCTTGAAAGCATCCTTTGACGAGATCATTCATCCGGAAACAAGCGGGGCAAATGGAGTTGTGAATTAAGAAGTTCGAAATTATGGGGCATTTCAAACAAGAACAAAAAATGGCTACAACGGAGAAGTGAAATAGATCAAGTGAGAGCGGCGGTGAAAGGCTTCAATCGATATTTGGCGTGTGAATCTATAAATTAGGGATGGCTTGGCAAGAAATGACTCTCTCCATTCTGCACGCTCTCTCGCGTCTCTGACCGGTGAGGGAGTGCGCGAAATGAAGAGACGATTTCTTGCGAAGCCATCCCTACTATTAATGGCGTCCTTCTCTCTACACTGTATACTGCTAACCGGGGAGTACACGCTAGGCAATGGGGGAATTCGATAATGATGGTGCAAAAGGTGAAGCGGTTCAATCAGGACCACACACAGAGTTGTTACTCTTCTACACCTCGGTTTGGGCGTGGGACGGGTCCTTCTTGGGTGGTCGCCCGCCGCCCCGGACGCGACTCGTCTTGGGCGACGAGCACACGTGCACCTCGAACTTACGCGCCTCCTGCAACGAAACTGGGATTACGGTAGCATTCAAATATCGACAAAAAACCTACAAATCCTATAAAATAAATGAATCAGGCTCACCGAATTTGGCGTCTTGGGCGGCGACGAGGATATCCGGAAGCGCGGCGGGCGCGTGACGTGCGCGTGACGCGCGCCGTCCGCGTCGCGGCCGATCCGTAGCGTGGCCGGCTCGCCGTGGCTGCAACCGGGAAATGGAAATAGACGCAGGTCCTAAAAGCCGGCTCTCACCCGTGCGGCGGCACCAGCGGCGCCCGGTCCGACCGCTCATCATCGCTGTCCGCACTGCCGTCCGTGCCCCTCTTCGAGGGAAAGACGACTCGGGCCATGATTGGGGAGAGCATCGCGGAGGTGTAACTGAACAGTATTTATCAGTGTCGCTTTCTGGGCGCTGATCAAGATGGGGTGTCAGAGGGCTGTTCTTCACATTTCGAAATAGTCATTTTGAGGGACGTCGGGTCAGGGGATTGGTCTTCTTTCCTTGTCACAGTCGCAACGACTGAGATGAGAATGAAATATATATTCAATGGATTCATTCACTCATTTCCGTAACAGGGTATTATCTGCACATGAAGTGACAGGCGAATAGAGGATATTGATCAAGATCTATCTACTCATCCAGAAAGGAGTGTAGCAACTTATTATTGAGGTGTTACTGAAACAATTTAGCAGGGCCTTTCATACAACAAAAGGGATAGCCTCTCCCGTATTTTTATAGAAAGCCAGTCATCGATGGCACTGGAATACGGTAGACCTGGGGTACGGTAGACTCACCTCGAGTGCAGATGCTGCCCGCCCTCTTCGCTGCTCGTGGGCACGTCATCGCGGAACGAGCCGTCCTGAATGGAGTCAGTTGGCGATAGAAGAGGGGTACGGTAGCCTGGAAGATGGATACTGTATCGATTACCTGACTGGGCGGCCGAGTGCTCACGTCACCGGCGAAGCTCTCGTCCGGTTCCCTGAATACAGAAATTGGAGCCCCGGATAATCCATGCCAGTGATACCTGTACTCGTGCTGTCCACTGCGTCCCGACTTCTTGCGCGATTTCGACTGGTAGCTGGACCGGAAATGTGACGGTTATGGCGGCCAGGGATGGCTTTTCAGTTCCTATTTCACTATAGGGATGGCTTCGCAAGAAATCGTCTCTTCATTTCGCGTACTCTCTCACCGGCCAGAGAGGCGAGAGAGCGTGCAGAATGAAGAGAGTCATTTCTTGCGAAGCCATCCCTATTTCACTCACTTGTGATTCTGGTATAACGGTGGGCTATTCCTCTGCGAGTCGGAAGGCGTGCCGGAGCTGTTGGCCACTCTGCGAATTGTTCGTATAAATTTGTTCAATTACCCTAGATATCCTAGTTCTTAAAGAATCCGATCAACCAACTCCAGATATCTCGGATTTCTCTGATATCCTCCCGATCTACTATTCGACGTGTTGCTCGAAGCGGACGACCCAGTCGACCTTCCAGACTCGCCGGTGGTGGGAGATCTGTGAATGAGATTTATTCAAAGTACTTCAAGCAACGGCTAGGCTAGGGGATGTGCGATAGAGATAATATTCAGCCCCTTCTCTTAGCGAATGCGGAAACGTTTCTTCACCTGTAAGACCTAGCCCCTGTATTGCAACCACTGTGCAGTTAGCTATGAAGTTGATGAATGAGGCAATTTCTGGCAAAAAAAGGAATAGCTCACGCGAGACTGGGCGTAGCGTACTCGACCTCGATGCGGCGTCTGCTCATGCTGCAAGGTATTGTAATAAATACAAATAACAAATAAAATAAACAAATTAAAAAATACCTCGCCGTGGTCGATCTGTCTCTGCTGTGCTGATTCTGGCCCTGCGAGGCGGTTTGGAAGGACCTGCGAGGGTTAGGTTTCACCTTCTTTCTCTCTAGAGCGCTTGCTCTCTACTTAGCCAAGGAGCATCTCTTTTTCTCTGTTTGGCGAAAGAACAGACTGAGGCAAGAGAGCCATTTTGTTCTCGTGTTCCTTCCTTCTCAGACGCTCGCCTTACCTCCTAATTGTACGTGCACTAGATATCGGGTTACAGAGCTAAAAAAGTCGCAGCGTTTTACTTCAATGGAAGCTAAATTAGAGAACTGGACTATTTCGAAAATAATAAAAAATAAAAAATCTAACCGATCATCCTCGTCACTACTACTCGTGCTGCCCTCCTCCTCAGAGCTGCTTCCACTCAGCAACTGGCGCTTTTCCTGAATTAATTAATTATCTAATTAATTACTTAATTATCGTGCGTTTCGAATGCTCAGCAAAGTCACTACGGTGTTTAGCAAAAGTTCTGTGTTTAGCAGCAGACTCCGCCCACCTTCCTATCTGGGCGCCCCGGAACGCTTTAATCTCTGTTTTGCTCGCACGTTTTCGCGACTTGTTTTATCGATTGCTTGCGCGATTACGGCTTTGTTTGTGTGTTGTTAGACAAAAATAAATGCAAAAAATAAGCCAAAAACTCAGCAAAACGAAAGTGGGCGGAGCCCGAAAACGCAACGCGTGTGCTTGCTCCGCCCCTTTCGTTTTCGAACGACTGGAACCGAATTCGGCACTACCGGAACTGATTATATTCACACGATACTTAATTAATTCATAAAATTATACCTCCTCTCCCTCTCTTCCCTCTCCTCCTCCTGCTTCTATGTCTTCTAGTGGGATTCGTTCGTATCTGAAGTGTATTTTATCTTTCACGAGGCTTCAGAAACCACGTTTCTTCGTGTAGAGACGGCAAGGTGATCTGCCGAAGTGAGTGAGTCGGGCATTTCAAAGTGTCCGCACATACTGTATCTACAGGTCAAAGTGTAGCTACAGTATGTCAGAATTCGAATCTGGACTATGGGAATGAGAAAAGGGAATGGCTCACTTCTTGGGATCCGCCCATCCAATGCAGATGAGGAACTTCTGCTTGAGTGATAGTTTGACGCCGCCCTCGGCGTGGACCGATTCGGGGCGCATACTGGAAAAAGCCCTATTTCATTCTCGGATTCCGCCTTCATTAGCAAAATCGCTGCAAGAAGTACGCGTGTATCATTTTTACAGATTCTCTAATTGTGTAGCTCTTAGGGAAACTATTGAGGGACATGATGAGCAATCCTTCAAACTGGAAATTTCCTAGATTTGTCGCTCATAATTTGTTTCAAATCGAGCTTCATATCATTGAGCTGGTTGCTATCTGTAGGTCTACGAAACGATTGAGGATTACAATTGAGGATCCGATTGAGGATCCTTAGGATTACACAGATTGTATAACAGTAGTGATACGTGGATTTCTCAACGATGACGTCGAATCTCAGATCACCTGGTGCTCTTATTCCGCTCCGCCACTCCCTCTCCCTGCACGGATCCCTCGCTGTCGGAGGAGTGATCGACCTCGGAGACGGAGCTGGAAGGATTGCGTCATCACTAGGTAAATGGCACTCGTGATTCAGTCACAAATCTCGTTTTCCTGTGAGCAAGTGATGAGTTGAAGATACGATTTTTAATAATATATTACGATTAAAGTACCCTAGTGAAGGCACGAATCGATTGCTGGCGCTCGTAGAGATCACAGACTTGGGCAGCGACTTCGTCGAGCCGTCATTGTTGTCCTGAGTTCAAAGATCAGACGAACTCAGAATAGATTCGAAATTTTGCAGCGCTGGTCAGGATCTAGCTAATGATCAGAGACGAATGCAGAAAAAGAGGATAGCCTGAGGCTACTGTTACTTGGGAAAAGTGCCCAATGGAGGGAAAAATACATGGAAAATACATGGAAAGCTCACAATCTTCTTCACTTTCTCCTTTTTGTCCTTCTTGAAATTCAGTTTACTGGTCCAGAACAAACTGCCTGCAAGATCATTAGGATAATTAAGTAATTAAGAGATAATTAATTAATTAGGAGAATAAAATCTTCAATTATTGGATGGAGACTACCTCGCCCTTTGCCGTCTCTCCCCTTGCCACCAGCCAATTCGAATATCTTCTTTTTCTCCTCGGTTCGCTCGTGCGTTAACTAAATTATTTTCATATTTTTAAATCAATAAATTCATAATTAATAAATTAAATTATTACCTGCGTGGTCAGATCATCATTCGCCTCTCTCAGCCCTCGAACTAGCGAGAAGAGGAAATATATCACTAGTCTGCAATTTATTATGATCATTAATAGACTGATTTTATAATATTGAAGATTCAATAATCGATAATCGTCTCTTACAGTAGGAAAATGATGATGGGGATGATGATTCCGGGCGAGATCACCGCCTTCACGATCGATACCGTCTGGTCGTTGAGGTACTGTAAGGAGGTATCGAGGACTGACTTTTTCAAAGATTTAATTCTAACCTCAGTCAACGTGTTGGTGATCACCGAGTAGAAGTACTCCTGGCCCCTGGAAGAGATCAAGGATCAAACTGCCGAATTCGAAAAGTAATTAATATTTCTAGACGTATTTATCTCCCTTTTGACTCAATTGACCCATTTTTTGGAAAGGAATGGTGAATTTAAGGATTTAATCTTACGCGAACGGTCCGCAATTCCTCGAGGGTTTCTTCGATGCGATCACGAACCCAAACGGGATCATGCTCATGAAGAGCATGAAGAGGAGTAGGCCGAGGAAGAAGTTGTTCGATCTGACAATTGACAATTGACATTTGACAGATCATTTGACAGTTTGACAGTACATCTGCCATGAAAAAAAGAGGTAATTGACTCACTTCGATGCCCGGAAAATTTGCTTTGCAGGCAGATTGCATGTCATGCAGGCCCAGCCTCTGAAATTTATTGATTAAATATTCATTTTTTATTGATTTTCGAAAATTGTTTCGCAGAAATGGCACTGACCGTATGTACATAATAATTATCAGCTTGATATTGTTGATAAAGGGAAGAAGAGGAACGAAGAAGAGACCAAGCCAGACCATTCCTGAGCAGTCTTCTCATTACTCCAAATACAGTCCCGCACAGTCTCCCCCTTAACGAGCGTGCCGCGGCGAGTCGCGGCGAGTCACCCCGAGTCACCCCGACTTGTACTGTGGATTTGACCCCTTCAAAGTGTATATCTTTTTGGCTATTTTTGGCTGTGACCTTCTATCATGTCTCCCCATCGACCTGTCAAAAAAGATTCTTGAAATTCATTTCCGGTAGCTTTTCTCAGAAGCTCGCTCATTTACCCCCTCCCCTCTCCCCTCCCCTCATTTGCTCACTCCATTTCGCATTCTGATCTGGCGAGGGGATCGGCTGTGAGGGCATAGGCAAATGAGGGGAGGGGAGAGGGGAGGGGGTAAATGAGCGAGCTTCTGAGACAAGCTACCGGAAACGAATTTCAAAAATTTTTTTTGACAGGTTGATGGGGAGACATGATAGAAGTTCACAGCCAAAAATTGCCAAAAAGATATACACTTTGAAGGGGTCAAATCCACAGTACAAGTCGGGGTGATTCGGGGTGACTCGCCGCGACTCGCCGCGGCACGCTGGTTAAGGGGGAGACTGTGCGGGACTGTACATTTCCTGAACGCCACAGCGCAACACAATCAAAAAATGTGTCGGCTTTGCTCTTTGATCTTTAATTTTCACTCCTTTTCTCACCCTGATTGTTCGCCAGATGCAGCACGTTCTCTGCTACTTTGAACTCGCCGTACTCGGGCTGCAAAGATCAAAGATCAGCCTTTTTAATATCAGCCTCTTTTTTTCACAGGAAATCTCTCAATTTTGAACGAATTCTCTCAATTTAGCCGCTATGAGAAAGGCTGGGGTGTTAAAATTCAGATTTCCTTCCCAATTCGGAATTCACTCACAAATTTCGTCTCTAGATTCCAGCACCAGAAGCTGTTTAGATATCTCACGCCGAGTCCTCGAAGGAAGTCGATCACCAGAATGGACCCGATGGTGATCACCATGTCCATAATCACGATGTTGGTTATTTCCTGAAATTAGGTACCTCCAGCAATATTTTAAAATTGGTATGTCTCTTCAGAAACACAACAAAACTCTTTAAAAATCCATTTTGCGATAGGATTTCCAAATCCATCTAGACTATTGCCATATCGGCCATCTAGTGACTATTTCCTGAGATGAGAGTTGCATGTCTCATAAGTAAGGTTGTCAAAATGAAGATTCCTCTTTTTTATTCTGCGTGCTCTCTCACCTGTCCGAGCGACGAGGGAACACGGGAAATGAAGAGGCGGATTCTTCATTTTGACAACCCTACTCATAAGGTGTCCCACCTGTCCCATCACTGTTTCCCAGCACGAGGCCGGATTTCCTCCCCTGCCCATCGGAATTATCGGCATCATTGTCGTCTCGAGACCCGGCTCACGAGGCCGATTCGTGCCTGCACATCATATCATATAATAATTATCCGAGCAATCTGAAGAAGAGATTAAGCATTCCGGACTGAATTGGCCTTTAATATAACCGCTGGCCTAGCAGTGGCTCCCCGCAGGACGCAAGTGCCTAGATTAACGGGGCAACCTTTACCTTTACCTAGCAATAGGCCTGCAGGAGGCAACCCGTTATCGTAACGTACCTGGCTCTACAATTCCATGAATCTTGAGTAAAATCTAAGACAATGGAGCTTGAGATCACAAAAAATAGATAGTAGACAGTGCTCACCATTGAAGAGTAGAGGTATGATCGCCGGCGATGTCCAGTTAGCCTGAGGAAATCAGCACTATTTAATTAATTGATAACCCAAAGATCAAAGATCAAAGATCATACCTGCGGCCCAATAGCATGGGCTGTGAACAGCGAGTTGTGCTTCTGTCCACCTCCATTGGGTACTATCACTGCCCGCGGGGCAGACACACCGAACGGACCGAAGTCGGGCAGGACCTGCGATTGGTATTTTCGAAATTAGGCTCCGCCCCCTGGAAGCCAATTATCGATCATCTACCGTAGTCCTAAAATAAATGAATAGCCCTACCGTAGTCCATGGTCGTCGTGGGATTGGCGTGGTTCTAGGAATGGGCACGGATGAGTAGGAATAAGTGAGGTTGGACAGCGGCATGAGCAGGTCTCGAATTGTTCTGACAATTAGTTATTGTTGTTGTTGTTGTTGTTTTTCGAAGATCAAACCTCGTATGCGTCGGGAACATCGTATTATAATAGCTGTTGCTCAACGAGGCGTTGCGCATGCGATCATACTCGGCTTGGATGGGGTCCGCAGTCTGGAATGAATGAAATCAGCAAAAGATGAATGCACCGGCCGGGAGTCGAACCCGGAGTAGCAAATACTCACAGCCGGTACAGCCGTCCCCGCCAGGGCAGTCGCCTCGTATTTCTCCAGATCAGTAAGTCGTTGATAGAGGGAAAAGAAGAGCGTGATGTAGTTGACGATGTAGAGGATCAGGCATCTGAATCACTTCTGTTAATTGAAAAACAACAACAACAACAACAACAACAACAACAACAACAATAATAACAACAACAACAACAACAAACCGGCACAGCTGCAGTTTCAGTGCGAACTTGGGGTGGTGCTTCTCCAGTTGGGTACCCATCAGATCGAACAGACAGGGATAGATGAGGGAGATGAGGGAGACAGTAATGGAGACGGCGTTCTACAAGGAAGGACGAATAAAAAAGAGTATCTCAAAGGCCACCACAAGCAATTTCACAGCTAGGTATGGCCAGCTGCAAGCGATCACTTCTTTAGGATTCATTTTGCAAGATAAGGACTTTCCCCTTACGCCTGTTCATCTGTAACAAGGTCTCTAAGGTCTGGTTGCGAAACACAATAGGGGTGTCAATTCATTACCCAATCAATACCAATGGAAGAGGCCAACTAATTGAGTAATTGGTATTGTATTGACCCAATTAATTGACTGTTATTCCGCATTTTTCGATGGATTTAGCGGTCGTAAGGTCTATTAATTAGTATTGAAATTGATCAGACAACCCTAATACACAAAAAGTGACCAACCGCGCTCCAGAACGTACTGCGATCCTGCATCGTCGAGGTTGTACTGGAAAAACGTTTGATTTTTCGGAATTTTAGCTCCGCCCAATTCGCAAGCCCCGCCCCTTTTCGAAAATACTTACTAAATAGCAGATACTGATCCGCACAGCATAGCCAATACAACAAGATTTGTGAAGACGCGGATGACACCGCGGCCGCATCTGAAGGATTACATTGTGTATTTTATAATTTAAATTTAAATATTAAATAATAAATACAATTTTAAAAAATAACGAACGTCAACTTGGCCTTCTGCTTCACGTTGTACTCGGCGATAGCTTCCTGTAAGAAAATAATGACTTTGTTGCAGTTTCTTCGCTTAGTCTATGTCAAAATGAGCAAAATTCTGCCTCGAAAAATATTCGTACCTTTAATAATTTACAACGCATAATTCAGCGTTTTTTCTCATTTTTTGCTCTTTTCGGATGGTTTTATCGTCCTAAATAACAGAAAATATTCGTACCCTGAACTTAATAACATTCGCTGGATTCCTGGCCGTCTCGGTGCCATCGGAAGTCCAATTACCACTATACCCTTTTTCATAGTAGCCTTTGTTACTTGCATGAAGTACAAGGTCCAATAATATCACTAATACTAAGCCTCTTACCCTGAACTTAATAACATTCGCCGGATACACATTCGTTGCCGTCTCGGGACTGCCGATTGTGAAGTCCCAGCCGGTGAAGGCCTTCCAATTGAAGACGTATCTGATGGGGTTATTATTGATTATTCGAGAAAAAAAACATCGCAACAGTGAAGATTCCAGTTGAACATGTATCTGACGGATTAAAAAATTTCCGAATTTTTCCGACAAGAAAATTGGATACGTAACGATCGCATCAGCAGTTTTATCACTGATCGAGCATGGTTGTAAAAAAAATGAATAAAGAGGATTTATGAGGCAGAAAATAATGATAAATAAGCTCACTGCTCCGTCTTGCCACTCGACATCTTCGACGAGCGCGCGTTCTCCGCCATTCTGCATTTATTATTGTTTTATTAAAAACAAAAACAACAACAGCAACAACAACAACAACAACAACAACAACCCTCACTTCCTCAGAATCCACACGAACGACAGCGCGATGATGGCGATGTTGGCGAGGAAGTAGGCGAGGGGTATCTGGAAGAATCACATCGATGACGTCAGTAATCATCACTGATCACTGAGAAAATACGCTCGACAGACCAGCTGCTCTATTCACATCAATCCATTTGGGTAAAAAACAGAAGTTTCGCTCACTCGATACGTGATCGTCTCTCCTCGAAAGTTCAGCGGGCTGTAGTAACCATAGAAGAGTAACGAGTACTGGAAGTGACCCTGCAAAGATCAAAGATTAAAGATCAAGAATCAAAGATCAAAGATCAACTCGCCCCTAGCTGCACTATCGTTGAAATCGAGTCGGCCTTGGTTCGGACGTTGTCAGGCATCACCTTGATTGCGGCTGTGAGGTTGGCGCGGTTCTGAACGATGTTGTTATTGTTATTGTTGTTGTTGTTGTTGTTTTTCTATCCCATGTTTTGATGTTTTGACTAACGAATTTGTTCTGCGCGTCTGCCAGCCACTCGGGGACGATTACAAAGATGCCCATGATGACGGAGATCATCATGTTGACGCCTGAAGTTGATCTTTGATTTTTGGTCTTTGAAGTTGTTTCTTCAGACACATAAAAATCGATAGATGTTACTGAAAGGAAAAACTGACCTAGCACCCATCGCAGGAATGTGAAGTAGGAAGAGACGACGGACCCGTAGTGACCTGAGGTTGTTGTTGTTGTTGTTGTTGTTGTTGTTGTTGTTGTTGTTATTGTTTTTTAATCTCACTCTCAATCTGCTTGATCTTCTTCTCCCAAGGGATCAGGTAGATCTTGATGTTGCTGAACAGACGCGAGAACTGCCGCATGCCTCGGGACATCTAGAATGTTTATTAAAAACAACAACAATAACAAAAAACAACAATAATAACAACAATAACAACACTCACATCAGTCCTGATCAGCTGCACCTTGGAGACCTTGGCCTGCTGCTTCTTCAGGTGCTTCTGGGCGACTCTGCAATCGAATTGTTCACATTGTTGTTGTTGTTGTTGTTGTTATTATTGTTGTTGTTGTTGTTATTGTTGTTATTGTTATTCTCACTGACATCAACGCCTTCCTCTTCCTGCTCATACTCCATGGCTGCTCCCTCACTCGCGCGATGATCTCCTTTTTCTGCTGGATTAGCTCCTGAAATGACCAAATTTGGTACAGGAAAGTACGTGCTCTCTCACTTTTGCGTGCTCTCTCGCCCAATAAGGTGATTAAAAAGTCGATTTTGTGCAGAAAACTGAACGAAAAACAGCTTACCAGCACTCGATCTCTGGAGATCGTCTGCTTCTTGTTCCCCTCCTCGTCCGTTTCCTCATCCTCATCCTCCTCGCTTCTAGAAATATTATTATTATTATTAAAATAATTAAAATATAAAAAAATAGGTTCACTCAAGCTCCTTTATCGTTGCGAGGCGCGTCATCTTGATCTACTGATCAGACGAAGAAAGAAGACAAGGCTACTGATCCTCTCGCGAAATCGACTAGAGACTGAAGTAGACGACTGACCGTCGTCGATGGGATTGAATTTCGATACGACGCGCTGCGAGGGCGGGAAAAAACAGCAAAAAAATCTCTAAAAATGCTCCAAAAATGTATTTGACTGTGTATAAACACCTGAGTTTCAAGGGGTATGAAAATGCCGCGAATGAATTTGATCCTTGATCTTTGATCTTTGATCCTTGACCTACCGATCGGACATGAACAGCTTGGGATGGGAGCGGATGTGGAAAGTGGAGGAGCGACGGATGAGGGAGAAGAGGTCTTGCTGAAAATTTTGTATTTTAATATTAAAATTAATCTCTTAATCATTTTGCTAATTATCACACCTTCTTATCTGTAATCTGTGTTCTTTCTTCGCTTCTCAGTTCAATGAAAGTCAACAAGATTCTGGACATTCTTGACACTTCTCTAGAGGTCATCTCTCTTTATTGGCTCGTTTGGTTTCGCACACCAGCTCAAGTACCACTAATCCTCCCTCGGACATCGGCAACATCTCGTTTATTCTTCAACATTTTTGCCTCGTTTTTTGACCCCAGCAGCACGCTTTTTATTGATTGATTTGCGTATGATTGGGGGGCAGAGGGATGTGAGGGATCGGGAAGATTGGAGAGAGTCAGACAGACAACTGACTATGAATGTTCGGGGAGAGGAGGAATGAGAGGGGAGGGGGATATCTCTAGAGCTGATCAGGAAGAAAGAGAGGGGGGAAGAGTGGAAGCGCTGCGGTCAGATGAATGGGTAGTCAGGGGGAGAGAGGTATTCAGTATGCACGGATTTCGGGGCACTAGCATTGACAGTGTTGAATAAAATCAGAGATGCGCATAAAATAAAACAAATGATACATATGCCAATAAAATAAGAAATGTAGTTATATCAGAATGGAAGTGCTGAATCCAATATGCTCACATCAACTACTCTAATAAACCTTCGGCGAAAGCGTTTCTTGCATTATCCAAAACTCAGATAATTTTCATGGATACTGAAGGGTCGAGAAAACATATCAGCAGATTCTGGACCTCTTGCTCCACTCAAGCCTATCCAATTGTTTCTCATCTCTAAATCATTCAATTCATACTCTAATTCCTACTCCTCCTGATCAACCTACTCTGCTCGTCATTTTTCCTATTCCCTTCGCAATAAAATGGTTGAAATTAGCCCATTTTTCAATCTTTTCCAACTTTTTTCCATTGTGAATCGTACTAAATCTCCTCACCAGCACGCTGCTCCTCCTGCTCAGCCTGCTCTGCTCGTCATCCGTCGTGTTGTCATGGGGCGGATCGCCCGTCGACGTTGACGACGTCATCTTTGAGAGATGATCTTTGATCTTTGATCTCTAGCTGATCTTCACCGCCCCATTACCCTCAGCGTCCTCACTGGAAAGGTAGCATAAGATAGACTAATTCTGAAACACACTTTTTCTGAGATTGACTGTTCAATAGGTAGAAATCGGAAAATTGAGGCAACGGAGATAGGAAAAAGCTAATCAGAGAAGTACGTTGTGAGATATCTGGAATCTACAATGCACAACATTATTTCTCGCGAGAAATGTTCCACAGCAATCATTTATCTAAACGTCAATATTTAATGAACCTGGAGTCAGATCACGTCATCAGAAATGATACGAATTAGAAATTTAATACATTATTTCCTAGCTCAGGCAAGGCTTCAGGCGCAGAGTGGAAATGCGGAAAGGAACGCGGGCTAATTCCGCCCCAGAGTGCGGTCAGATCATATTATCCCCCCGGGCGCGTAAACTTGTGTCGTGAAATGAGAGAATGAGAAGGAGAGGGGAGGACAGGGATGCGTCTCTCGCCTCTCCCTCCTCAGGGATCAGAGAGGGATCTTGCGACAAATGATGGAATCGCCCGTTGAGTGATTAGCGATCCGCCAATCGATAGCTGGGTCCTGGCGCGACATTAATCGATAACTAATCGATAATCAGGGACAGGTTACGACCCCATCAGACAACAGTGGAAGGGGAATCGTCTAGAAGTCAGCTGGCGGGCAGTAACCATCAATTACTTGAAGAGATGCGACAGCAGTGATCTGACTCTCTCTAATCCGCCTGATCTCTCGCCTTCTCTGATCGGCGAGAGATCAGGTGAAAGCCAGAGACGGTGTGGAAGATGATGAGCAGAGATGATGAGGCTCATCATTTTGATCCTGACAGGGCAGTATAAACTCGGGTACTTTGGGGGTATTTCTATGCCTAGTCAGCTTAATGAGTGATCTAATCCGAAAAGTGGACCATTTTATCACCAACGGGGTTCAGAATCTATTGCAGACCCATAGTTAAAACGCGAGGAATAACAGCAGAAACCCGAGCTCGAAACACAGTTTCGGAGGGTTAACGGGACTCCGGAATGCTGTTTACCCCTCCCGCCCCTCTTCCGACTCTCGAAAGTGCTTCATTTGTCACACCTCCTTCCTCCTATCCATCGTCGTTCCGTCACCTCGGCTGCCTGGCAGGGCGAGAGAGCGTGCGGAATGGAGAGAGTGCCGTCCCTTTAAGGCCGCGCACTGTGTAATAAGTCGTATACCTGCCTCAAGTCGGTCCAAAGGCGAGAGAAGTCTCGCCCAGGGTTGGGAAAAGGGTGGTGGAAAGCATTGAAACGGGGCTAGAATTCAGATAAAATGCAAGAAAAACACGTTTTGGAGTCTCCTATTCTCTGATCATTGAGCATTAGCAGTGTATTCATCATCTTTCCCTGCATCAGAAGTGAGATAACTCTCACCCCCCCCCCCTCCCTCATCCCATTCCATTGTGCCCCGCATATTTATGTTCGCCTGCGGGCTAATGGACACATCTCCCTCAACCCCGGATCGAGATAAATCAAGACGGGATTTACGATTGAGCTACCGTAACCTGGGTCACTCGGGTAGATCAGCGGGGCACTTTCCGTACTCGCTAGTGTCACGCAATCCATCACTGCTAACAAGCCGTGGAAGTCTCACGTTGTATCATCTCGGAACCAGGGGGGAAGAAAATGAGAGAGGCAGGGAGGAGAAGGAGGAGAAAAGTTGGAAACACACTCACACTTCAGCCTGTCACTTCCCATTTGTTTTGTCTCTCGAGGAATCACAAATCTGCTTGATCGATACTACCGTAATCTGAGGAGCCAGCATACATTAATGTGTTTATTATTAACAACTCTGGGAATATGCAATCTGTACAACGTTAGCGGGAACCGTTCGAAAGTCGCTAGCATACTGTGATTAGGGAGAAAGGAAGCACTCGTTTTTAGCGATAACACCAAGGCTAGAAAGTGATACAACGAAAATATTTACGGGCCGCTTTTTCTAGCACCTAGAATACTACAAGCACTTCTGCAACAGCGGGAGGGAATGAGGGACAATCAGGAAAACGATCAAAGATCAAACTACACAAAATTCGAAAAAATCACACCAAAAACTCAACTATAACAAAGAAACAACAATACGGTGTCATGAGTAGGGGGACACTATAGTCGAGATCCATAGTGAGATCAGGGGATCTATTACTGCTCATGGGGAGAGGGGTCAGGGATCAGGGATCAAAGATCAAAGATCAAAGATCACCTCCTCTTGCCGGTGACGACCTCACCGATGACGTCATCTAGACCGAGCGTACGCATCGCCGCCCGAAGACGTGTCTGCAGGAAGGCCGCGTAGTCCTTGGAGCCGGACGTCAACTGCGAAAATTAACTAATTATTAATAATCATATTTTTAAACTTCTTGCGCACTTCTATTCTCATTCACAAAATAAATTGGCAATACTCGACTGATTGCGAAAACGCAAACACGCCGCGAATAATTTGCCCAGTAAATATAGCGGGTTAAAGCTCTTGATTGCTTGTAGAAGCACAAAAGCCCCGAGTCCAATTTTATTAAATTAAGGCAGTTCCCGATCGCCGGTGCTTCCCCCTACCGTATACCTTCTTGGTGCAGCTCACGACGACGTTGTCCTCATCTCTCACTGTGATGTGCGAGCACGAGTTGAAGGCAGTGAGCAGCTTCGTGACTACCTGCAAAAGCACGTTGATAGAACAAAGTATTTGTACGAGAGCGGAAATGAATAATCCGTTTCTCCTAGAATAGGGTAAAAAAGTATGGATTTTCATCATTATTTCAATAGAAAATACCTACAAACAGTCATGACTCAGCCTCAATGAAATTTGATTTTTTTCTTAATTTCAGGACATCCTTAAATCTCTCTAATCCGATATTTTTCCAATCTCCCCTCACCTCTCCCACAATCGCCTCCATCTCCTTCTTGTCCCTGCCGATCGGGAGCACGTTGAAGACGGCGATGCCCGCCGGCGACGTGATCGCGTCGAGCACGCTTAATTAGCATAATTAAAGTAATTAAGCTAATTACGCCGTCACAATTCCTACCATATTCTACCGTACCCCTAGGACTTACCGTATCATCTCCTCCGTCAGGAACGGCGCTGCGGGACACGGCCGGCGATGGTCGAGGTCGCACGCATCCACGACAACGACGTCGTATGAGAGGCCTGACGACGAGGTAATGAATTCACTTTTATCCTACCTGATTCATGTTTCACTCATGAATGAATACGCTAATCCATCCATCTAAATTTTTAATCCGGACTATATCAGGTAGCCTAGCTATCAGCCCTCTTTTCATCTCTACAGTACCTACTGTATCTACCGTAACCCTGCTCTTTTCTACCGTAATCACTATTCTACCGTACCCCTCTTCCTCTCCATCTTCATGTACTCGATGCCGTCGCCGACGATGGTCCTTCTCTCGTCGCCCGTCGCGTCGCCCTCCCGATGCACCTGCGACTTCAGTGTTTCACGAATTATAGGTCAATATCACAGTACCCGCTCGTTTTTCACCATTTATTTAGTGTTTCATTTATTCACGAATACAAAAATCAAAAAGGCTAGGTCAACGTTCACGTTTCCCATTTCGTCTAGAAGAGTTCCATTTATTGGCAAGCATGTATAGGCTGTCATTGTTGGCTTGTTATTGTTTTTCTCAATGTTTTTGTTGTTGTTCTCACCTCCTTGACGCCGAACCACTCCTCCGCCAGCTTCACCACTGCCTCGTCCTTCTCCAGCACGGTGATGTTCAGCTGTGAATTATTAAAATAATAACTTTAATATTTTAAATTAATTAATTAGCTTACATTTCGCTTCATTCTCGTCCAGAACATGTCCAGTTTGCCGCCTCCCAGCCCGATCGATAGCACCTGAGTACGGTATATTTATCGATTACCCAGTTATAGTTAGTAATAAATCATTCGTCGATCAATACATCGCTACCGTATCCCCATTCCCTGAATCAGGGGGTACCTGGTACGGCGGTCGCTGCCTGGGTGCGTCCTCGACCAGTGGCACCGGGCCCATGACAAAGGGAGCCGCGGCGAGGGCGGAGACGTACCTTTAATTAATTAATTAATTGGCTAATTAAATAATTACAAATATGAGCAAAATTCGAGTAGAATGTCTATTGAAAATTGCAAAAGATTTTTCGAAGAAAGGGCGTGATTCAAGAAGATATTTTGCCAAATGAAACCAGAAGACGTACGCGTTGAGGATGCGGCGATGGGAGACGGCCCAGAAGCGCGTGTCCGACGTGTCGAACGTGTCGGATTCTGGAGAGGGACGTTGATTAAATCAGGAACCTTAAAAACAGGCAAAGTGTGGTCCGTAATCTTGACTAAATGTTGATACGAAATCAGGCCATTATCTTTAGATACGTGGGTGAAAATCAGATTCTAATTTTTAAATATTTAAATAAAATTAAAATTAACAACCTCGAGGCGGGATGAGCATCACTGCGGTCTCGCTGTCACCCTCCTCGGCTCCTTCTGTGAACAGCTCGCGACGCACCATCGAGGAGGAACTGGAATTACTGTATTTATTTATCATGCCATTTTCGAAAATGATCATGCCATTTTCGAAAATGATCATGCCATTTTCGAAAATCTATTGCATTGAGAACCTGTTGAATCATTTTCAAGCCTATAATCGTGTCTAGCAGAGAGGAGGATAGTTTTTTGCTGGTAAACCGCTTATCTGGTGCATTTAGCGAGGGAGTGAATCAATTCGAACACTATTTTATTTTGACTGAATCCGACTCTGCAGTATAAGAGTTTGTTCCACTTCCACACGTCCATAAACTCAACAATAGTGTTAAAATAAGAACGGCCCCCTCCTTTTCCCACCCTACCCTTGCTGCCAAGCAAACCCACCGATTCGATCCAATCGATGGACCTCCGTTTCTCGATCTACTCTAGCAAATTTATTGTAATTGTACCAAACGGAAATGAATGAGTGAATGAACTGACAGTCCGGGAATGATGCTGTCGACGACGCGGTAGCAGAGACCACTGCTAGTGGAGCAGCGACGATCGATCTCGTGCTGCAAAATATATTAATATCATAGATGGAAAAGTTAGGTGATAAAATCGTTAGCACCCCGGGTATGTTCATGCAAAAACCTCGAAAATCGACAATATTTTCGATAACCGGCTACGGGTTAGACTCCTAGGTACTTCCCCACGTTAACCGAGACAGGGTACGTTTAGGAATTTTAGGTAGTTCTCGACGACCTTTTTCTACTCAGATTAATATTGATGTTTTGAAAACGATATCCATATTTTGAAATGGAAAATGACTCAACGCTTCTCAAAAGCAAGAAATTGATGAATAAACTCCACGTATCTATCACGAGGTACAAACTAACATTGATGTACAAGGGACTAAACTTTTTGAGGGTTGCTAAATTTTTTTTCTTACTTTTTTCATCGAATTCTTCACTTGAGCTCCGTGATCCTCCGCCCGTCCGTACGAGTCATCGATGACTATTTGATTCGCGGTGATCATGTACACCTAAATATGATGATTAATTAATGAGTTGGTTAATTATTAATTAGTCATAATAAGTATTTTGAAAGGTTAAATAATTAAAAGTCTCACCAGGACGTAAACGATGGCGCAGCATCCGATCATGGCTATGAAGAAGTTGGCGGATCCGCGGCGGAAGCAGAGGCGCAGCAGTGTGTCGGAGAGACCCGCCAACCAGCTAGAAATGGATTATTGATTATAACCGTGTCAATAAATAAGGAAAATACGAGGACTATAAAGGAGTACGCGTGATACAGATTTTAATTGGTGTTGCCTTTTCATATCTCAATGGAATCGTTTCCGAGAGACCCACCCTGTTAATGATAGCTTTTATGGACAGTCCCGTTATTGATTCGCGTTATAGGTGGAAATTATACACTTTGATGCACTCACCCCCGCTGTTCCTCCCTTCGCCGCTCCCATGAGTGAGCCCCGCTCGGCGGAGCGAGCAAACCACCGGCCATTCCTGCAATTACCATTTATTGAAGCCCTATTTTCTTTTTCCTGAATGCGGACAAAACAAATTCAGCGATTTCGCGAGGAAGAACACCTTGGATCCATTTCAACCAAAGCGTGGATATGCCCTGACTGGGGGGCAACGTTAGCATTCATTTATAGCAATATAAACCAAATAAAAATCGGTACAAACAACAATAACAAAAAAATGGATGTCAAAAAAAAGCGCAGGCGACGCGAGAACGGCTGGGCGCCATTTAATCAATGGAGCACACAGTTGACAGAAATTAATATTGGTTTTCTATTTTATTGTTTATTTGTACGTTTAAAGAATATTTTTATTCTTTTTATTTTTATTTGGAGCCATTAATTATTGCATTCGTGAATACATCGCTAATGATCACTGGTTCTCATACGCTGCCATCCTGCTCTCGAGCGCTCTTCAGTTCTCGATAGGCACTCCATTCGAGGAGCTCTGGAGATCATGGTTGCTCAAATGAGGCTAGAGACGAGATAGCGTGCGTATCGAGGAGGGTGTCGGCCTCAATTAGTCCGGATCATTCCCTCGTGAGCTTGTAAAGAGGCCTGGGGGAGGAGGAAAGGGAAAAGTGGCGCTTTGGCTCTCTCGAATCCGTGTGTTCTCTAGTCTATGGTAGAAATAGTGAGCATTTGAATGAAGAGATTTGGAGCACTGCTAAGGAGTCTACGAATGAAAGCAAGAGTGACTCTCCTCGTTTGCACGATCTATAATACCTCCGATTGACGAGACAGTACATAGAATGTGGAGACTCTTGCTTTTCTCAGGATGAAGGGAATAAGAAATGGAGGAGGGGATTCCCTTCATTTCTCCCAAGATGCAAGCCAGCCAGCTGCCGACCAAGCCTCCGGCTCTAACTATTCAGGTAGGTTTCGCCAGTAATTCATAAGCCTGGTCTTAGTTCATTCACCCTATTACTGTGCTGTCAGTTGGACCCATTTGTCCTTGGATAAATTTCACGATCTGCTGTTTGAAAATCTTAATCATCCCCCATTGGAATACGTTGCAAATGAAACGATCCTTCATCATTCAGATCGTCTCTCCCCAGTCCTCCCCTCTGCCCAGCCTTCCACCCACTGAATGCTGCTGTGATGAGCGACTGACAATGAGTCCGCTGGCAAAGTGAGAGTCTCTTCATTTCTCCTACTATTTAAACTTGTCTGATCGACGAGGGGGCATGGGAAATTGAGAGAGCGCGAGCTTTCTTTCGAAAAATCTGATCCACAGCTTGACTTCAAGCAATTTTGAATCGGAAGAAAATCTAAATTGCAGATACTCCATTCCATACCCCTCCTCGCCACTTCCGCAATCGCCCTACTTCTTCACTGGTATTTTTTCGGAAATTTTGTCAGAAATACCCATTATTTCCAACACTTTTGCATCGCCGTTTCACGAGAAAGTAGATAGAATGGTTGATTCTAGTCCAATTCCAGCAGCAATCGTCCGACTCTCTCACTTTCGCATGCTCTATCGCTTCTCTCATCGACGAGAGAGCATTGCGAAATGAGAGAGTCAGACAATTCCAGGCCCGGCAGCCTACTCCTCCTCCTCTCCGATCAACGTCTTCCACTTCCTCCTCAGTCTGATCACATTCACTCTACTATGCGTCTGCTACATCGTCTTCTTTCTTATCTGAATTATTGGTTGATAAATCTAAATGTTTACTCATTCTTGACAGCAATGCAGATTCGCATACATCTATGTACTGAACGGAACACAAATTGATCTTCAACTACAACCTGCGTAGATATTGACAAGGTCCTTTAGGGAACTTTAAAGGAGAGCTTTCAAACAAGGTTCGGGAAGATAATCATCGGCATCTCTCTCGATCCCTCTCATGCGTTTGGACGCTGATTCGTTCTGACAAGGTTATCGCTCGTATTTTGTCTGCAATCTCTCGTTTTTCTCTATTTCCATGCCGCTCCGCGCCCTGTCACACTAGTGTTCTGCAACCTCGCACTCAAGCGTTTTTGAATAGTTTATGCCCCCCCCCTCATCATATTCGCAGACCTGTTATGCCGATTTCAATTTACGCCAAACCACCGAAAATATCGTCCATCACTGATGAGAAACAACGTGTTCTTAGAGCAGAAGGATGATCTATGACAGAGCACTCAATCGCAGTAAAGACGTGGAATGGTGATATCTATCTATCATTGCCACTCCTTGTTCCCCCACTTACCCTCCCTTTCTTTCCCGCAATAAACGCTGATTTATCACACCAACAATGCCGTAACGTCTCTGTACTGATCTAATTGCACTTTTCCAAGATTTCTAGGTTGGATATTTTCATTAAACTCAAAGTCGTTTGCTCACATCTCTCAGGATCGTAAAATCAGTCAATCAGTCGCATCTTTTCCTCTCGACTGATAAAGATAAGCGCATTTTTCGCGCGCCCCTGGGAATGAAACAGTGGAAGAGATCGATATTAGTCGACTGATCGACTGTGGCTTATTCAGTCGAACTTATCGATTGAGTCATCCACTCCCCCTCTGACCTCACCAGTGTGTGCCCTGTCCCAATATTGATAGGGTTTGCACGGAATTATCTACTTTCCTAATTTCATTCGCAATTCATTTTATCCGAAATTTATGCATAATTCGTTGTTCTGAGCTCTATTCGTTCTCCGTTCCACTCGCTTTCCCAGTCCTTTCCATTCCTTTCAGCTCGGTTGATGCGCCCATAGCTCTTCTGGGCCGGGAAACCCTCAAAAATGATCCGGTAAGCCAACATTTTCATCACTTTCG
The DNA here is from genome assembly GCA_900490775.1 of Pristionchus maxplancki. Classification (NCBI taxonomy): domain Eukaryota; kingdom Metazoa; phylum Nematoda; class Chromadorea; order Rhabditida; family Neodiplogasteridae; genus Pristionchus; species Pristionchus maxplancki. The sequence goes on along the minus strand of LS580634.1, from coordinate 273,764 downwards.
TGTTGATCCCTGTCGCCTTTCTGTACCATATCAGACAGTCCAAATAGGGGGGGGGGGAGTGGTGATTCATGGCTTATCAGTCCATCTCCACACACCTTGAGCAATCGCGCCGGACTCTCTCCATTTCCCACGCTCTCTCGCTCCGTCTGTCCCCTCCTGAATCGCCCCGCTCTCTCGTCTCTCTGATCAGTGAGAGAGTAACCATGATTCCTCCCCCCAGAATCGCACTCGAAGGAAGGCATCTTGTGTTGACAATTCGCCTCCGCCGCGAGTCTTGATCATAACTGTCTCTCCTCCCCCTCACTGCTATAGTGATAACACGCACGCAAGTTGGTCAGCGCATCGATCGTTTGTACTATTGCTTAGGGCTCTTTAGTCTTTTTCGGCCTGAAAATGGATTTGCGCATCGATTTGTACTATGCCTTCTATTATTGCTTATGATCAATCTCGTCACTCGCGTAATTTTATCCTGATTGTGAGCGCTTTTGCTCACTCTTTGAACCGATCACAAGGAAGTTAGAGGAACATAAGTAGGAAAAACTGCGTAATTCTCGTTGTGATTTAGACTGTGGTGCAAGGATGCGGGAGGTTTGAGAATCGCATCCAAAAAATCAAGTAGACCAGGCGCGAATCAGTGTCACTTTCACTGCTCGTCACCTCTCTCTCCAGTTCCTTTTCCTCTCTTCTCGATCTCCCTTTCGATTGTTGTTTCCGGGTGTTCATCGCCATAGTTGATGTCTGGGACGAAATTGAGCGTGATTGACTGTAAATTTACTGGGTTTTATCTTGTTATTGGACGATAAATGGCCTCGAAATTGCTCCATTCCACTTAGTTTTCCACAAAAACCAGACGCCATTAGCACTCTGAATCACGATTGCATCAATCTAATGCGCCCCGCTAACTCCTTTGTTGTTGTTCACCTACAATTCGGAAACAAAACATTGCCGGAGAAAGCAATTCCTATTCTCACTCCCAGCGCGATTTTTGGCGTTCTAGCGATAAACAGGGCACCTTTGTGATTCTCATACTGCAAGGCCATTCCTGATGTCAGAATAATTGCTATGGTGATATGTTTCAGCAAGATGGTGTCCCCGATCACGGTGGACGGCTCGCTCGAACGGCGGAATATCTTCGTCGGTGAGGCCTTCGGGCCGCCCAATGTTCGAGTAGTCTTTGCCGGAGCAGCTGAAGGTTCGTAGTAGTGTCGTTTTAGACAATGTATCGCACAATTCAGACACAAAAGAGCGCGAAGACCGCGTGTTTCTACTGATCGGGCCGAGCTGCGTGCGGGAGGAGAAGGTACTTGTCCAATCCTCCCTTCTTTCTAAACACATTCTCGATTAGACCGACCGAGAGATCACGCAGATTCGAGAGACGTCGACCATTCCAGGCCACCTGCATTGACGCCTTCGCCAATTTCTTCTACGGCGTCCAGAAGGACGACGAGTATCGACTGCATATTGCGAATGAGGTTAAATTGATCAAAATAAGCCCAAAAATGGGAAAAAACGGCTTTAAAATCTCGTAAAAATTGAATGTTTTCATTAGAAATTTGGTAGAATCTGAGTATCGGGCTTCAAATATTTTCGCCTTCAGAAGTTCGACAAGACGACGCCGAACAAGGCGATCGTCACGTACGTCTTCAACGACTCCCAGATGCCCTTCCGACCCATCGTCGTCGACGTGAAGTGAGTGTGGCGCAGTGGTAGAGCTCCAGCCCTGCAAGCAGAAGCCCCGGGTTCGAGTCCCTGTCGGTGCAGTAACTTTTGCTGTATCAACTGCCTTCGCATGAGCTCGATTCTGAAGTTGGGACGTCATCTTAGGGACGACGACGCCTCTCTGCTCCACAAATGGCTATCCGAGAATTCCCGACTGCGCATCGACGTCGTCTGCATTGTATTCAATCTGTTGGGAAGAATAGAGACGAGACATGAGACGGCGATCAAGGAGGTAGGGTAATAAGCTAGAGATCTAAATACGGGTAGTCGTCTTTTCGTATCTGACAATAATCCGAATTTCGAACTCTACTACACCGTTGAGAAGAAACTTGTAATGAATGTACATAGTGTGGGAGTGCGGTGGATTTGCGTAGATACAATGAGATTTATTACATCCCAGATGTTTCAGATGTCCCAGATTTATTACATGAGATTTTTTGATTTATTACATATTTTTTTATTATTTTTATTACATCTGGGATAATGTGATTCGATTCGAATATCCCAGATGCTGTCCATCCTCCCTAAAAGGATTCGCGCCTCTGCCTCCGTGCTGCTCACCAACTCCGATGGGCATCCGCCTCCAGTGGCGCTGCTGAGAAGGTTCGAGAACTTCCCGATGTGTTTTCCCCTTGAAAACGTGTGTTATCATTCTTTCATTGATTGCTCACTGACCCAGCAGTGGCTTACCACATGACGCAAGTGAATAACGGTGCAACTTTACCTTTTACCTTTGTCTTTCGCAAAATATGAAATAAATCACTAAATTATGAATAATTACAGATTCGACCTGCAAGAGTCGCCAGTATACAAGCTCAACTGGACCACGCTGTTCACTGGGAAGCCAGGTGAATTATTTGAGATTTTGCTTTTATTCTGTAATCTTTCAGACGATTCCCTGAAGGAGCTGCTCCGTTCGAACTACTGGAATATGAGCGATAAATCACTGAAGGATATGATCTCGAGGATACAGACACTCCATCCACACACCTTTAATGGTATTGTTGTTACATATTCTTAAAAGGAAAACAATAACAAAATTAAGACTATTTTCAGGTCTCCCGCACGAACCGCCCATGTTCGTTATTCACCTCAAACCGGACAATGCCTCCTCGTCTTCCTCCTCGTCCACCTCGACGTCGACGTTTGTCGAACGTCGCACCGAGCACACCACCACGACGCACCACCACTATGACCTGCCACCAACAATGGACCCAGTACAGGGAAGGCCCGAGCCCTCACCTCCACTTGTTAAGGTGAGTTGTTTTCGCAACAAAGAATAACAATAACAACAACCATAACAATAACATATCATTGCAGACGACGATCTTCCAGACGACGTCGAAGCACGTCGAAGATAAGATCGTCGACGGACCGCCCGCCGGAATCCCGAAGGAACTGCTGAAGCAGATTGAGCAACGGTGAGAATTAGATCATAGAAACCCCGATTTTTGACGTCGAGCCTTCTCGAGCACCACGAGTCGGGTGTATTTTGTGGTTGAATCAGTTTCATATAAGTGATTAAGTGCCTCCGACGACCACTCATCTGAAGGCAAGAAGGTCGTCGTTGAGAAGACGATCACCGTCCATATGGTGAAGAAGGACGACAAGGAGGATGGTGAGAGAGATCAAAGATCAACGATTTGCTAAGGTTTCACGAAATGACGTCGACTTCCAAACAGATCCAAGAGTTTTAATGCTGGAATATCGATCATGGAGTATAGCGGCGATATTATACATTTTTCAGAAACAATAATCGAGCGAGCGCGCGCTAGGAGTATGGATAGATTGGCGCTTGAAGAGAAGCAGAGAAGGGATGAGGAGGAAAGAAGGCGAAGGGATGAAGAAGAACGAAGGAGGAGAGAAGAGGAGGAAAGGAGAAGAAGGGAAGAGGAAGAGAGGGAGCTGAGAAAGGTCAAAGATCAACTGGACAAAGAAAGAAGAGAGCGAGAAGCCATTGAGAGAAGGATTCGAGAACAGGAACAGGTTTGTTATTTATGTTTTGCGATAAAAACAAACAGTTGGGCCATAAAAAGCTTCATACGTGCCATATTTTGTAGGCTGATCTCGCAAAACGAGCAAAGCAAGAGGAGGAGAGGCTTATTCTTATCAAGGTGGAAGAGGAAAGGAGGGAGAAGCATCGAATCGAGGTTTACTTTTCTTCTTTTCACTCTTTTTGGGCTCTATGCAGTATTCTCTAGCAACTGATGAGGCTGTCTCGAG
>LS580634.1:240829-269722 GCA_900490775.1 Pristionchus maxplancki | reverse complement strand
TTTTAGGGTGTTTGACATCGATCTGAGCTGAGCACTTTACCAGGGTTGATCAAAACGAGTCGAGCCAGACAATTCTTGGACTCGTAGAACAAAACGAGCTAAATAACTAGTTACGAAAAACTTTCGTAACTAGTTACTTCTTTCGTAACTAGTTACGAGACCGCTTTACTAACGGAAAATGACGAGGAATGAATAACTAGTTACGTTATTTTTCAAAGTCTACTCGAGACTCCATTGTACACTGTATTTCCTGTTTTTATTTCGAATTTATTTCTATTTTCGAAAATGTTTTCAGCAAATCGCCTTCGAAGAGAGAACCCGTAGAGAAGCGGACGATCGAGCGAGAAAGCTCAGTGAGGAAAGAAGGGAGGTAGAGGCTGAGAGGAGGAGGTTTGTACATTTTTATGATCTAAATCATCAGCAAAAACAAAAAAAACAAAAAAAATACCAATCTGAAGGCGTTGAATCACCGTGGTTTCAGGCTTGACGAAGAGCGAAAGCGGCTTGAGGGCCGTAAGTTAGAGGAACTGAAGAAGATCGAGGAGGAGAGATTGAGGTATTTTTATTTGTAAATTAGGAAAACAACAACAAACAACCAAAATAACAATAACAACAGACTGGACGAGCAACGGCGTCTCCTCTCGCACGAGAAGACTGCAACAGAGGCAGAAAGACGGCGAATCGAGGAGGAGATGAGAGAGGCAGAGAGGAGGAGAAAGGAGGAGGAAGAGACGAGAAGGAGGATGGAAGAGGAGGAATTCAAGAGAAGGAAGGAGGAAGATGATGCGAAGAGGAGGAAGGAGGACGAGGAGTGGAGGAGAAGGTAGGCATTTTGACCTTTAAAATATTATATCGGGCATTTCGAATGCTCAGCAAAGTCAATACGGTCTTTAGCACACATTGCGGAACATTATGGGCCAAAGGTACCGATAGAGTACATAAACTAGACTCTGACTTGTGAGACCCCGTAATCAATAGAAACATTCGCCAAGACGGTTTATTCTTTTGCGACAAGTTCTTCATTTACAGAAGAGAAATCGAGCGCAAGGCCCGTGAAGAGGAAGAAAAGATTAGGTTGGAGACCCAGAGACGGCGCGAGAGGGAAGAGGAGGAGGTGAAGAGGAAGAGCATGGAGGAGAAGGTCTTTTTTGCCCGATTTTGGGTCATTTTTTGCACACAATGGCTGTTATTGGCGAGAGAGTGTGTGAAAATGAGAGAGTCCCATTCAGAACATCACCATTACCTACGAGCGCACCATCGAGCGAACTCGCACAGAGGAAGTAGACGAGAGAGTGATCGACACGAGGCCGGATACGTGGATGACTAGGTTAGATATTACGAAATACGGGTAATTGTCTCTTCTTTTTACACACTCACTCGCCTCTCTGACCGGTGAGAGAGTGTGTGAAATGAAGAGACGATTAGCCGTTTTTCGAACTCTAGTTATTACCTTTTCGAGGTCGTTTGCTTCATTATTGAGCTTTAGATAATGGTAAAGGATCGTGGCCCGTTCATTTATCCGAACGAATTCAAATTTTCCTTCCTTAAATTTGTTTCCAATACCCCTTCCAGGACGTACCTCAACGGCGACGCCCCTCGCCAAGTTACCGTCATCGAGGAGGGCCATCAGTCGCCGATTGGAGATGCGCCCATCGTCAGGTACGTCGTCTGGCTTCATCCCTAGCCTTCCTTTATCCTCCCTCTGAATAGATTGTCCTCTCCGCCCCCGTCCTTTTCAGTGCACCCCACAAACAAAATCGCGCTGATTGTAGAACTTTTTTACGTTTTTTTAAAGTAGTATTTTTTTCGGGAAAAAAAGATGATAAAAGGGCAAATAAATATATTTTAATTCAGATTCGTGTTCGACGAATCCACTCGCTCCTACATCCACCATCTCGTCGAGCCGAGTAGACACGCCCAGAGGGAACCGTCGCCGAGCCGGAGCGAGCAGGTAGGAGCCCGGTTGACCCGCGAAAAGGCAACGATAATTGTTTCGAAACGTTTCTCACAACTTTTCGATGCATTCACTGCTAGCAGTCCTTAAAGTTACCCAACATGGACGAATAATTTTTAAATTCGCGCCAAATTCGCGCGGACCGCGAACCGGCTTTTAGTCACACGCGCTACGTGTCTGAGCTCGCGTTGCGTGCCTGACCTCGCATGTTTTTTTGTCTCTCTAATCTTATATAGAGTTTATTTTAAAGAAAGAGAGCGAAGGACAAAGCACGATGAAGTGCGGAAAGGGAAGAAAAAAACTCAACGACAAAACCGAAAGTGAAAGTGGGCGGAGCTACAGTATTGTAATTGAGTCTCCCTATATTCAAGTTTGAATCGCGCGCGCTTTGCCTGGTTCAGTCCCGAACCACAGCCGTGTTTCCGTACTGTTTCTGCGTTGATTATTGATTTTCGTACTTATTTAATATGCGAGCATTACTAATTCGACCATGCTCTATCCAATGAAATAATAAAATAATAGGTGAAAATCGTCCATGTTGGGTAACTTTAAATAGCAGTAATTGGCAGCAATTTTTGACGCCTCCGTTCCACATTCCAGACGGGTGGTCTGCGCATCCTTTCTCGCACCGAAACCCTCATCGACGACCCCTTCTTCGACGATGACGATGGAGGCTTCCTGAGGGACGTCCCGGAGAGGGTCGGCCACCATCGGATGAGCTCGCCGACGAGGGACGAGAGGTGCGGCATCTGGAATTAGGAAGGGTTTGGAATGTCTGGTGGACAATATAAACAAGTTGCAGATAAGACATGAAGTATTACGAAGCGACCACATACTCTTTACGATTATTTGTAGAATATATCCTTATTATGTTCACCCTAGTGAAAAAATCGCACCGAATCAGGCATAAGCAGTAGTGATAATGATTGCAGATATCAGTACGTACGCGGGCCAACGGATCTACGCTCACCGGGCGTCGCTACAACCCCAGCGTGAGTACTTCAGGACTTTGTAGAGTTGGAACAGTGAAAAGTCGAGGAAAGGGAGATCTTAGTTCGAAAATTCGTTACAGCTCTCCCGAGATGCTGCGTCGAGCGGAGACGCTGCGGAGGACGAATCAGGACGTCCATCGGGACTCGTATCCGAGTGGAAGGGAGAGCAGGAAGAGGGAGCGGACGCAGTACGAGGTATGATTTCCCATTGAATTTTCCACTAGTATTCATCATGTCTCAAGTTGCACTGAATGGATTGTGTAGAATGCAGAATATAAATGCACACCATTCAACATTCAAGCATCAGAACTTACCCAACAACTTTTTTTAAACTGCGGGAAATTCAAAAATTGCAGAACCTGCCCATGGACGATGCAGGCAATGCGTACATCATCCCCGATAGGATGAGACACAGCAAGTCGCCCGTCATCATGAGGATCAAGATGTCGCCCAAGGAGGTGAGAAGATAAGTCTATAGTATAAAACATGTTCAATTAAAAAGAGTACCATTTTCTCGAAATCGTTATTTTATGGTGATTATCGAAATACGAAAAACAAATTTCGATCAATTCTTGGTCGAGGTTATCGGATTATCGGTAGCGATGTTACATCGGGAGGATTCAAAATACAATTCACCCACTCCAAGGGGTCTGACAATACGGTAACGGTTCGAACTTGTCTGCTTGATTTTTAACAGTCTGAAGCGGATTCCATTTCAGAACTCGCCTCACCAATCCGCCATCGCTCCTCCCCTACCTCCCGTCCAGCGGGAGCACGAGATCCCCGTCCAATCTACCCCCGCAGCCGAGTACTCCCCTCCGCCGCTCTACCAGCGAACCCCACCAGCCAATGCGAGTCTGCCCCAGAGAGGTACACGTTGAGATAACGTAGAAATACAGTAATTGATGGTTTACCCTAGAGCATAACAACAACAAATAAACAAATACAAAAACAATCATTCAGCCACTCCCTCCGCCGTGCACTTTGCCACAGCCGTCGGTAGTGGAGCGAAGCCAGTCGGCGCAGCTCCCTCCGATCAGTATTCGACTATCAACAAGCCCCCGCCGCCCACACCGGCGCAGCGATCAAACAAGGTAGACATTAGAGTTATCGGGTCACCGTCTCTTCATTTCGCACGCTCTCTCGCCCTTTTGTTCGGAGAGAGAGTGCAGAATGAAGAGACCGTCAATAATCGTCCAATTTACAACTGTTGGATGTGCTTTGTTGGCAATGTTGCGTCTCGCTGGTTTCTGAGCTTCTTAGGCCTTTTCCGTACCCGAAGGCGTCCGCATCCGGTGAATAGTTTACGCCTTCACAGTATGCTTTTAGCTTCCCGCTTGAGCCCCTGATTCGCTAGCTTCTCTGACCGACGAGAGAGTATAGCGAAATGAGAGAGACAGGCTGTTTATAACCCATCCCTCCTCTCAGCCGTCTCCCATCGCGCCTGTCCTAACTCCTCCTCCACCCGCCCAGTCGCCCTCGCATGTACCCCCAGCCTACATCCGACCGCCCCGGCAACTCGTGAGTGATCTTTGGTCTTTGACTTTCCTATCTTTAACCATCTTCAATCCACCCCTTGCTAATGCTGTGCGATCGTTCTATTCCTGGGCAATCCCAATTGATGTAATCTTCCTCTTTACCCCCTTGATTGCATTTTCTACAGTAATCAATCGATAATCAGGGCGATGACGAGCTGATGAGTCCCGCGGGGAAAGCGCCCGTGTACGGTATCGATCGACCGCGCGAGCTCCTGCCTCCGCCGCCGCCCGTGGTGCGTTACTGTAGATGACGATCGGCAAAAAATCTGAGTTGGCACTAGGTCGGATGAGAACTATTTCGCCCCTCTCTGACATTGCAGTTGTATCTCGCCTACTTCCGGTTCTCATCCGACCTAGTGCCTCTGAGTTCAATGCCTTCATCTGAAATGAAAAATAATAATCATTGCAGCCGATCCACAAGCACCCGCAACAGAGGGCGCCCCTCGCCCGACCCGAAGATGCCTACGGAGCGAATAGGAAACCCGGTAAGCCCCGGCAACAGTGCAATGCACCGACCGGGAGTCGAACCAGGAGTGACTTTTTCAGCCGGAATGAGCGCGGAGGAAGAAAGAGAGTACCTGCTGCGACTGCGGCCGCTGGACGAGTACAATCGGATCCCCGGCGAGGCGGAGAAGGGATATCGGTAATGAGGGGACTAGTCTGTATTTCCCTTACGAGAATGCGGAATGGGCAGAATTTGATTGTGTATCGAGAACAGTGACATCGCAAGCCTTGATCTGCGGATAACTAAACAAATATGATAAATCGAGCTTCAGAATGCGAAATCGGACCACTTTCTACGGCGATGACTCCGCTATTCCGAGAGAGAAAGTCCGATTCTGGACCAAGACCCTAGTGCCCATCGTCATAGCCTTAGCACTGCTAGCAGTGATTGTGTACTTCCTGATTGTCCTTGCCCCGCCCTTCTTTACTAGTAGAAAGGATATGAGTCATGAGCAGAGGGAACACATGCAGGGACTTGCGGGCGCATTCTCGCCTTAGGCTTGGATTATTTTAGAGATAAATCGCGTGTCTTTAAACATTAAACTTATCGAGTGCTGATTTGGTAGTGAGTGAACTAGCATCTACATCCTCTCTGATCGGTTTGAGAGTGTGCAAGATGGAGAGACGATGACTCCTACTAACCCCTTCTAACCTCTCAGTGGACAAGACGCGACGTGGTCTTCGAAGCCGCATCCGATAGAGACGAGCACGCCAGAGGGTGAGAGGAACAAGAAAAAGCAGAAGAAGGGATGTTGTGCGGAATTCTTCGTCGTCTTTGACAAGACGAGGACTCGGTGAGATTCGTGTCTGCTTTGAGAGTAGAGGATGGGGGCGTTGTCTCTTCATTTCACGCACTCTCATCAGTACGCTAAGAAAAGAAGCGAAATTGAAGAGACTAGCTCGTCTTAGTTGAGTCTCAAATTGTGTTCTAACCGTGTGGAGTTCTAACCCGCAGTATTCGTGTTTCAGCCCACTCCAATGCTGGGATTGGGTACTGCCGATCTGCTGTTTCTGCATTGCCCCCATCGTTATCATCCTGATTATCGTCGGAATCATCCTTACTTATGCACTTAATTAGACTAATTAGCCTAATTAGCCTAATTAACATTCTTCATTCTCCGCCATAGCAGTGTTCGTGTGACTAACAGTAACACGTTTCTTTCTCTATTTGATTTCAGTAGTAACCAGCAGTATTTATATTCCCCCCTATCTCAGCCGATCTTTCATCGTTACATTTTCGCATCGTTTTATTCAGGATTATCATATCAATTGTTTAACGAATCTCGCTAGCCATCTAGTTCACTGCCCTATTGTAAGTTGTGTGCAATATCGAATAAAGAGTAAGATTACTGTCCATTGTTTTATTGATCCTGACACAAGGATCGAACACGCCAAACTAGACGTCAGGAAGAACCTTTGTCTTTTTCCTCATAATTTCAAAATGGAGACTTGAGACATCGGAATTTTGAGTAGTAGTCACCTCCACTCATTGCCTTAGTTTCATAGTTTCATTATCTCCCCCACCCGATTACTTCCCTCTCCTTCCAACCTTTCTCATTAGCCCCTCGCTCCAAGTGTGACCAGGGGATGTGAGAGTGCCTGGGAAAACGAGAGAAGTCGGGCCAAGCAACGCCTTTCTCACGGGTCAGACAGAACTAGTGATCAGGCGAATTCGAGAGAGTCAGACAGAGACCGCAGAGAAGATTGTGAAAATAGAGAGCGAATCGAGCCGAAAGATACAAATCTGGGGCGTTGGCGAAAAGACTATTGATATAGACACGTCAAGACTCATTGTAGTCGATAGCTAACTCTCTGGCTCGAGCTCGCCGCTTTTCCCGGAAAGCAACCGTATCCTACCGTATTCCTCTGATATCGTAGTCTGTTGAAATCAGGTGTAGGACCAGATTCGGTGGGATTTTCCCACCCGATTTCTGCCGCTTTTCTCACCAATGTTTCGATTGCCGTTTTGTCCACGCGTGTAAATGTATCGACGGGCTGAAATTCGCCTCTTCTTTCGCCTCCTTTTTTGTAATTCTTCACGAATGGCGACTCTTTTGTCGTGCCTCGATCGTCCGATTTGTCGTTTCCTCAGAGTCCTACGAATTTTCCGTCGCCGATGCGATCAAATTGTTTGCGGGATCCAAAAAGTTTGTAGATGAGAGGGAGAGGCTAGAAATTTTTGTCCGACAATGAGATTGGAGGTAGGTAGCAATGTTGGAATTGAGAGGCGATATCGGGTTCTGAACAGAAATTCATGCCGTTTGGCTCATCTTCGGAATAGTTGGATTAGTTCAGAAGGCACATGGAGGTTAGAAGAGGGAAGCTTGTAGGGTCGTAAGGAAGCAAAAATTTATTTGAAAAAAACACTTCAATAAGATTTTATTATGCGTTCATCGAATCGCTAAAACGAAGCCATGATATTCCGCCAGTCTTCAGATGGATCCATCCGAGTCCCTCGACTGGTACTCCGGTCTGCACATCGTCGAGGACGGTGGCGAGGATTCTGGAGCGCCGGCCGCCGTGCGCGTCGAGAAACAGCCCGAGGAGAGCATCTCCAGCGTCATCGGCAGTGCTTTCGTGCGGTTTTGTTCCTATTTTAAAAATTTGCCTTTTGAAGATCCTGAGCAGCACTAAAAGTTCTCAATTCAGCGGGTTTCGTGCATTTATTTTAGATTAAATTCTGGTTTATTTGTCTTTTTTGGCTGTCAGAATTTAGATAATCTCACGAATCGACTCACCAGTTGGTTTCAGAGCGGGATGGTCTCAACGGAAGACTGCATGATGTCGGGACTGATGCAGCAGCCGCAGCATCGTCCCTCCGTGCTGCAGCACACTAATGACCGTGGGTGCTTATTGGCCTAACTGGTAGTGCGCTTGTCTACCCTTCCTGTGGCTAGGGTTCGATGCCCACCTGATGTAATGCTTTTGCAACCTTTTAGACCAGCACCACCACTGCGAGTCGCAGCCGCAGCAGCACCATCAGCACTCCCGCAACATCATCCAGTCCACTGCGAATCATCAGGTAGTCCTATCAGCCTCTCTCACTTCCCAATGCTTCCTCGTCAGTCAGAGAAGCGAAATAGTGTGTGAAAACAGGAGAGTTACCGTAACCGCAGGACCACGCCCACCCGCACCACCACCAGTCCGTGATCGTCCCGCCGCAGTCTACCGTAACCGCCGGCTCGGGAGGCTACGGCTCGGGCCATTTCCCGGCTTTCAATCTGCCCTCGTCCACGGCCGCTTCTAACCTCTTCCTCAACCACTCCTTCATGGGCTTGTCTTTCCCGGAATTTGAGACGGTAAAACCCTCTATTTCGCCAATAATTTCGGTCCGTTCTGTGATTTGAAGCACGGAGTGAGGGGGAAAGAACACTGAATGATACAGAAAACGGGTATCCAGGAGTGGAATTGCAGAGTCAGCTGCCCTATCCCCTTCACTCATCCCATCAGCAACCTTCCCTGGACCTGTTCGATCCGAATCACTGGATGGGTGTGTTAGACGGAAAGAAGGGAGAAGGAGGAACGAGGAGACCCAGGTTTAATTGTTCGGAACTTCTTCGGTTTCTGGCACTCTCAACTCTCCACCTGGTGATTATATGGGAGGGAAAGAGAGAGGGAGCAGGGTAGGGAAGAGGGAGGGGGACCAGAATTGTCCTTCATTGATGAGTTCAAATACTCTTGCAGCTTCACCGAAGCCATCTTTCCGCAAGTCTTCGGCACTGGCGGCCAGGGGATCCTCGACTTTGGCAGCTGTGCTGCAGCTGCTGCAGCGACAGCGTCGCAGCAGCAGCATAACTCAGCCAAGGTTCTTCTACATTACCTTTACTTGGTCATTCCGAAATAGTGAAGTAGGATTGAGATAAAGAGAGTGAAATTCCCGAATTTCCATAGTTGTCGACTGAACATGAGTTTCAATCGAAGACTACAACTTTCAGCACGACCCTCTCGACGCTCTCTACCTCTCTCCCTCCCTGCCCTCCACCCTCTCCTCCCCGTCTCTCCTCCCTCCCTCCCTCCAAGCTCCGCCCACCCCCAAGGGACTGCTCGGAGGAGTGGGTACGGTATCGACGTACGGTGGCGGTGCGGCTACCGTAATCCGGGAGGCTACGGTAATCAGGGAGGCCGTGCTGGACATGGAGAAGCCTGAGGATAGGGAGATGATCGAGCAGGAGTGCCAGGTTTGGCGTTTTCATCGCTTTTATTTTGTATTTGTTCCGTCTTTGGATATCATAATGAATTGAACAAAAACGAATGTAGGTGAACCGGTTGGGGACGGAGCTGGTATTGGTTTTACCCTGGCCAGGCTGAAAATCAGTTGTACTGCGAAAAGCCGAGTTCATTCGCGATCGAGCCCGTTTCCACCCTTCGTGAGGCGGTTGGGTGTCTAGTAGGGTTAACCGTACGAACACGAATTCCGAAAGTTACGAATCGACGCGCCTATTTACATAGGTTGCGCAATCAACCGCATGGTAATGACTATCGTTGCGCAATGAGACTCGCCTCCTCGACGTTTCGGAACAATTTCGGATCAATTCCATTGTTCGGATCAGTTCGAGAAAGGACCGGTGCACCGCACAATGATTCCGATTTTGCCCTCATTTTGAATATGTTTCAGCCGTTTCCGCGAGAGGTTTCGGAATATAAAGGCCAATTTGCATTCGTTGCGCAATGAGACTCGAACAACGGACGTTTCGGAACGATTTCGGAACGAAAGTCACGTCCATTGCGCAATGAGAGTCATTCTGGATCAATTTCTGATCCGTTTCTAATGGCGTTTCGATTGTTCGAACGGTTAACCCTAGTGTCTACGACCCAATGGACCGAAACATCCCACCGCATTTTCCTGTAGGAAGTCTTCCTTGCTTTCTCTACCTCCTCCCTCCTCCTTTCTCTACCTACTTCCTTACTTTCTAGTATTAGTCTGGGTGCATTTCAGGTCTGCATGGCAACAACAGCCAACGGGCTGCACTTCGGAGCCCGTACCTGTGCTGCGTGCGCCGCGTTCTTTCGACGGTTAGTGAAATGCCTTCATTTCTTCGATAAACACTCTCTCGTTTTCCCGCACTCTCTCGCTCGTTTTGACTACTTTTGAAAAAAACGATAAGAGAATTGATTCGAAATTCGTGTCTTCATTTCGCACACTTTCTGACCGGTGAGAGAGCACGCAGAATGAAGAGATTACCCGTATATTACTATTCAGGTCCGTGGCCGATGCGAAGCAGTATCAATGCAAGGGCAGTCAGCGGTGCACCAACAGCGCAAAGGATGGTCAGTTGTAGACACTCTCATTTAACAATGCTCTCTCGCCGGTCAGAGAAGACGAGAGAGCATGCGAAAATGAGAGAGTCGTAAAATTTTACACAGCCCTGCGCCAAACTCTTATAAAGTCACGATGCATTTTTTTGTAGTTGCAATGTAGCCGATATCCTAGATCTAGGAAATCAGCGCTACGAATGTCTGCGTCTCAACCACGGATAAACTGATAATGATGATAAAATAATAAAAAAAAACGATAAAATGCAGGCACAGGCTACCGCAAGATCTGTCGAGCGTGTCGGCTACAGCGCTGTTTGCAGATTGGCATGCAACCAGAGAGTGAGTAGCTCCATTTCTCAACACTCCATTGTTCGAATTGTTCTCACCAATAGAACACGATTAGTCTGAATGTCTTTTCATTTCGCCTACTCTCTCACCCCGCAGACAAAGTGAGAGAGCGTGCGGAATGAGGAGAGTGCCGGCAGCGATTCAGGCCTCAGAGGTTTCAGACGTGCAGAATAAGCGGTTCCGGAAGGAGGACATGCCGGGGTCGATGATCACCGACCTGGTGGTAGGCAAGTCGGTGAAGCAGACCTCGATTGATAGCCTTCTGAAGATGAACTTCAACCAGCCATTCGCTGCGATGGGACAGGTAAGTAGAGTTCTAAAATGGAGCATCGTCTCCTCATTTCGCATGATCTATCGCCGGTCAGAGAGACGAGAGAGCGTGTAGAATGAAGAGAGTCGTTTCGTGCCAAGCCACCCCTAGCGTAGAGTTCTAAAAAGGAGCACCGTTTTTTTTCATTTCGCATGATGTCTCGGTACTACTTCCAGCTCAAAACACGAGCAGTAGGCGAAACTATTAACATTCGGAGAGTTTCGAATGCCAAGAGCTCTTGCGATTCTTTGATTGACTTCAGATGCAGCTTCAACAGCAGCCGCATCTGCACCAATCGGCTCCGCAGAGCTTCTACTGCTGACGTCGACGATCTTCACGGATTAAAGCTCCAAATACGAGTCGTCGTCTCTTCATTTTGCACGCTCTCTCGCCCGGTCTACTGACGAGAGAGCGCGGAGAATGAAGAGACGGTGACTCGTATTTCGAGCTCTATCACGGATTCCCCACTTCTCAAACCCCCGCACCAGTCCCCTTCAACTCCGTATCACGTTATTCCTACAATCGATCTCACCTTCCAAGTGTCTCAAAACTACAGTATCGTCCACCGTGATGTGTTGTTAGCGATAAACACCCACGAGCTTGCCAAGTCCGATACAGTACCCCGCGCAGGTGGCAATAACAACGAGACGAATAACAACTTTTGTAGCCAATTGACAGATCTCAAGACAAGCAAAATGGAAAATAAAGTCAGTTGCCGATCGGGATCGAACATTTATCGGGAAAATGATACAGATACGGTATCTTCGATCGATCAATAATCAGTGTACTCGTCTTCAACCGACACGGACTCGGTGATGGTCTGAAAGGGTGGTGTGGCAGGCGACGTTTACTAGACGAGTAAATTGGTCAAATATTCTACAGTGGTGGTGATTAGTATTCGTCGCCACTCACCACCGTAGTCGTGAGGGAGACGGTACCGCGCAGCTCCGCCGTCTTGGCTACGATTCTCTGAATATCGATTGCTTCAAATTTGAATCCCCGTTTTGGCGCGAACCTTCATTCTGTCGAGGTCGTCAGAGTTGAGCTTCGTGCCATTGGCGAGTTTGCCCTCGATGGCTCTGCAAAACAATAACAACAACACCAATAACAATAACAACAACAACAACAACAATAACAACACCAACAATAGCAACAACAACCTGATAATTTTCTCGAGTTGAGCCTTCACTTTCTCTTTGTCCGGATTGTTCTTCATCATGTTGGAAGAATCGAGTCTTTTGTGGATACGCTGGAAAGATCAAAGATCAACTTTCAAACATCAAAGATCGAACTTTGAGCACGTATAGACTGTCCTCGACATTCGAATTGTTCGTAGTGGATGTGTCGTCTCTCAGAACAATATCGGTTCGGGTCTTGTTCTTCTTTCCTCTCTTCCCAGAGGGAATCTCATCCCTTTCACTCTGCAATGCGTGTTGATTACCGTAATTACTTGATTTCAGTATCTCTGATTTACCTGATCCGACTTCGGGTCCTTCTTCACACAGGGTTGCTGCATGCAGCAATCGCGGCGGTCGCAGAGAGGAACCGGAGCCTTGTTGGGTTCCTGGGGCTGGTCCCGACCCTTCTTGGTTCTTCTGGGCTCACTGGGTCCGATCGGGTCCTTGGGTTTCTCCTCGGTCTTCTTGGGTCTTCTGCTGGGTTCCGTTGGTTCCACGACCGTCTCGGGAACCTTGTTCTTGACTTCCTTGGGCTCTCGGATAGCGTGAGGAGGCGGCTTGCGACGAGGTTTCGAGGACACTTCGGACACATCCCAGAGGCTTTCCTCATCCGAGTCGTCCTCGGGATCAGGCTGGGTCGGTTCCTCCCTGATTGGCTTTATGGGTACTGTAATGGGTCATGATTATCGATTTTCCCGCGGAAATCCAAACCAGGAGCATTCTGCCTCAGGACCTTCATTGGCTTAGTAGTTTCGGTACCTTTAATTTCTGAAAAATGACGTCATCAATAGGCAATCAGATGGGTTGGCACCTGCTCTCTTCTTCTTTGCCTGCTTGTTATCCCTCTTCGGCGTTTTCTTCGGAGGATAGACGAGAGAAGTATGGAAAGATCAAAGATCACTGAGATCAAATCAGGTCCCTTACAGAGTTAGTGGACTTCTGAGAGGCTTCAGTCGTAGATCTCGATTTGAGCTCAGATTGAGACTGAAAATAATCCATTATTTCATAAATTCGGTGCAAAGATCAGATCGATGCATTACCGTAGAGGTTACTGTAGTCGGAGGAGCTCGAGGGACAGGAGCGACGCGGTTGCGAGGCTGTTTCTTCTGAAGATGGTACGGTAGGTCAAGATCGATGTTGATTACCGAGGGCGAGACTTTGACGGATACATCGGAAGAACTACCACTCTGGGGTTCGATCTTAAATGTGCTACTTCAAATCCAATCTTCCTGCTCTGGGCCTACCGGTTCGGCTGTAGTGACTTCAGTGGAATTGCACAACGAAGGAGCGACCTTCTGGAAAAGTCGACCATTAGTACCGCACTCGGCGCACCACTCTCCACACCGCTACCTTCAGCTTGGCGACTGCTTCCTTCTGATGGTTGGCGGTGGGAGCGGGACGACGTTCTCCCTCCAGCTCACGACGAACCTCCTTCTCCTTAGCGTACTGTAAGCACACCCAATTGGTCGATCGACTACTGATATTTCATGGTTACAGTACCCCGTCCTTCTTGGTCTTCGTCTCGAGATCCCTCAATCGGTCGGCCAGCATCTCCGAAGCGTCCATCAGAGCGGGGTACTGTAGTTTGGTAGGTCAGATTGATGATTTGGCACCGTGGTACCTCCATCTTCCTCAGTCCTTCCTTCTTCTGGGTTTCATTGTAGATTACGAGACGAATTTCGGTCTTGGTCACTCCCAGCTTCGGAGCCGAGCGACGGACCACCAGACATCTCAAGGGCACGGGAATAGGTACGGTAGGGATACGGTAATCGTCAATTAGTTACTGTAGGGGTACTGTAGTCCAATGTGGTGTGGTAATGAGGTATCGATTGACCGACTTTCTGGGCAATTCTTCGTTCTTCTCGAACTTCGACGTAGAGATGCGAGAACTGATATTGGTTGCAGTCGAGAGTTCCGACGATTCCGCCGAAACCGAGCCGGTTGAGGATACTGGAAGGAGGGTTACGGTAGGGTACGGTAGGGTGCATCGATCGATATGCAACAGGTACGGTAGGTATTGATCAATGAGTGCTTGAGGATAGTGCAGGGCATACGGTAGGTGAAGGTGTCATTGTGTGTGGTTACAGTAAACAATTGATAGATACGGGAGTGATTACGGTAGACTAAGGGACTACGGTAGACGATCAAAGTCTATGGATAAATTATGGATTACGGTAGAAGAAGGAATAGATCGATTAGCCAGGGATTACGGTAGGCCGGACAATAGATCGATAATCCAGGGAGTACGGTAGACGAGGTTTCTGGATCGATACCTTCGGGAGGAATCTGATGCTTGGGAGTTGATCTATTAGATGCTGCTACTCTCACAGCAGACTGCTGTCGATGTGGGAGAGATTTCTGATTACGGGTCTGGAGCGAATACGGTAATTATACGGTAGATGAGCGATTGAGTACCTGTTTTCCCGCCATTGATGCCAAAACGACCGTCTGTGGAGGCGTATTGAGTAGAGAATGAAGGATAAATAGAGGGAAGAAGGAGGGTGGAAGATGTAAATTTGATTCTGTTGAACTGGAATTGTTCGTTACAAATATATGCTGATGCAAAGGAGTAAACAAAAAAATCGATATTTAAATATCATTAATTTGCGATCACGATTACGGTTTGTTTTTAAAAGGTATGACTCTCATGCAGATCGTGCCTTCGGGGTTACGGTACTTTAAATTTCGCAAATTTTTCAAAAGACTCTTTTTCGCATTAGTTTCGGGTTTATTTTTGCGTATTTGTTTACTTTTTTCGCTCCCGAATGCTGGCCTGTAATTACTCAACGCGCTAACCAGTCGATTATCACATGTCGATTATCACATGATTATCACAAGGGTAGACGGTACGGAGGAAAGGAATGGACTAAATGGGATGGGAAGAGGGTGGATCTAGCAACGGACTGGCCTTCCCAACGCTTGATCTACCCGCCTCTGCTCCCTCCTTCCCATGCTGCCTCATTCACAGAAGTCGTCCCTTCCCTGGTGTTTGTTCCTTCCCGTTCCCCTTTCCTAAATCCTGCCCCTTTGTAGCGGAAATAGGACTTGATTAAAGGCAGCTCGACCCCGTACCCCGGGATTAGGAAGATGCGAATGTTTTACACAACTGCTCACTGACGAGACTTGTTTTGCCGATCTCTAAGAAATAAAACTAATTGTATTTCCGATCAAAATGAGCGCATCAACAGGCAAGCAAATGATCCTCGAAAGACGCACTCGGAAAGCGCCCCGCGTCTCTCACAATCACCATTCTCTATTTGCGTCCATCGCTCAACGGTCCCGTAGTGTAGCGGTTAGCACTTTAGACTTTGAATCTAGCAGCGTGAGTTCGAATCTCGCCGGGACCTCACTTTTGCCTGCTTTTTTTCTTACTACGTTGCTCTTCTCAGCACGTTCGAATCACTGTCTCTTCAACCACCAGAAATTTTACTCTTTCAATTCTTCTCTCACACCTCTTCCTCTTCTTCTTTATTATATTACTCCACAAAACAATGCAAAACTGACAAAATCATGAGTACGCAAATGAGCTCGACTCTTGTAACAACAATGCAACGGGTGGTGGGGTTCTGGCCAAGGGGGGTAAGTAACACTTCTCCAAGTAGGGGGTGGGGGGGGGGGGTGATAATAACCAGTAAAGGGCTTGGCTACTTGCCACCAAACTTGAACTTGATGGGGGCTCTCGCCTGGCCGCCCTTGTTCAGGATCGTCTGCTGCTCGGTTTTGGTGACTTGCTGGCGCTCTTTGTGCAGCTCCGCCCTCTCTCTTTCCAGGGCGGACTTCTGCGCCAACATCGCCAGTCGCTCCTCGTTCTGAAACGGACGTCGCTGAGTCTCGCACGGAATTTTCAAGACTACGGTAGGGTTGCCTAGCTGGTGTGATCACAAACTGATAAGAGGCTAGGTCGACAACTGATGCTCTGGGGGTACGGTAGGCAAACCTGCGATCGCGCCGAGACCACTCACTGACTGACTGACTGGCGGCCAAACAAACCTGTCCAACACCGCTCCCTTGGACTTTATCTCAAATCATCTCCAGGGGAGGAGAAGTGACTGTGTGAGGGGGATGGGAATCCACGAAGACACAGAGAGTGTATATAATGCCTGGTATTATCGAGAAAGGAAAAGGCGGCTCATTACGTCATCCAAACAATTTTTTTCAGTAGCATTTGGCGCTTGTTTTCTCGTACGGATCGATATACATCGTTCCGCGAATAAACCGTTCCGAAGGGCCGGGAATAAACCGTTCCGGGGGTACTCACGAATTTGCGCTCGCTCTCCTCGGCCTCCCGCAACTTCGCCTCCAACTCCTTCTCGAGCTGCGCACACCGCTTCTTCGAGTCTATCTGCAATATGGAACAATTACGAACTGAAACAGGAAAACGGACACATCGATTAAAAAGTCAGGTGGCACATTTTTCGTTCAACCGGGTATGTTTATGGAGAAAAGTCGACAACAGTCAAATTCTTCGAAAACTGGGTATGTTTACGGATTTTAAGTGTTACTCAACAACCTTTTTTCCACTCTGAAAGGACCATGCAAATTACGGTTTCGATCAATCGCATCCTTTCAGAGTTTCCACACCTACTATTCACTGGATTGAACAACGCTCCAGACCTAGCATGCTATCTAATTTCTCCCTCCACCCGCCCTTTCTAACCCGTTGCGTCTAGCACGCGATCTAGTTCGCGGTGTACGACAAACTTTCAAACTTCTATGATATCTAATCTCGCTTGGCGATTCGGAGCTTCTGGATTCTCTCTCTCTTCCTCCGCCCTCTCTAACCCGTCGCGTCTAGCACGCGCCCTCTCCTCACCTCTCGCTTGTTGCACTCGGCCATCTCCTCCTGCATCTCGTGCTCGATCTGCGCCCGCAGCCTGGCCTCCATCTCGGCTCTCGCCGACGCGATGCGCTCCGTCATCGCCGCCTCCAGCTGACCGACGCGCGACGTCACCTGATATGATAACAATAACAAAAAACAACAACAACAACAATAATAATATTATTCAGCATAGTTTGTACAATAACGGGCTTCAAGACGATCACGGTTGTGACCCACCGCACTCCCCTCCTGACCCATCAAACTACCGTACCTGCTCCGTGATCCGCGTCTCGATCCAGGCTGCTGCCGACTCGCTCAGTCGCGCGGCGTCGAACGAGCCCGACTCCAGCTCGCGCATCACCTCGCGGGGCACGGCTTTGGGCGAGGGCGAGCGACGACTGCAATTGTTATTGTTATTATTATTGTTGTTGTTATTTTCTACTACAAAACAATACTATTATAAACTAGAATTCAGTGCACTTTTGCGTTTCAAAGCTGCTACATCAATTACATTCGAAATAAACAGTTAAAAACACAATGTTTTCGAATAATTTGCTGAAGATAATAACAACACTCACTCTCTCTCCCTCTTCTTCTTGAGCAGACTGCCGAGCGAGTGGCCATCGGCCTCTCCTCCAGATGCCGACGTACTCTTGTCACGACGCCGACGCTCCCGTTTGCGGTCGCGGTCCCGTCTGGAATGGGGAGGGTTACGGTAGGGATTCGGTATCGATTATCTACTCTGCAAACAGTAGTCCCGTCTGGAAGAGAGGTATTACGGTACCTATTGATCGTTATCGATTACTACCGTACCTTTCCCTGTCCCTGCTCCTCGATCGCTCGCGTCTGCTCTCCCTGTCGCGATCGCGCCGCGGGCTCCTACTCCGACTACGAGCCATCTTACTGTAACTGATGATTACTGTAATCGCTTGAATATCGATTACTTCTTACAAGATATTCGAAGCGCTGGCGAACGCTTATTTTCGAAAATAACAAATAGTAAATCTCGATGAAAACAACATTTATGCAGTCAACAGTGGGAAGTAGCTGAGATCTAATAACAGAGCAATAATAATCAATAACAGGGAGGGAGATCACGGATGTTCCATCTGACGACTAACACTTCAAAACGACCATAGCTGACCTTCGCAATCAGACTAGATTATTAGCTAATCAACAATACAACGTATATTACGGAATGAGGGGCGCACTTCCTTAGGGTGGAAGGGAGAGGTATATATTAGAATATTATTTGGCAAACCTCGTATTAACATGCGATCATGATCAAAGGCGACAACAAAAATGCATGAGCACATCAAACAACAACAACGGGGAGGGTGGGGCGATGACATTTAAAAGGGCAGACGAACCTAATAACTGATTGATTGCACTCAGATTGTTGCACCAATCAATAATACTCAACGGACACTAAATGTTAGCGCGCAAGACTAAGAGAGGGACAGCACCACAGGGGGGATACGGGTAGCACCGGGATACTGTAGGGGCGGGAGGAGTACGGTAGGCGGCGGCCTATCGACGACCCTTGCGTTCATCGACAAAGTCCATGATAGGGAAGCCACGCACGTCTTTTGGCCTCCATCTGAATATTAATTTTTTATTATTTAATTCACGTCGGATTCCCCCCGTCTCCTCCTATTTATGACCCCTGAGAGGCGAGATCGGAAGGGCTTGTGTTAGTGGAGGGATGGCCTGACTCTCTCACTTTCCCATGTTCTCTCGTTTCTATGACTGACGAGAGAGCATTGCGAAATGAGAGAGTCCGACCATTACTTTGTTAGTGGGAGTCGAGTATATCCGATCTGAGGCCGTCCGCCTAAGGTTGAACAAATGGCTTTAACTTGTTGAACCTTGCTCAGCGGACGGCTTCATATATGCAAATTTGCGCCCAACCCCGCATGTATTCACGCATTTCATCTATTGCTCACCGAGGGGCATATCATTTTAGAGCTCTACAAGGGGTCAAAAATAAAAAAAGTCGTGAAACACCACCTGAGATCAAAAACCACCCCCCCCCCCCCCCGCTGCTCCTCACTCACTTCAGATTCTTCTTATTCAGCAGGAGCGCCTTTGGTTTGCCTTTGCGCAGCTCTTCGAAGTATTTAACGATGTCTCTGTTGAGCATCACGAAGCCGTCTGAACATTTTCGAAAATAATAAATCGTTCCGCTAATAATAAAAATTCCGTGCTCTTTTCAACGAGAAAATGCGCAAAATTATCGAAATGGGTACTGTAAGAGTACGGTAGTCAATCGATAACTTAGATACCGTAACACTCACCCTGCACGACGCCCGCCGTCGTCTTGATCGGCTTCGTCAGCGAGTACGACTCCAGCGTCGAGAGGACCTACAGTAACCAGGGTAATCGATAACTGACTACGGTAGGATACGGTAGGGTTACTGTAACTCACATCCAGCGTCGTCAGCTGCACGGCTTCGCCTAGGTCTTTCGCGAAGCAGTCATGTACGGTCACCTGCAAGGGTATATGGTAAGCATTACGGTAGAGGGGGGCAATCGACAATTGATTGGGATACGATACGACACAACAATACCGTATCCCAATCGGAAAAAAATGTCATTTTCCACTCACACTTTCGTCCGAGAGATAGTCAAGGATCCGGTTGAGCCAGTAGGAGCGGTACGTGACCTGAAGGGAACATTATTTAATCAATTAATTAAGTAATTAGGTTAATTAAAGGACGAAAATAGTACCTTTCCGAGATCAGACAGGGGCTTCTCGGGCGTTCCTATCCAGCCCTCCCGCCGCGACAGCTCGTAGCCTGCAATAATTTAAATTCAAACTGTCAATTTCCCGTTTCAACATTCAACAAGACTATACGAAGAAGGCTTGGTCTAACGGTTTTCTAATGGCTTTTTAAAATGAAAATTCACAATGACATAACAGGATAATACAAATACCCATATTTCCGGCATACATGGGCATCATTGTTGGCAGCAGCAATACCCACCCGGTTTAGGCGAATCCATCCCACTCGATTCGGAAAAATTTACAGCAAACCGTACTTTTGAGCTATTTTAAGACATATTTTGCTATATACCCACCCGATATCAATACTCCTCCAGCAATCCCTGCCCATCTATGATTTCCGGATGATTTAATCTTTCAACCCCCCCCCCCCCCAACAAGACTTCAAATGGCACTCACTACACTGGATGAGCAGCTTGCCGTAGCCCTTCTTCTGGTAGGGTGGGAGGATCATGATGCACGCCAGGTTGTTCTCCGAGTGGATCTCCTTCGAGAAGTGGCCCATGATGCGCGCGCCCGTGTCCGTCACCTGTGCAGATTACGGTAATTGCGGGATACTGTAGGAGTGCGAAAGAGCGCATTCTTAACTCCTCGTATCTCAAACATCAATTAGGATCGCAATCCCTATTGTCACACACCTTGCGACTGCTTATGAATGTTATTGTTGTCGTTGTTTATGTTGTTATTGTTTTGATCCTACGATGCCCTCAACGACGACGTCCCCTCACCTCCACGAGGATGTAGAAGATGAAGGTGTCGACGTCGAAGTAGAGCGTCTTGTGGTCGAGGAACAGCTTGGAGAGCAGGCACAGCGACTGGCAGTACGACTGCAATGGGGAGGATCAGAGGATGAAGGAAGGGTGAAACATGGATGGGCCGGGAATATTTCTGGAAAGAATAAACGCTCGCCGACCATTCCTACCCAGAAAAGACTGGAGGGTGAAGCTGACTTCCTAACTTCTAATATACACAGGATCTTCGAAAATTGGAAGATTTCGTATCATAATCGTATCCCAATTTCTTCGTATCGTATCCCAATTTCCGCCATTCAAGTTAATTAATGAGTCGGTGAATAAAGTATAAGTATAAGTATAATGGTTGGACTGGCGGCGTTTTAATTGTGGTTTGAAACGTATTCTCACCTTGTTGCACTTGCCCATCACTTCGTACATGGCTATCGTCCTCTCTTTCGTCGCGTCGCGGTAGATCTCGTCGCCAGGCGGTTCCCGCATCAAGCACTTCTTCTGGAATTTCGAATTTTAATAATAATATTTATGCGCATTTACAAGGAAATAACGCGGGCACAAATTAGAAATGTTAAAAAGGAGAAGCGGTGGATTCATTTAAAGGCAAGTAGTGACAACCATCAGGGATATTACTCAGAAATTTGTTTTTACTTTTTATGAAATCGAACGAGGTGAATTCGAGTTTCAAACATGGAAAATAATCAAATGCTCACTTTGTGAAGGGACATTTCGCGCTGCTTGGCAGTGTACACCAGACAGAAGTCGCAGATGTACAACGTCACGTCGACTGTGTTCTGCAATTGTTATTGTTATTATTGCATCATCATGACGAAATTACACCTTAAAAAACATAAAATAAGGTTGAAACACGATACCGGCGGGAAGGCGTAGGGCGAGTAGTACCAGCTCAGCATCTCGTACCCATTCATCATCACTCTCTCCACGTTTTTGACTAGTGTGCGCTGAAAAGGCAGCAATTAGTCACGTTTTGATCACTCATAACAACAATAATATCTCATTTCAAACCGAAAAAAATAACATACATGTTCATGCTCCCTCTCCAGCAACTGCGTTGTCGCATCCAGGTCCGAGAACGCCTGAATTGACGATTTTAGCTCGAACAAAGGGGCAAAAAGCGATGAATCAGTCGAAATGCGCTTCAAAAACGCACCTGAAAGTGATGGAACTCCACATGGATTTTCTTCTGCGATCGAGTGAGCGTGCGGTCATCTGAAACGAAATAAATTACACTCCAGAACGGCAACACGTGAAACAGCAATGCCACCGGGCATGGTCATTAAAACCTCCCGAGCTGCAAATTATACCCCGAACGGAAGTTAATTCACAGATGGGAGAGCGGTGCCACTGGGCAAGCTCATTAAAACCTGCATGGCTGTCCGTTGACGTCGTCAATCAAAGAAAGGAAGACTGCGTATCAAACGATCGATAATCTGTCGGTCAGATTCTGACCTTTGACGACTTTCGCTGGCGCTGAATCGGCTCCTTCTGGCGCGATTAAGAAGCTGTCGGGTACTCGGTCGATGAATCGATCCCGCTCCAACCACTGATCCAACCTGACATTGCATAAATTACAATAATTTATAACACCACCTGTATCGGAAATAGTGGCATAACAATACAATAGAAATGTTACCTCCGATCCGCATTTAGGAAGTGCACATAGTACAGGTAGGGCACGCGCTCCGAGAAGGGCCGATCGGCCTGAAACATATTAGTTGCGGGTTGGAAAATCAGGTCGACAACGCCGACGAGCATCAGAATTCGGCAGAATCACCCACGTCTTCGTTCTCCTTGACGTCCTCCGCGTCCTTCGAATCGCACTGCAACGATTCGGACTGAGGGGTGCCGGAAGTGGTGCTCTACAGAAAAAGACAAATAACAAGAGAAAAACAAATAAACACCAAAATAGAACGTACACTGTAATCGCAGTCGGCATTAGAGAAGTTTGGGAGCATCTTGGAGTCCTCCTGAGACGCATCCCGCTCCGTGCGCTTGGCCTTGTTGGGCGGCGGAATCTTTATGATAGTGCCATCCTTGAGATTTTTGATCTGCAACGAAAAACGATCAAAATCCGCGTATCTTATCACCGATCAGACCGATAAAAAAGTCTCTAAAGCATTCTAGCTCATATCTGGGCACAATACGTACAGAATAATGTCTAAACAAAGCAAAAAAGAGCGACTCGTAGCTTAAAAGTAGGAAAAACAGTTCAAAACTCACGGCGATGAGACGCGCGGCGACTTTGATGAATTCTGAGGTGGAGGGCGCGTTGCGCCTGACGTAGTAGTGCTGGCCCAACTCCAACTCGTCCGTTTCAGTCAACGGCTGTTGCGCACGCCGTCCCATCTGACCAGAACAGGCGAGTTTACACAAGTTTAATGACCAAAAAGTTGTTTTAATCGAGTTAAATGAGCTGAGCGGAGGCAAATTGAGACTAATTGATCAACAAATGGTCCACAAACAACCGATTTGATTGGTTGATCAAAATGGAGCGATATAACGATCGATAACGCGAGTACAAGGCGCGAAACGCGAATCGAAAGAAGTGCCAAAACCGCGTTGCGCCAGCCGCGACGCGCTTCAACTCGTGACGTAATGTGGCGGCGGCGCACCCTTTTGATTTCACCATTTTCTTGGCTCGAAATACCTTATTATTTTGGGAAATTATAGTCAAAAACAAAAACAAAGTAATCCCATAAACAAGGTGAGAACAGAAGGAGACGCTAACGAGAAATCGAGAGCGCGACAACGCGACAGAGTGCAACGCCTCTCTCCCTCTCCCTCCCCTCCCCTGCCTGTTTCTTACCCGGCGTGACTAGCACGCGCTCTCTCCTCAAGGGCTCTCTTCTCCCTCTCCAATTCGTCTTCAGTAAGGGTCAATTCAGACCTATCTGAGTATGATGAGACTGGGCGATGAGTACTTGTGACTTAGAACGCTCGGCTGGCACGGGACTGCAACCCCGTGTTTCAGTCTGCTCTGAACCAGATACTGAAGACGTGCAAATTTTGGAAAGCAACCTCCGGGCTTGCCTTGAATTCTTTTCTAATGAGGAATTGAAATGAAATAATGACGTAACTCTTCTTATTTGACACTTTGCATACCAATCTCCGTTCAATAATGGCCTTTCTCCCCTCACTCTCCACTTCACTCCTCCTCTGGAGTGGCCAACCCTGCGAATATGGAGGTAAGATACGCCTGAGGGGCTCCCGGATCTAGTAGAGATCTCGCCTAATCTGTCACAGATCTACAGCCCCCCTTTGATCCCCGTTCGGGAGCAGATCACTATCTGACTCTCATCTGATCTCACTATCCATCCGTCTTGACAGGACCAGAGAGCATGGGAAATGGAGAGAGTTCGATCCTTCTCCCTATCGAAAGAAAGTCGCCCCTCGCTTGAACGCCTTTAGTCAAACTCTTCCTCCCCCAGCTCACGTTTTCCTCTTCCAGGAGTCCAGCTCAGAGGTCTCTGCCATCTCATCGTAAGTTTTGATCTTTGATCTCTGCCTGATCTTTGATCTTTGATCTTTCTAGTTCCCGCGGAGATTCCGACGTCGACACCGCCCTCTCCTTCGATCTCAGCCTCATCAGATTAGGTACTCGCCCACCTGAAATAATCAGTGACCTACCGTACCCTACCGTACTCCCTATCTCGTTTCTGAAGAAGAAGAAGAATTGCATTCCGCAACTGCCTTTGTTTCGGCGCGAGTGAAAGCACTACTATACACACACTGACCTGATAGCAAAGCAAGGTCACTACTACCACTTTAACTCCTTCTGCTCCCCCCCCCCCCCGCTACAATCGGCTTTCTTTGCGCTTTTTCTAATCCGTTTTATCCCCCTTATATTCTTGTTTAAGCCGTAGGATTCGATTAGGGTACGGTAGGGTACGGTAGTTCCTTAGGTCAGATCATAAACTTGAGTTTTTTCGACTGCGAAGACATGGGAAGCAAGCGATCGAAGAGAAGCCGCCGAGACAAGAGAAACTCGCAGGTAGCAACGATTCTCCCTCTCATTCATGTGTTACCTTGCCGTCCCTCCCCTCCATGTCTCTGGTAGTATAGTGGTTAGTATCCGCGCCTGTCACGTGCGAGACCCGGGTTCAATTCCCGGCCAGAGAGAATCTTTTGCCGCTTTTTAGAGAGCTCCCCTCACAGACGCCGTCACGTGCGAGGTCGCCATGAAGCTCGAGCAGTGGTCAGTTATCGATCCGCGGCCACCGTAACCCTACAATTCAGCGAGATTCCCGACACGATCGAGCCGGATACGGTAGACGAGGGGCCTATCGACGGTGTCGTGCTGGATGATCCGGGTTAGTGGTTGATCTCTGATCTCTGATCTTTGATCTATGCAGTCTCCACTCCGCCCCGTGCCTCCTGCATTCCGGTGCTCTGTCGCACTCCTTCTTCGGTCGTCGGAACAGGTGATCGTTGATCTCTGAATTGATCTTTGATCTTTGATCTCCAGGCCGCTCCTACATGTCGATTCGTCGGGTGTCTGAGGAGCTCTTGCCGATGGCCGCCAAGCCCTCCCGCATCCCGCGCTGGGCCGCAGCCAGTGGTACGGTAGGGGTACGGTAGATGGGGTGTTGATTGGTATTAAGAGGGATTACGGCAGGCAGTGATCAAAGATCACAACTTTACAGTATCCGTCTCCGACTCGAGCGTGTCCTCTGGCGGTGGCACCACGTTGTCCCTCTCTCGCTCGGGTACGGTAGGGATACTGTAGCTCAGTTATCGATCGATTGCGAATTCATGTCCAAATCCTACGGAATCAATCAATAATTGAGATATACAGTATTTTTCTCCTACAGTATGATTACGGTATCTCTTCATCGATCAATACCTTACCCCTACCGTACCCCTTCCAGTCACTGCGACTCCCGATCAGACGGCCTTCTCCTACGACGACGACTGTGGTGCGCGCACCTCGACCAGCAGTATGAGCAGCCTGGTACGGTAGAATTATTGATTTTTCGATTACCGATCGATACCGTCCCTTCGCAGTCTTCCGTCGAGGACCCCGGCTGCTACAGTACCGAGCCGGCCACGGTCATGGTCTCGCTGGATAACAAGGAGCACGGCATCAAGGTATTGTGGCCAATCGATTCCTACCGTAACCTACCGTATACTAGATGGAACTCGGGATCGAGTTGGCAATGCCCTCTGCTCCCGGAGGCGCCCTGATCCTCTCTGCAATTACCGTACCCGAATGAGCTACAGTATCAACGATCTATTATCGATTGCCTGCTCATCTTTCGGATTCCCAATATCGTCGCACTGATAAACTTCGTATTCTCAAATTGCCTTCAATTGTGAAATATTATTAATCTAATCAATATTCCATTCATCATCTTCTTTTCTTCACCACTCATTCTTTCTCCACTCGTTGCCCTTGAATGGTCTTCTTCAGAAGAAGACTCTGGTAGCTACCCCGCGGCAGTAAACACATCGCTCCAATGAATACGCCCCAAAGGTACCTTTCTCCGCAAGTTACCGTATCCCCCTGAACCTACCGTACTCGCCATTTAGCCAGTCCACAGGCCCAACACTCCTGGCGATCGCTGTAACCGCCGGTGAGGATACCGTACCTATTATTACCGTAATCTCAATCGATACCTACCGTACTACTACCGTATCCTCAGGACTGCTCATCTACTTCATCTACTGGCACGTGCAGACTGCAGATGAGGAGGCTGATGTGTGACCCACCGAACTACCGTATTCTACCGTACTCCTTCAGACGGACCAGGCGCCCACGAACGACGAAGTGTTCACTGATGGTGGAAAGAAGAAGGTCGAGTGACTACCGTACTGATACAGTAACCAGAACGTATCCATCGATCGATAAAATAAACGACTTACAGTTATTCTCTATTGCCACGCAACACTCACCAGGTCTTGAAACAGCGTGAGATAAGATCAATCCCTAATAGCATCGGCTCAGCCGCGTTCGTGGTGTAATGGTCAGCATGGATGCCTTCCAAGCATTCGACGGGGGTTCGATTCCATCCGAACGCATAAATGTTTTGTTGATTTTTGTTGGGGGCGAGGGCGCGTCAATTTATTCGTCTCGCCGGGACCTCAATCTTTTGCTGAATTTTTATTTTGTTTTCCCAACTTCGGAGAGTAAACTCTGACTGAACTTGCTCATAAAAACCTTTATTCACTATTTGCATGAATAGATCTCACAGAGATTACAACTGACTGTACAATTTGACTAGCGATAGAGTTAGGGTGACCCGAGAAGACACAAAATTGCAACGGACTGGAAAGAATAACTGGTTGAGATCAATATATCAAATATAGCAAGAGCAACACATCCCTGAGAGAATAACCTGCTCCCGGGGAGCATAAATAAATCCTATTTTCACACACTGAAAGGCGATCACGGGGGGTATTTGTGGGGTGGGAAAAAGGGAGGAGGAGAAGGAGCGAAACTTGTGCGCATTTGAAGGAAAGACTGCGAGACCGGCGGAAAAGGAAGGAGAAGGAGAAGAGAAGCTATCACATGAGACGTAATACATAAGTGTGTGTATGGGTGCCGCACTAGACTCGATTGCTGGTGGTTTTGCGGATCGTTCGCGGACTCAGGAACCGGCTTTTGTCGTCTACAATAGCTGGTCCTCGTCGTTCGGAGCCAATTCGGGGTCGAGAAAGAGGTGGGCGGGCGGGGGCGGCGCGCCAGCTTGCGCCGCCAGATACGTCGTTTGGGCCATGAGCAGCGCCCGGTTTTCCGCGCTCGCCGACCGCCGGCGCTGCGCGGGGTCCGCGCGCGGAAACGGCGCCATGTGGCGCGGATCCTGCTCCTTCTTGGGTTCTTTGGGCTCCTTGGGCGGCGGTGGGGATGACGTCCTGCAATAATGTGACTATAGGAAGGCAGAAAGGGAAGAGGTGCACACACTGCAAACTAGAAAGGGTATACTGTGCGAGTGCTCACAGAGTAGGGACGGCTTTGCAAGAAATCGTCTCTTCATTTCGCGTGCTCTCTCACCGGTCAGAGAAACGACAGAGCATTTTTTCGAGTCATTTCTTACGAAGCCATCGCTATCACAGAGGCTAAATTCCAGACTGCGTAGTCATGCACAGGATAGCACCAAGCCATGCACGAGCTACACGATAAAGGGAAGGAAGGAAGCAAGGACAAGCGGGTTAGGCGACGAAAAAAACATCAATCGGGGGGGGGGGGGCAATGTACGGACAACAGGAGCAATGGTCTGACTCTCTCACTTTCCCATGCTCTCTAGTTTTTCTAACTAGTGAGAGATCGTGTGAAATGGAGAGACGAGAACATTGCTCGACAACAGTCAACACGAATCCAGGGCACTTACACGAACGTGACATTCCGCCACTGCAAAAATAGAGAATAGAGCAGATATTGGTGTGATCATGACAATTGAACTGAGAATTGGCGAACAATTTTGCGGGCAATGGCCTGAATCTCACTGCTTTGAAGAGAGAGAGTCAGGACATGGGGGCCGGAGCCGGGAAATTAGACGAATATTTCGAATTCGAAATCGACCTGCTGCTGCTGGTGGATCTGCGCCTGGAACGTCTGGAAGCGCACCCGGGGATTCTGCAAAACGACTACCGTAACCCTTCCTCAGTTCGCCAGGTCACCCACCTGATTCGCCAACTGCTGTTGCTGATCGTGGATGGCTAGTGAGGCTGAAGAGTTGGACATGCCCGATCCTCGGCGTTTGTCGGATGAGGAGTTGTTGGAAGGCAGACGGATGCCTGCGATTGTTTTTGTTGTTGTTGTCAACAAGCCACAAAAAACTATCACAACTGAAAAATAGCTCGAACCTCCAATAATCTCCGACGAGGACCTCCTAATCGTGCAGCAGTCATCGGAAGAGCGTCTAAACGGGGTATTTTAATGTTATTTTCGAAAATCGAAGTGCAAAAGCAAGCCAAACGGGAGCCCAACTGTGCAGTGGCATTCAAAACATTCTTGCGGATTCGAATTTTTGGTTAAAACTCTAGCATCGCTCAGCGCATTCTCACTCGTGCACCGATCGCAGGCATTAGAGTTCGAAATACGCTTAACCGTCTCTTCTTTTTGCACTCTCTCTCAACGGCCAGAGAGGCGAGAAAGTGTGCAGAATGAAGAGACGATTACGCGTATTTCGAACTCTAACAGGCATGGCACACTCACACATTACGCTTAACCAAAGCGGTTATTCGACGAGGCGGCGACACGGTCGTTTCTCTGAGCGAAGCGCACCGTACAATATTTTTATTTCGAAAATATCGTACATCACCCCCATTACCGAACAAATGTACTTTTTGAACTTTTTGTACTTTTTTTACTTTTCGCGAATACGCATTTTCAGTTCCTAATTTTTGTTTCATATTTTTTGTTGACCCCGATAAGCGGTCGATTACAAAAAATGGCCGGTGAAATATTTCTAGAAATGGGCGAAAAATGACAGAAAATTGCGA
>LS580634.1:226611-240044 GCA_900490775.1 Pristionchus maxplancki | reverse complement strand
TGAAATATTTCTAGAAATGGGCGAAAAATGACAGAAAATTGCGAAAAAAATTTGGGAAGAGCCGAAAAAAGCCGGCTCTTCCCAAAAATACGATTCCGGTCCTTTTTCAGCTTTCACGGCTGTCATTTTTCGCCGATTTCTAGAAATATATCACCGGCCATTTTTTGTAATCGACCGCTTATCGGGGTCAACAAAAAAATGAAACAAAAATTAGGAACTGAAAATGCGTATTCGCGAAAAGTAAAAAAGTACAAAAAGTTCAAAAAGTACATTTGTTCGGTAATGGGGGTGAGGTACGATATATCTTTTTATTTCGAAAATAGAGTTCTTTTATTTCGAAAATACGGCTATTTTACCACTCCTAAAGCTCACCTGAACGTCGTATTTCCTCCTCCGGATATGCTCACCGACTGCACGTGCTTCGGCGAGTGAGTGACCTCATCGATGATGATCTCCGGACGGAGCATCGACGAGCGACGAAGGGCGCTGAAATGGACGTCGATTCAATAAAGTCAGTCCTCGATCGATCGATCGATCGCAACTACGGTACGATGCACGATTATCAGGCAGAGGCAGAGAGAGAGAGGAGGAGGAGTCTCACACAGATTATCGATTGCATATATCGTGCGGGTATACTGTATTTAGCGAGGGATGAGAGCGAAGCTATGGTAGTAGTCTGCGACGGGTACGGTAGCCGGGGAATAGGAGGAGTACGGTAGAGGGGGTACGGTACGGGTCTACCTGGGCATAGTAATGGCCGGCAGCTCCACAGACTCGGCTGAGCTACAAGAAAGATGGTGCAAGTGAGAGCAAGGAGTGTACGGTATAGCTAGGCTATTGATTGAGATGGAAAAATCGATAATTCAATCAAAAATCGATAATCAATCAGGTAGGTCACTCACCCAGAGGAGGACCGGCCTTTCTTGCCCTCTCCCTTCTTTAGCCGACCGAAGGCTGATGTGCAACCGCATTTTCCGGCTATGCCTCCGCCTGGAAAGTCTGTTGTTGTTGTTGTTGTTGTTGTCGATACACATTTCAATAACAACAATAACAATAACAACCTGGTCCGGCGCTGCTCGTAGGGGCCAGCCATCTCGTCTTCTCCCGTTTCTTCCTCTTTCCGCAGAGAAGGCGACGGAACGAGTGGCGGAACTTCTGCAATTTGAAATTACTGTTTTCTTAAAATAAATAAATAAAAACAAATAAAAATAATGCAAATTAAAAATAAATAAATAACAAACCTGATTTATGGCCGCATAGATGAAGAAGTTGATGGAGGAGTTGAGATAGCCGAGGGCGGTGAACCAGTGGAACCACAGCTGCAACTGCACACTTCCCTCTCGCATACCGTCCCTGGTCCCCAATAGAAAGAGTTCTAGCTACCAAGCAGAGTGCGAAATACGTCTGTCGTCACTTTAATTGATGAGACGACTGCCTGTATTTCGCACTCTAGACTTCTCCCCTTCAGGTTGCTGCTCAAGCCCCCCCTTGATGTTGTACGGTTTGACCACCCGAATGGGAAACGCCGCGCTAGCTACGCTGACCCGTGAAGCGGGTCAAGCGCTAGAATGAATAAGAAAAATTATGCAGACAGAGAAAAGCATCTAGAAACAGAACCATTCCTCCTGTTTCGTATCTCAAACTGAAGCCCCCAAGATGTAATGGATCCAGCCGACCCAACCGGACCCAGGTACCAGGTGCCCGGTTCCAGCCCCGATCCAACCTCGTAGTGCTCCGACCAGGAATTCATAAAGAGCATGTAGATCTTGATCATGTTGAGCGTGAAGAAGGGCATCCAGCAGATGAGGAAGACCACTGAATATTGCACATTTTCGAAATTCAGGCTCCGCCCACTTTTTGAAACCCCATTATCGCCATGCTATCATCAAAGTGGATTAAACATGTGTCAGTCGAAATGACTCAATGTGAACCGTTTGTGGTAACTTACCGAAAGTTACCTCACTCTTGAGCTAGTTCAGAATGCACAATGTGCGATGGATATACCCCCATAAATTGAGGAAAAAACCAGATTTTGGATATGAGAGACTCACTCATCACAGTAGCTACTAGCTTCGTCGCTCTAGCTTCTCTCCTGATGGCCATGCCCTGCTTGGACTTGAGCTTGGCGAGCAGGTCCAGGGCCCAGTCCTTAAATATTTTAATATTATTATCACTAATTAGCCCCCTAATTAGCCCCCAAGTTAGTCTCACCTTCAGTCCGGCCAACTTCTTCCGTGCAATGTACACGGACTCTCTGCGGGCGAATGAGTAGAGATGGGAGAGGGAGGAGCGGGAAGGTCGCTCCCAATCTGAGATTATCTCAGAGAGACGACGCATCTTGCGCGTCTCCACCTGGAATTAATTTTAGGTTGAATCTGGGCTGAATTTCTGGATGAATCGGGTGGAACACGGGTTGGGGCTAGCTAGCAGTCCCAAACTGTGCTCAAGGGAAGTTGCATGATGGCTAGACTTCGAAATACGGGTAATCGTCGCTTCATTTTACGCACCCTCTCGCCTCTACATGATCGATAGGGGAGTGCGTAAAATGAGGAAACGATTACCCGTGGTTTTTTTGGCACGACGATACATTCCTTGGGTGCAGATGAAGTGGGCAACCGATAGAAAGAAAGCAAATCTGGGAAGAAGGAGGGTTGTCAGAACGAAAATCGCATTCTGACATCCCGTATAATCACACCAGGCAGATCAACTTAGTGAGCAGAGTGGAAAGTTATGGACAACAACGAGGAAATATCAGGAAAGGAAGAAGTGGATCTGGAGACGGAGCTACGGAGTTCACTACGAGGCGAATGGCGCCGGAAGCGCGCCAACACGGCGCGCCACGCACTCACCCCGAGCATCGAGTTGGCGCGCGCGCGGAGGAATGGCGCGCACAGTGTGCTGCCATTGCTCGCACTCGGCGCGCCAAGTACCGAGGGCAGCGAGGCGATGCGACGCTAGAAGGATAGAGGGAAAGTGGATAGAGGAAAGCCGACAGTTCAAGAACACTGAAGGACAGTGTAAAGTAGGGATGTCAATTCAATACCCAATACCAATGGAAAAGGTAAATTAATTGGGTATTGGTAATGTGTTAACCCAATTAATTGACTTTTCTTCCTCATTTTTCGATGGATTTCGCGGACACAGAATCAATTAATTGGGTATTGGAATTGATCAGACAACCCTAGTGTAAAGACGCCCAGAAAGGACAGAATGAAGGGACGATAGCGTAGAGGCTAAAGTCTTACTAGTGGCGGCTTGAGCGAGTGCAGTGCCTTCGAATCTTCGGTGATCGGCGAGGTGGTGCCTTCTGGCACCATCGAGTGGCTGAAATGAGGCATCTGGAGACAGGTCGTCGATCTTAATGAAGAGCCATCTGCGATTGAGAAGCAACTATGTATGGGGGCCGGTAATCGGGCCGGTAATTAGGCCGCTAGCGGAAGTGAAATTATGATACCGTCGCTTGCTCGCAACTTTGAGCGTGACTGAGGACTTCCGTCGACCGCCGCGACCGGGAAATGCCTCCGAGAAACGGCGAGTAACGCTGCAATGATGGATTTCACACAAATTTTCATTTAAACAGAGCAAAGAGACCTCCTAATCGATCAAATTGTTCATACTAGGGATGTCAATTCAATACCAATACCAATGGCAAGGGTCAATTAATTGGGTAATTGATATTGTATTGACCCAATTAATTGACTTTTATTCCTGATTTTTCGGTGGATTTAGCGGCAGCAAAGTCAATTAATTGGGGGTTCATCAATCAATTAATTAATTAATGTTCATACTTCTTCTTGTAGCTCATCCGCGGCACCTCCAGCACGGGACCCGCCACGGAGATGGATGAGGTGGAGCACTCGGCTTCCTGGGAGGTGAGTTAGTCTGTTCCCTTTTTATTTCAAATCAAAGTCTGTTCAAAAAGCGATAGAAGACTGCAAAGTTTTCAGTTTCACTGTTCTCGAATTAACATACCTGGTTCGACTGCCGGTCTGTGCATTAACCTTTGCTATCTCTGATGAAGTCATATACCTGCTTCAACGTCACTGCCTCCAGCATTACGGACGGCGGTCTGTCATCGTCATAGCACATGGACGTTGTGTTCTCCTGACTGCCCGAAGAAGAAGGATGGACGGCCTCCAGGATGGTTTGCAGCTGAAAATACGAGGTATTAATTAATTATTAATTTTGGCGTTCAGGACGCATCATTAGATTAGAGGAGGCATGCATTTTGCCTATTCATAGATCAAAGATCAATCTCTACTCGCCTGTTCCCTCTCCGAGTCGCCCAGTGAACTGGCGTGTTCAGCCGCTGTCTCCTCGATCTTCCTCAGCAGAGGCTTCTCCCACGTGATCATGTTGCGGTTGCGCGGAGCCACGCCTGAGGTTGTTGTTGTTTTGATGTTGCTGTTATTGTTTTCCCTCTCACCGATAACAGTCTCTATCGCGGACGTTGTGATGTTGCCCACGTCCGCACCGAAGCCCAGGAATTGTCCTCCGGCCATTTCCTGAAGTTTGATGATAAGATCTTTCGCTCATTATTCGAAACCTATAAATTATAGCTATCCAACGCGCCTTTGAACGAGTGATTTCGTTTTGAATGAGCTTTGTACTCCCTCCGTCTCGCTTTTTGGGGAAATCATATCAACACAAAGTGGGTGGAGCTTGCGGCCCCTACCAATAATTTCGAAATAGTTTCGAAAATCGAACCTGCAGCTGGATGGCCCTCAGCCGCTTCCTCAGCGTGTAGAAGATGTACCCGTACGTGATCAACATTGTCGTGCAGGGCAGATAGAAGGCGAACAGCGAGGACAGCAGCATGTACCTTAATTGGGTTAATTAGATAAACAAAAACATCATAACAATAACAAAAATAACAATAATACTCACACGGGTGCGTAGATGCCACAGTGGTGCTCCGTCTCCAGCACTTCGGCCGTCTTCGCGTTGAAACCTTAAAAGCGTAGAAGTAACGATTGAAAAAACTTGAAAGTAGTTTTTCTATGGGGCCGCGGACGAGTTCCTTTTTAGCTTTATAATAATCAGACACGTATATTCAAAGCTTCAACTCACTCAGCGGCAGACTGAGAAGTATGCAGAAGACCCAAGTCAGTCCAATAGCCCGATGCACCCTCTTTCGATGCTTCTGCGTTTTGTACTCGGCGGGTTTAGTCGCCGCGACCAGTCTGCAAATTATGTCATTCCAATCCAAGATCCAATGCAATTTGAGCAGTTAGTCGCAGCGACCCTCTGCAGAACATCATTCCCCGTTAGTTTTTGTGCTATTAGTAGCCGCGACCTCTCTGCATCAGAGCTTCTGATTCAGAAGTCAGAAACCGACCGATCGATGGAGATGAGCACCAGATGGACGATCGACGCCGTTGAGGCCATAACGTCGAGGACGCAGAAGAGATGGCAGACGGGCAGGGAGAGGAACCACTTGAGGTCGTTGATCTGCGAAGAATTCGAGGTTTACCTCACATTGTGTTTCGTTTATTCTTCTATTCATTAATGGTAAATTTACTAGATTGTGAGCTTCCAAACAGAAAAAATATTAGAAACCGATCAAATTAATGCAATTTTAGCTATAGAAATTGAAAACTGACCGACAAATAGATGCTAAATGGCATGACGAAGGCGCCCACGATGCAGTCAGCGACGGCCAGAGAGACGAGCAGATGGTTGGTGGGAGTTTGCAGGGATTTGGTCGTCCAGACTGCTAGCATGACCTGCGATGTACGACATTTGCAGAGATATTTCAACCATTTTTAAATGATATAAAACGCTTGGTGTGACAGATCTAGTTTATTTTCAGAAGAGATTTGGTTGTTCAGGCGCCTTGCATTACCTGAGAAGGAGAACTGGTTTTTTTTTGGATTTTTTAGGTCTTTGAATTTCACAGCGTTCTGACCCCCTTTGTTCTCTCCAGATAAGGGTGAACAAGGGGACTAATTTTTGAATTTTCCCGCGTTACCGTATTCGAGCTGCAAAACCCTTTCACAATTTGAGATATCTCTGAAACATATCGCGAATACGGCAACGCGGGAAAATTCAAAAATTAATCCCCTTGTTCAGAATGAGGATAGCGATATGTTTCAGCAACCTGTCAAGTTTAGAATTTGTAATTCGATATGTAAAGTGATCCACCCTTTTCTGTAGAGGCAGAATGCTGTGATTTTATGGTTTTTTCTCTACACTTACCCGCAGGACGCAAGTGCCTAGATTAACGGGGCAACCTTTACCTTTTTACTTTTCTCAAGCGAAAATGTTTCACAGCTGCGCGTTTGCATGTCAAGAACAATTAGGTTAGCTAAATTCAGCGCAGATTTTATCGCAGAGCTCACGGAACGAGCTCGCTTGCAAGCACAAAAGGATGTGCTCTTTGTGAATATTGCAACATTTATCCTGTTCAAGCCCCCGAGGTTATTGCATTGTCAACCCCCCTGCAAGTGTCTCAGCTCTCTTTGCCGCGAGCTTTGATTTCCGAGTCTGAAATTCCCTCTTCTGCTCCACTTTTCACACGCTTTCCCGCTCGCGATCCTTCGAGATCCTTTCAGAGTTCTTCAATGCACTTTCCCTCCTTCTCCGGCTTCTTTCCGCATCCAAAATAGGCCGCGTTTTGATTGGTCTAATTAGAAGCGAGCTCGAGTGCGGCGAAATCCTCCCCAAATTAAGGCTGTCAGTACTAATCAGGGTCTTTTTTGAGATTCAAAACAAGCCTGCCCCTTTGAGGTATCGTGATACAACAGCTCGAATCGACCTGAGAACCGAAAGAAGACGAAGAATGAAGAAAAAATAATGAAGAGTCTCGTATCATGATGCAAAACCGTGTTGCAGCCGTCTTTCCCGGGGATTCCCGAAAAAGGGAAACACACGCTATTTTTAGGTTATTACTCAGTCTCAGCGGGCTGTTGTTTACTCTTCTGGAGATCTCCGACTAGTGGGAGTTCAGGAATCTGGGAAAGCGCGTGTTCTCAACACATATTTGACTAAATAAAGTAAATTATAGCTCATTTAATTAATTAAACAAAAAATAATCACCATAACATTGCCCGAGATGCAGATGATCGGAACAATGCCGAGGAGCAGAAACCACCATTGACGCCTGAAGAAAAAATACAGTTGGTTCGACTCCCGGCCGGTGCATAGCATTTTTGCCAACCTCACCTCACTTCCCCTTCGCCCAGCACCATCTCACTGCTCGTCACCGAGTAGTTGGGCAGCATCGTCGACATCAGAAGCGCTGACGTCGTCGTCGAGGTAGCATTCTCCTCCATCGAGCACCCACTCGAATGGCACCGACCTACAGCGGGCTACCGGACCCTGAGGAAAGAAGGTGTCTCGGAACAACAATTCTGGAACAAAATCACGAATAACGCGAGCGAGAAATGTTCAAAATGCAATTAAAAGGCCAGTGAGAGAGCGGGAGACCGGACCCTCGAATAGGCTACTTTATGCCCTTAGGACAGTAGCGCTTATAAGCAAAGCCACGAAAAGTGAAAAAGCAAGGATACGAGCGATACTAGATGGCCATAGGAATCAATAGCGGCAGAGCGCGCGCCAAAATCCCGGGGATGACGGGGAATTCTCGAGCGGGCGTTGCATTGCGTGGCAGTCAGGTGCGCTACTCTTTGATGCAGGCTGAGACTGAGGCACTCTCTCCATTCCACACGCTCTCTCGCTGGTTAGACGGCTCAAGCTCACTTTTCCCTATGGTTAACCAGTAAACCTGTAGCTGGAAGAACCCAAAAAAGAGGTGAAGAAGAGGAAACCTCCTCTCCTCCACCTCTCCATTCCATCCCTTGCTCCTTTTGAAATATGTTGCAAAGAGAGCTGGCAGACTCCGATTGATATTGAATGGGGAACGCGGACAAATGGGGTGGAATGGATGACCTGAATAGAGGGGAATTCGTTGTTTGAACCACAGCAAGAATGGAGTGAGTGGCCTCTACGTAATGCAATTGATAATATTTAATATAAACATAATATCTAGCGGGAAAAGGAGCGGAAAAATCCTGGCTTCCTTGCGAAATTCACGCGCTCAATGAGCCTCGTTTTTCATGTTGTGCTAACTGGCCCAATCTCGATTCAGGAAATCCAGGAAAAGTCGCTGTTGCAGCCTTTTTAGCGCAAAAGATCCGAAGTCAATATTCGGATTGCAGAAAACATCTAGGAGCTTCTAAGACGAGAGCAACTTTCGAAACTGCGAAACAAAGTGGGAAAACCCTCGTCGATTTCGTGAAGGTCGCGCACTTTCGAGGAATCAGTCAAGTGTGCGAGCGCGAAGAATGGCCAGTATCTTCAGGAACAAAGGGAGGTTGTGGGGGAGGGATGACTCTCCTCATTCTGAGTACTCTCTCGTGTTCCCTGACCAATCAGACATTTGGGGAACTGAGGAGTCGTTTTGAAAGAAAACGGTGAGAGGAGCCATTCGCTATCGATTTGAAGAACGCCTCTCGCACTATTGAAACGGAATGAAACTGCGTTTGAACAAAACATTGACAAAGCGTAGTTGTGCATCAAGGAACGACAGAACCTTTTGAATCCTCCTATGGTCCTCGACTCTCAGGGTGAGACTGATCACTGATCAGGCCTTCATCTTCCGCTTTTTCAAACGAGAATTTAAGAGGAAGTTGAAATTTGACTGCTAATTGAGTACTTCTGAGATCCTACTTTAAGCCAACTAGGAAACGATGGATGAAGATGGATGAGAAACGCTGCAGATTCGTGTTTCCAATTGTTCATTTTGGCTGTAGAGCAGGATGCGATCAGGAAAAAGAGCTTGCATACAATAAGACAATGCAAAGAACATCACGGAAAGCGAATGATCAATTGCGCCATTTTTGAATCCTCATCTAAACTCCGTAAGGTTACGCATGATTAAATAGCCAGATATATCGTAAAGCCGCACTCTGGATGATCCTCCTCTTTCTAGAGGGAAGTTGTGCATCCTCTCCTCTTTTGCGCTAGCGCGCATGCGAAATGCGGTATGGGGAGGAAGAGGGAGGGGGGAAACCGAGAGTGAGAGGGGAGGGCTCGTGATTGGGAGGAGGAGGAGGAGGGCGTCAGACTGAGGATCCACGTATGAATCGACGAGTGGAAGGAGAGGGAGGAGGAGAAGGAGGAAGAGGAGGAGTGGTAATGATGATGGGAGAGATGATGAGGACATGTTTACGAGTGCAAGATGATCAGTTACGTGTGTGGATTACGCGTATCCTTGAGAATGGGCCTTACATTTTCCGTTCACTGTTGGAGCAATTAGCGGCCTAACCAAAATTTCACATATACTTGTACGGGATATTTGGTTTTGATGGCATGCTCACAACAGTGAAAGTAGGG
Organism: Pristionchus maxplancki; assembly: GCA_900490775.1. NCBI lineage: Eukaryota > Metazoa > Nematoda > Chromadorea > Rhabditida > Neodiplogasteridae > Pristionchus > Pristionchus maxplancki. The sequence continues at coordinate 230,708 of LS580634.1, read as the reverse complement.
CAAATTTGGAAGAAATTATTGCCCAGGCTTTCCCAGCGCTCCAAAGAACTAGCGACAAGCAACGTGATTACTGATACACTGAATGGTGCGATGATGGGCTGTTTTCTGCGCTGATCGGGCATAATAACTAGTATGTACAATTGCAGCTTCAACCGTTCTTGCAGCGCTTGTCTGTGCACGACGATCTACGATAGCGAAAAGGCAAGCAGTTATGCGGACTTTCTCGCCTGATTCTTACTCTGATCGAAAATCAGCGCGGAATTTGATGAATCGAGTGCTAATACGCGCTTCAATTGAGCGTAAATGAGTAGGGAGAAGTAGTAGCACGCGAATCGACAGATTAATCAATAGCTAAGAAATGATGAGGAAGTTTAGCTAACATTTTCGAGGAACTTCGCCTAAAAATATGCACAATTCTTCATCCTATTCACTATTTTGTTCTGAATTAGGCCGGGTAAAAAACGTTCTAAATGTAGGCAGACGCCGCTATCGCATTGTGAGAAACAGGCAAGAATGGGATTGTCTGGGCGCATTTTGCGCCCATTTTCTTTTCGATTCTCAAAGCAAGTGTCAGCGGCAGGATCCGGCGGAGGAAATGCGAAGCGAAAACAGGATCGAGGAGAAAACTCGAGGGAAATCAGGGGGGTGAGATCTTGAGGAGGCGAAGGGTGAAGAGGTTTCGCAGACTGTCGAGTGAGTACGTGAAATAAGGAGACGGTTGAGAACATAAATTCGAAGCAGAGTCTCTTTGTTTCACGTCCTATCATGCAACTCTGACCGGTAAAGAACGCGTCTGACACCTTTCCAGGGAAGCGAAAGAGTACGAAAATTCCGATGATTCACGTAGAAACGGATGCTCGAATTTGCCTATCGAAAGAGGTGGTGGAGAAGGAAAGGGAGAGGTATCGAGGCACTCCAGCAGAAAAAGTGATGAAACATGATACGGAGCGAAGGTAGGCTATCGCGTATCCACGAATGGAGAGAAGGAGAGAAACCGACTATGGAGGGAGAAGTATTCGACACTTGTTCAGTATTGTTCGGTTCAGACATCCTGACCGAGGAATTGATGAGAGAGCACGAGTTTCAATCATTCTCGAAACCTTTTCACAACCAGGGCAATCTAGAAGCGAAACAATCACAGGTCTAAGTATAAGAAGCGCAATCGAAGGTACGCGGACTGATCGACTTTCTGGAGACAGTAAATCTTACGGAAATCACACAATGAGGATAATAAGTAGTTCGGATAAGGAAGTCTCAACTATCCTTAAGCTGTAATAGATAACGAATTTGATCTATCCGTAGACGAGAAATCGAGAAACGGAGAAACGGAGCGCATATTATTCGTCATCATGCACCGAGTGTGATGATCCTACGTGACTGTTCAAAAATCAACCCAATGAGGAGCCGGGGGACGCATTCTTGTGAATGAAGAGCGCATTGCTCATTCCTAGATGCCCTCGTCTATCTCTGACCGGCGAGAGAGCAGACGAAATGGAGAGAGCGCGGCTGATTCTGATCCCCCCGCACTAACGAACGTCAACAAGGCCCGTCGTCGCCGTCGAAAAGAAGACGAAGAATAAAAAGAAGAAGCGCGAGAGAATAACAGCATTTCCTGTAGCGGACTGTGAAGGGGACGGGGGACTCTCTCAAATGCACACGCTCTCTCGCCGGTCGGAGGCTGCGAGAAAGCAAAAGCTAGAAGAATCGCGATGTGAGAGGGAATTATGACTACAATATTCGCAGCGCGCGGGGGAAACAATACATCTGCTGTAGGCAACAACGGTATTGTCTGCATCAAGATGTGATCGACATGCATGATGTCACCCTGTAATGTGTTGGAGTAGAGATATTTTCAGGTAGCCTGCAAAAAGTGGGGTTATCAGAGCCCCATTCTGTTCGTTGGTGGCGGTGGGTAGACAGGATGAAGCACAGAAGTACCAGGATACATCACTAATCGGACCTCAATGAGACCTCACGTTCAGCAACACGTCACGCGATCCCAATCACCTTTACTATTGAGCTGGTGAATAAAGAATAAAAAAGAATCAGAATTAAAGAGCGTCTGACTGAAGTCGTCAACTAAAGTCAACGTTTCACCGAAACCACTCCACACGACACGTGAGAAAACGCGCGGATCATGCGGCGAAAGGACGTCAAAAGGGTCTCGAAAACACTCCAGAAGGCCACTTGACCTACTGAGAGAGGCGCTTCCTTGTAAGGGATTTGTGACACTCTTGGTATCTGGCTGGCCAGACTGGGCGAGAGATGAGGTGAAATTGCGATCGCGCTCGCATCGATCGCTGGTTCGAGGGCCCTACATTTCGCCAAATTTCGAAATGAGGAGAGATAAGGAGCATTGTGGTCCACAGGGGCAATGGCGCAAACTCGATTCGGCTGTGAAACGCACAATGAAATTAGGATAGAAGGAGGACGAATCTAATGGAGAGACACGAGAGGAGGGCAGAACGCGAGGAATGATCTCGCTCTCTTATTTTTGCATGCTCTCTCGCTTCTCTAACCGACGAGAGAGCATTGCGAAATGAGAGAGTCAGACGATTACTCGAGAACGCGGATGACTGGAGAGAAGAAACAGGCAAACTAAATGACAGTATTTTAAGAAATTGCACAAAAATGAGTGGAGAAAGACTACGTAGAACAGCACAGAACAGACGAACCGGCGATGTTAAATTGAATTTCGCCAAGTATTTTCGGTGATAGTACACACTGGATACGCGGTGGATACTGAGCCTTTGTGAACGGATCTCTGCCTAACATCACCTAGCAAAACTATGATAATTATAATCATAATCGTTTATCGAGCGTCAAGGCGTTAGGCGTATCCTAGGGGGGGGGGGGGCTAGGGCCTGCAAAACTATGATAATTATAATCGTAATCATTTATCGAGTGTCAAGGCGTTAGGCGTATCCTCGCAAGGCTAGGGCCTGCAAAACTATGCATTCCTATATTTTTCGTGCTGTGAATCAGACACATTACAGTGAAAAGAATGAGATTCCTGTATGAATCGATGAATAATAAAAAAAACGGCGAGAAAAGTTAATGAATATGCGTGTCGCTTCTGCACTACAGTCACGTCAAGCCTGATTCTGTCATCGTCAACGACGGAATATTCCAGACGCCAGGGTGGTCTTCGATGAAGAATCTACCGTATCCTGGGCTACGGTAGCGCTGCAGCGAAATTATCGATTTCGTGCGCAATCGATGATCTACCCAAGAAGGAGGAGCGAGAAGGAGGAGGTTGAGAGGAGGGGCGGGGAGGGGAGGGAGGGAAGAGGGGAGTTTCGAGCGTGGGAGCGTCGGCGCAGTGCGGAAAAGCGAAGCAAGTTGGCAATTCAGCGATGACTCTCCGCCTTTTGCACGCTCTCTAGTATATCAGAGAGGCGAGAGAGCACGCGAAACGAGGAGAGTCGGGCATGAAATGTGCGAAATCAGCGATGGATGAATACGGGCAATCGTGGGAGCGGTGCGCAGCTAGCAGTTAGAAGCATATTGAAGATAGGGAGGAGGGTAGGAGGAAGTAAGGGATCGAGAAATCGAAGACTTATCTACATCGATTGCTTGTGGATGACGTCATCAATACTGCTATAATATCAGAAAGCGTAATTCATTTAGCGAAATTCATGTTTTCGAAGAACCCGTGACGTATCCAATAGGCTTATCTCTAAGCTGTTCACCTTCCTTCTAATACGGTCCCAAGGGAGTGCGAACATCCTTTGAGTCATCTCACTCTGAACGAGCTCGGAATTGCGGTTGAGATACCGTTAAGCGTGAGGAAAGTGAAACAGGCACGGGATTTTCCGGGATTTCCCGGGGGAAAACAGGACAGGCTGGCAAATCCGTCAGAGTTGTCGAAAAGTTCTAATTTTTGGAGTATGAGCCCTTGAGGTGATTACCTAAAAGGTGTTTTCTGGATTTTTTGATTGGACCCTTACAAAACATATAAATTAAATACGATAAATGAGCACTTTGGTGGTGTGAAATGGTGGTGTGCGTGGTGCACTATTCAATAACGATCTATTCCAGTGTTTGAGCATTGTTTTGGGGTTACTTCAAGTTCTCAGGTATGGAACAACCAAGTT
>LS580634.1:207819-225964 GCA_900490775.1 Pristionchus maxplancki | reverse complement strand
TTGAGGTGATTACCTAAAAGGTGTTTTCTGGATTTTTTGATTGGACCCTTACAAAACATATAAATTAAATACGATAAATGAGCACTTTGGTGGTGTGAAATGGTGGTGTGCGTGGTGCACTATTCAATAACGATCTATTCCAGTGTTTGAGCATTGTTTTGGGGTTACTTCAAGTTCTCAGGTATGGAACAACCAAGTTAAAATGCTAAATTGAGTCGATTGGTCTTATTGAATGAGTGCACCACGCACACCACCATTTCACACCACCAATGTGCACATTTATTGTATTTAATTTGTATGTTTTGTAAGGGTCCTATCAAAAAATCCAGAAAACACCTTTTAGGTAATCACCTCAAGGGCTCATACTCCAAAAATTGCGACATTTCATCAACTCTGACGGATTTGCCAGCCTGTCCTGTTTTTCCCCGGGAAATCCCGGAAAATCCCGTGCCTGTTTCACTTTCCTCCCGCTTAACGGTAGGGGAGCCTACTTCGGGTTCGACTCCCGGCCCGTGCACGCACTTTTGCAGTTATTGAGAGGGCGGTGAAGCAGGGTAGGTCACTATCCTAAAACGAAGAGGGACGAGAGCTCGCTCGGCCAAATGCGATCAGGATGGCAAATGGAGGCAAAGAAGCAGCAAAAGGAGCGCACTCTCTCATTTTTGCGTGCTCTCTCGGCGGTCAGAGACGAAAGAATGGCTTGAAAGGCAGAAGAATAGATGCGGCCGAGGCGAGTCTGATCCAATTTCCGCACTATCTGAGAGAGGGGAGAAAGTATCGAGAAGTCAAGGTTGACCAGGGAAATAGGAATCACTGTGGGACGGAGAACAGCGAATACAGAGAAAATCGTCGCTATTTGAACGAAAAATGAGCGATTTTCCCGATTTCTTCAAATTTCGATGAAGAGAGACGTCAGATCTCCGTCTGACTACAGCTCTCGCCTATCTTCTGATAATTGTCGATGCTTGGGGGAATTCCCGCTAATTGGGATGGCGAGGGTGGTGCTCTCCTCGTTTCCCATGCTATTTCTCTTCTCTGATCGGTGAGAGAGCACGCCGGATTGAGAGAGCAGCCCTGCGGAGGCGATAATGATTGGTAAATAGCCTATTTTTAGGTGCACAAACAGGAAACATGCGGCATTTTTGAGCGAAAAAAAGGGGGAGAAACGAAGCAACAGTCAGGCAAAGTAGGGATTTTCTCAGACTTGAAAGGAGGAGAGGAGGAAGGGAAAGTTACGAAGTGTGGTGAGAATCGGAAGAATGGGAGGGAGGATGAGCATAGCAATTAGGGCAAACCATAATCGTGCCCCGAGCCTCAGGAGCAATCCCGTCTCTCGCTTCGCCATGCTCTCTCGTCGGTCAGACTGTGCTTTAGATCATGTAGAATGGACAAGTGAGTGAGAGATTGCAATTGGCCAGTAAATCAATCATTTTGATGCTACTGTGGAAAGCATGAAGGACATTGAGGGGCTCTGCGGTAGAATAATGGCCTGTTCATTCTACATACGTAAAAGTTTGGAATGAGCGGGATTAGGGAAAATGGCCTATTCGTTCGCTGAAAAAAACGTTCGATGAGCGAAATATCACCCAAAAATGGCAAACTCGAATTTTTCGACATAAAAGTGACCGGATATAAGCAGGAGAAAGAGGATGGAAAGAGGGCGTGAAAAAAGACGAAGACGGAAAATAAGTTATGAGAAGAGAGAGAGAGAGGCACTCGAGTGTGAGATGCCCACTAGAACAACACACGCGCCCGTTTGTTTGCTTGTTTTTGTATTTTTGTTTGCCTGTTTTGATTCAGGCAAAACAACAACAACAAAGAGGGCTAAGCCGGGGGTCCTCCCTCTCATCCCAGTCTCGTCTTTCATCAGCCCTCTGCGTTCCTTCTCAGTCCACCTCTCTCGAAGACGAATTGGAATTACGAACAAAAAAAACGAAATGGAGACGAGAATTTGAGATGGATCCTGTTGCCGTTCATGCTTGAATTTGTATAAATTTCGATAATTGCATTACCCTCATGCATGCTGCTGAAGCATAGATTGCCTGAATGATCTAGCCCTCAAACGACAAAAATCCAAAATTAGTAAAAATAAATAATCTGAAAAAGCTTATGAATCATAAAAAAAGGACAAAAGTCTAAATAAAAAAGGCCGAAACAGCTCATTAGAGCAGACAAATAAAACACAATTGGTTGCAATTACCAGACGAACATCGGCTAGCCACCCACAAAATAAATAAACGTCTGCGATACTCGAGAGACTCATCTGTCATCGAGAAAAAGAGGAGAGAAGAGGGGCTAAAGTCGTATTTCGGACGGTACCGAGTTGCTCCGGCCCACTCTCTCCATTTTACCTGCTCTCTCGCCCCCTCTAACCACGAGTTTTCGAAATACAGATAGCTTCTCTCTCTTTCATTTGCAGCAGAAACGCCTCTCTCATCCACTCGAATCGCTCTACTTTACTGTTTTCAGGGCCCCCCCGCCGAATATAGATGAGTCCTCTCAATTGCGGGTAATATTTTGCGTCTGATCGGCGAGAGAGCGTGCGAAATGGAGAGAGCGGACCGCACAGGAAGCCCATCACCGTAGGGAAAGAGGCAATTGTCGCGTCGAAATATCGTTCCGCTAGTATCATCGTTCCGTAGTCAGAGAGGGCGAGAGAGCACACATAATGGAGAGGTTTCGATCAGCTGTCGGGTGAGTGGTGCCTTACAGTACATCAGTCAAGCAGGTCACAGCCATGTTCAAACTGTTCCTCGGGGACCTAAGTCTAAAAATTTCAATTTAAAGAAAACTTGCTCGTTGCTAGCGCACTCAAGCGTGAAAACGATAATGAATGTCTGAGCGCCAGGCCGCTAAATTATGGGCATCCCTCATTCTTCAGGTTCGAAAGAAACGACTAATTGCGCGCAGAAAGAAAAATCAGAAATCCGAGAAGCGAGAGGCGAAAAACAGCTCAGAAAGGGAGAAAAAAGCAGTTCGAGTGCACTACTGTAAATAGATGAGAGGGAGGGGATGAAGGCACGCCCTTATTCTCGGCGAAGTTTGAATATTCGGACAGTAGAGCTCGAAATACGAGTCGCCGCCGCTTCATTTCACACACTCTCTCGCCGGTATCGACGATAGAGCGTGGGGAATGAAGAGACGGCGACTCGTATTTCGAGCTCTATCCAACAGTCTCGGAAGAGAGTAGCTATGGAAGAGCAAGCAGGGCTGATTACACTGATTGGTGATTGGGATGGCTTGGCAGGAAATGACTCTCTTCATTCTGCACACTTTCTCGCTTCTCTGACCGGTGAGAGAGTGCGCGAAATGAAGAGACGGTTCCGCATTCTACTTCGCAAGTTCAATTACTAGGAAGCGTGAGGACAGGCAGGCTATTGACTGTCTCAGAGAGAACGCATCAAGTAACGGTCACAACGGCGGGTCTGAAAAAAGATAATCGTCTCTTCATTTTACACACCCTCTCGCCTCTCTGACCGCAGAGAGAGTGCGTGAAAGATGAGACGATTATTTCGAACATTTACTCACTGAGGAACGCAGATAGCCTATTCATTGCTTGCAGTCAAGCGGCGTGGCTACCGTTTTGACGACGGCAACGGCGTCTGTGAGTTATGACTCTCTCCATTTCGCACGCTCTCTCGCCGGTCGGGCAGAGCGAGAGAGCGTGCGAAATGGAGAGAGCGATGATAAATGGGATGGCACTGAGCGAGCAACAACTGTAGGAGCGTGCGGGATGAAGGTGGTAAGTTGTGAGGTGGAATGGATCTCTGATTTCTCCAAACCAGTGCGTTTACCAGTTCTGGTTGAAGTACAAAAATGGGCTGGTTTAAAACAGAAAATATGATTGTATTCGATGAAATCAGAAGGGTATCGCAAAAAGAGGTGAGAAGAGGGAGCTCCTGGCTCGTGAATGGAAGCATAATTGAGGCAGGGGGACGAGATGGCGAGATGAAGAATGATGCGACTAAAAATGGGGCGCGACGTCGCGCTATTATTATAAATTATAATAGATACAACAAATGTAGTAGGCACCCACTCAATTCAATCCCAATTACTAGAAATACGGGTAATCGTCTCTTCATTTCACACACTCACTCACCGGTCAGAGTGGCGAGAGAGCGTGTAAAATAAAGAGACGATAACCCGTATCTCGAACTCTAATTGGGATTGCATTGAGTGGGAGCCTGCTCTTTGACCAGTCATACGTTTTCTGGAGGAGCATTAGCGCCGCGTTCTAATTGAAAGTATCTTTGACGCTCGCGAAGGAATTACCCCACTGCACGATTCTAAAATGGCGGCGATTGTTATTTTCGTGCAGCACCTCACATTCTAGTTAGTATGCGACTGCGGAATTGCGAACGAAGAAATAAGAGATGTGAAAGGAGAGATCGGTAAAGGACCTCATTTCACCAGCCCTCGCTGCCATTTTTCACACCTTTTTGACAGAAAAATCTGTTCAGTTGTTTTTTAAAATCTTTTTTTTAGTAATTTTTTATCAGTACAGCCACAAACTACCGTAGAGACACGAGACAGGAATCAAACAACGGACAGAGGGATGATATTTTGCCGCGACGATGCTCTAGAGTCTAGACGGTCCCCGAGGCGCCAGCGAACGGCGGCAATTGCAGAAGAATACGAAGTCTTGTCAAACAGGAATCAATTACAGGTTAATTTATAAATAATATCGCTGACTAGAAAGAATCGGAAACGGCTGCGACTGGTGGCTTGATGGAGGCAAGAGCAGGAGTGTGCAGAAATTTAACGATTTCCTCAATTTCTCACTTTATGAGACCGGCGAGAGAGCGTTGCGAAATAAGAGACCGTTAAAATTTTGCGCACCTCTGTTCACGAGCCCTGCATGTAGTGTGAAGGAGAGGGAGTTGCGAGTGAGCGGCAGCTGAATGGTTTCCATTGCACCTGTAAATGGCGAATAGACCCTCGCAATTCCGCCTGATCTCTCCTCAGACGGAAAAGGAGCACGTATTATCAAATGGTTTGATGTAGCCCCATATTCCCTATTGATGAGTTAAACGATAAAAAGTGACGTGAAAAATGAAGTAAAATTCGGCAAAAGATTGAGGTCCCGGCGAGATTCGAACTCACGCTGCTAGATTCAAAGTCTAAAGTGCTAACCGCTACACTACGGGACCGCTGGGGGAAGGGACGCGATGTTGTAAACATGAATGCTGTTTTGAGTGAATCAGATCAGGGAACTTGGTTTGTCTGGCTATAAATAGCTCAATTTAGATTGTTTAAACACATTCAGTGATGAGCTTTCCTTGGTCGTCTTATTCCAAAGAGAAAGTGAGCTCGAAATCTCGGAAACGTCGCACCTCAAGGTTTTAAACTTCAGTCAACTGAATTGTCTTCACATATCTTTATTTTAGGGAAGCTCCACGATCGAAAGGGCCTCAGAGCCGAGAAAGCATCAGGAAGAGCTCCAGAAAGTCATCCCGACGTCGAAAAACTAGCAAATCGTCAAAGCCTCTTCGAAAAGCATCGTCTGCAGAGGTTATTCAATTAGGTTGCAATTTGAAAAAGATCAATCACATTTGCACCTTCCTTTTCCACCTCTATCTCCTCCTCCTCCTCCTCCCCTCACTCCCTCCGCTCAGCCCCGCACCGCGCGGTCCGCTCTCGCCCCTCCTCTCCCGCCACAGCCAACGATGAACCCGACACAGGAGGGTGAGATCGATACCCCTGGAGACCCAGGATCCTGGATACCCCTGAGGATCCCTACCGTATTCCAGTCGTTCCTGTCAAGATCTCGCCCACCGAGCTGATCCAGCGAGTGCTCCGCACCACCGACCCCTCCAAGGGCCTCACGACGCAAGTCAGCGCGGGAGAGATCGCCTACATCTGTCGTGAGTTGGCTACTGTACCCTACCGTAACCCTACCATAACCCGATCCTACCGTACTCCTACCGTAATCCTACCGTACCCCTACCGTAACCCAATCCTACCGTACCGCAGGTCTGGCGCACAAGCTGTTCCTCGAGCAGCCTTCTCTCATAGAGATCGAGGCGCCCGTCAAGATCTGCGGCGACGTCCACGGACAGTTCGCCGATCTGCTCAGATTGTTCAATAAGGTATACGGTAGGGGTACGGTAGGGCAGTATCGTGAACTGAATGGTGCGGAAGGATACGGTAGCTTCCCCGAACGTCTACCACTATTCACCAATGTGACCCGTTAGTGATGCGGTAGTAATACGGTAGCGGAGTACCGTGAACTGACCTATTATACCGTAATCTACAGTACCCTACCGTAATCCTACGGTACCCTACAGTACCCTACCGTAACCCAATCGCAGACCGGCTTTCCGCCCTCCGCCAACTACCTCTTCCTGGGCGACTATGTGGACAGGGGCAAGCACAATCTGGAGACCATCATGCTGCTGCTCGGATACAAGGTACGGTAGGGTAGGGTTACGGTAAGGGTACGATAGGGGTACTGTAGGGTACGGTAGGGGTACGGTATAGGTACGGTAGGGGTACGGTAGGGTACTGTAGAGGTACGGTATCGATCGTTTCCAGCTGCGCTACCCGAAGACGTTCTTCCTGCTGCGCGGCAACCACGAGCTGTCGTCGATCAATCGGGTACGGTATATGTGTACGGTTGGAGTACGGTAGCCTTGGGTTACTGTATCCCCGGATACTGTAGCAGTTGCCTGAATTAGGATATCGACCACTCAGGTGTACGGCTTTCTCGAGGAGTGCGTGCGTCGCTACGGCACGCAGCGCGTCTACATGGACATCCAGGTACACAGCCGGGAAATGGGAAGCCGGTTCCGGAGCCGGGAAATCATCAATGCCGTCTTTTAGGACGTGTTCACCGTCATGCCGCTCTCTGCGGTCGTCGGCGAGAAGATCCTGTGCATGCACGGCGGCCTCTCGCCCGTCCTCAATCGACTGGATGACCTACGGTAGGGGTACTGTAGGGATACTGTAGGATGGGTTACTGTAACCGAGGATTACTGTAATCGATTACCGTACCCTACCGTACACCCTCTGCAGCAACGTGCACCGGCCCTTCGACGATCCTCCTCCGTGCTCGCTCGAGTGCGACGTCATGTGGGCGGACCCGATGCCCGGCGTGATGGGATTCATCGTGAGCCGGGAACTGGGGCCGGAACCGGGAATTAGAATCATCCGGAGCCGGCAAATTAGAGAGCCGGGATCGCAACCGGGAATTAGAAAGGGAACCGGAATCAGGAATTAGAATGATCCGGGAATAAGAAAGGGAACCGGAACCGGGAATTAGAATGACCCGGAACCGGCAAATTGCAGAACAGCCCGCGCGGCACCTCGCACGTGTTCGGCGAGCAGGCGCTCAAGGAGAAGTGTGACCAGCTGAAGATTGATCTGGTGAGGGATATTTGCTGGCTTCCGGTTACGGCTCCGGCTAATCGATAAATCTACCGTACTCCAGGTGGTGCGCGCGCATCAAGTCGTGCAGGACGGCTACGAGTTCTTTGCGGGACGCAAATTGGTAAATTGGAATATCGATTTATTAATGAATTAATTAAGCTAATTACAGGTGACAATCTTCAGCGCGCCGCACTACTGCGCGCAGTTTGACAATGCTGCCGCCGTTTTGGTCGGTTATTAATTATTAATTAATTAATTAATCAATAATTAATAATTAATTATTAATAATAAATTTCAGTGCGTGGACAAGCAGCTCAAGTGCTCGTTCGAGATTCTGAAGGCCAAATTCCTCACGCCCAAGACGTGAGAAACGAATCTCGTTCTACCGAGCAGATAGAACATTCGGATAAACTTCGAAATGATTACTTTGTTTTCACATGGTACAACAGACTTTCTCACTACTTTCTGATTACATTCTACAACTCTACTTTCCTTCACTGTCATCGTTATTTGTGAACTTCATTCAGAACAGCCGGGAATTATTTGAAAAATTGGAAACGATAATGCACATTTATCCGAGAATAGAAACACGTAGCGACAATTTCAATATCGATAATCATGTGAGATTACTATGAGTATCAGCCCCGAGAATAAAAGAAGTGGTCAAACATAGATTCCGTTGGTAGTGAAGGATGGGGATCGGACTGGGACCCGATCCAGCGAGGACCTGGTCCCATTACAGTATCCCTTCCTCGTGAGACCCGCAATGAACGTGCCTAGTGTTGAGTCGGTACTCGTGGGGAGATCGATAAATGCCGTGGTTACGGTATCGTCGATACCGTAATCCGACGATCGCTGCGGTAGCCCGTCAGATGCTCTCACGGCAGTGGTAAGCGTTGTTGTTGAAGGCGATCCGCTTGTAGCCACTTCGGTCCTGCAGGGAACGTTTGAGATACGGTAGGCGAATCGATCGCTCGGCTATCTATTTCGAAAATACCTGCACGGACCCGATCGATGAAGTGGGAGAGCTTCCGTCTTCCGAGAATCTGACGTGTCCCTGCAAAGATTCAGATTAGGCCTTCATCTATGCTTCTCAGAGCGCCAGCCAACATGACTGCTTGGCGCAATGGTAGCGCGTTCGACTCCAGATCGAAAGGTTGGGCGTTCGATCCGCTCAGTGGTCAGAACTTTTTGCCGCTTTTTAGAACGCGTTAGGTGAGTTTTGCACGGCAAATTTCGACGGTTTAGTACACTTTTTGAAAAACTGAACCGTTCCGCGCACATTCGACAGAGGTACGTTGTGGGGTTGATAACTCGAAGAGATTCTCGAATTACCAATCCCGGACACATAGAAGGAGGGGTGGCTAGGCTACCTTGTCTGTGGAGACGGACGTTTTTGCTGACGCGTCTGGTTCTCCGACCAGTCGTGCATAGGCAGCAGGGGCTGGGCCGCCGTCGCTGGCGCGCTCGTGGTGCGCGAGCACTGCGTATGTGGATGAGTTGCTCTCTTTGCAGTTGTTGACGCCGTTGAGGAGTCGCGATTGCTGGCAGTCCGTCTCCGATCGAGTCGCGCAGCCTGAGGGTACGGTGTGCGGCGGGTGGTTACGATAGCTGACGCAATTTGCGGCTGACGCACTTCGAGTGTTTGCAAGCCACAAATCGCGCAGGCTTCAATGACATTCAGAGGCAGTATTAGCCGAGAGAAACAAGAAGGCAAGCAGGAAAGTGGAAGAGGAAACAGTAACAAGCAGGGCGGTTGGGCTGAGTGGAAGGTTAGTATACGGTAGTCTCCGGCTGGGTCACCTTCATGCTAGCAACATAGACGAAGAGGGTGGATCCGCGCCAGTCTGCGATAGGACAGGATAGGATAGAGGATTACGGTAGGTGGTGTGATTAGATGGTGTGACTGGTGCGACGCGTGCAGCTCACCTTTCGACGGTCGTCCGCAGAAGGCGCGCGCGACGTGCTTGCGATTGAAGAGAATGTAGATCCAGGGGTTGACGCACGAATTCAGATTCCCGAAGATGACGAAGAAGATGATGGCTTCTTTGCCTGAATTTGCGAAATTCGTTATTTTCGAAAAATGCAATTTTTTTTGTGAATTTGTACAGACATTAACAATTTTTTCGTCTATATCTCTCACCGGCTACACTGAGATCACACCAGTGTATTCAACATCGGGAATCACTGACTCCCCCTTATTTTTCGACAATTTTACAACTTTTAATGGACAAATAGCCTAACAAACACGTACTAATCATCTCCGGCGAGATTGCTTGAATGATATTCGTGATGCAGAAGGGTGCCCAGAGAAAGAAGTTACACGCGATGATGGTCATCGTCAGACGGACAGTTTGGGTTCGCTTCCTGTAAAAACAGTTGGTTCAATTCCGGTGGTGGACGGCATCTTTTGCCGCTTTTATGCCGCTGGGTGCAGTTATACAGTTGGTTCGAATCCGGTGGCGGACGGCATCTTTTGCCGCTTTTATGCCGCTGGGTGTAGTTATACAGTTGGTTCGAATCCGGTTTCGGACGGCGTCTTTTGCCGGTTTTCAGAACGAAGGATCACCTGTCAAACTCCGAGTTCTGCCGTTTGTGCCCGCACGAGGCTTCGCGTAGTTTGTCAATGTACTTCTGAGTAGCCATGCTGAAAAGAATTATTTAGCCTTGAGAAGTCTTCTTTCCCTTCACTAATGGTCTTGTATGCCCATCGTTCGTAGTACTGATAACAATGAGATAACCCCTCTAACATCCCCTAGTCCTCTGTCTCCTCTTACAGTTCCTGCCCTGAGGCTCTGTTGTCGTCTCCCATTCTCGGAGGAGACCACTACTGTTTGGTTACAAGATGGAATTAGAAGGGGGAGAAACTGAGAATTGCGTGGTCGCCAGTTAACAGTAAATAACCAGAGATCTGGGGCGAGAATACAAATCAGAGTTCGAAATAATACTTGCCCCTTCTGAGACCACCCAGAAATGATAAAACCAGACCACCCACTTGTTTTTCTCCTCGCATTTGACGATCTTCTCCGGCCGATGCGACATCCAGACAGCCTTGCACACCTAAAAATACGAAAATGAAATTTTACGGGGTAACTCCTGTGTCTCCTCCATAGATCTCTCTAGAAAACTGGACCTTATCTACCTAGGTTATGAGAGGGAACACCTGAAAATATGGTTTTTCATTTGTCGGAACTCCCTGGGTCCAATGCGATCTCTATTCAGTCTAGGTTGTGGAAATTTTCGAAAACGAATCTGAATTTTATGTATTAAAAATAAAATACATTGTAATAGAAGAACCCGGCCAAGAACGAGGGCAGAAGCCAGGCAAGTCCGTTGAACAGGAGAATGTAGAAGGTTTTGAACCTGAAATTATCTTTTTGATCTTCATCAATCAATGAATCGTACCCAGTCTGCTCCTGCCCATAAGTCGTGCGGCACACATGGTAGGTGCGGCCCCTTTAATTAATTAATTAACTAATTATAATTAATTAATAATTAGTTAATTGGCTCACGTTTTCTCGCCCTTGAACGTGATCATTTGCCACACGAACAGCTGCGGGATTGATAGTATCAGGGCTAGAGTCCATGCAACTGCAGCCAGACAATTAGGCCGACGGTACCGAGATTGACGAAAGTTGTCCAGCGGGCGGCAGATCGCCTACGAAATTGTTTTTTGCAGTTATTATTTGTTCCTTTTATATTTTGGACTTCCCTTTACTTGTATCCCGTTCAGTCTCACTTGTTTTCCAACACGTGCGTGCTCTTTTCACAAATGCGCGAACTCGGTATATTATCCACTTCAACCCAGGATTGCCAAGCGCTTAGCTGCGTTCCCTAGAGGACTTTCTGCGAAAGAATTCACGTTTCGAATGCTGCCGTTTGTCACGTCATGTTATGCCGCATTGCACTCCACCACTCGTTCGCGAAAGCAATTTGGCAAGTGGAGCATTACGAATTCAGGTGCACCAGGGCTCCACTTTATCGGCTCTCAACCTATTCCCGGGATATTTTCTCGGGCTGCCTGAGTTTTCACCGTGTGTCAGGGGATATCTCCCTCCGGATCGCCTATTTACAGGAGCCTTTTGCAGCAAATGGGACAGAGATAAGAATAGGCCGGACAGTAATTATCCGCCGCTTGATGCGGCAACGAGCTTCGTTTCCAGCAGAATCAAGGATTCGCAGATTCCGTCTCTCCATTTCGCGTGCTCTCTCGTGGCTCTGACTGGTGAGAGAGCAGGCGAAATGGAGAGACGGGGCTTCATTATGGCCTTAGAACCTGTGTGCAGCGTCAAAGCTGCTGCGCAATTTCGATCTTTGGATCTCTCAGCATCAGATCCCCTTGCTCATCTTCTAAAGATGTAGCCCGATCTTTGGGCGCTCATCAAATAAAATTCCGAGAGCACACCCTGTTGTTTGGGCAGCAAAAGAAGAAGAAGTTGGTAATTTGAGGAGGGCAGGCGGAATATGCGTGCGGTGAGGGAGTAGGATCGGAAGATTGGTTGGTCCTTCACTCGAATCATCAAAATAGGGGAGGTTTACGTGCGGAATCAGCCCATAATAAGCCGGAAATAGGGCCCGGGTACTCGGGTACCGGGCTTTTGGGTCGGGCGCAATTACTTTTGGCGCCACACCTCAAATTCATGACACGCCGACTGCAAGGGAGTGCGGGGAAATATATAGATTGCCAGTCTGCATTTCGAAAATATGAAGAGGGACAAAATTGGAAGTCAGCGCTCAGAAATCGGTCGTCCTTTTAGGAGCATGAGATGCGTCTTTGAATGAGATGGCTATTTTGAACGGTCTTTTCACGGAACTATGCTTCATTTTCTCGTGATTAAAAATGCTGAACGTTACAATTACAATTGTTACTGTAGGAATATGGAAGCAATAATCGGCATACGGTAGATTACGGTACCTGGTATCGATCGGCCGAAATCGCCACCAACAGGAAGGGCGATGCATAGAGTGGCACCATCTGCAGGTAGTGAACGGCCCGGCAAAGGGAGTCGGGCCCGGGAAAGAGCGGGTGGGCGATGAGCTTAAGAAATTGAGTATTTTATAACAATTTAACACTAAAAATGTGAGTTTAAGGCCAAAAAATCGGCTTGGAAATTAGAAAAAAATAGGTTTACCAGTCGAATCTCCGTCCCAAGCGAGAAAAATGCGAAGAGAAAGTCGGCTGTGCACGTGTGCAGTAGTAGCAACTGAATTTAATTATTATTTTAACAATTTAATATTTTAATTATTAAAAATATCATGTTTTGTGACTCGGTCCTGAACCTTCCGCTCATCTTTGGCCGCTGCCTGACTCGAAACCCATTCCCATTTTCTAGTCCCCTCAGAAGCGCGCCTTGTAACTTCATTATGAGCCCCACGGTCTCTAGTCTGTCCTAGAGCCGGCTCGTCTCTTCATTTTGCGCGCTATCTCGCCGGTGGGAGCACTTTTAGTTTTCCTGGTCCTTCCGCTTTCCGACTGGATACCTCCTCATTCGATTTGTCGATACAATATTCACTTTTGCAATTTTGGACGAGATCATGAGAGGCGGCGCCCTTTTCAGGTATTCGAGGGCAGAATGCGCACTGGAGCGAAAACAAAAAAATCGTGCGAATTGCAATGAAACAAGCGGTGGCGTGTTTTCAGGAGACGACTCTTGGAGTGGAATTATACGGGAGGCGAGGAAGGAATGAGGGGGTGCTCTTTGGACTGAGTGCTGCAGGATTAGTGGTGAGGTGTGCCTAGTTTGACGTTCATGGGAAACGATTGAGATGCAGCTCAGAATTTTCTCAGAAAACCAGGGTGTATTCGGAAAAGTCGTTATGAGTTTCCAAACGAGGCCTTGAAGATTGCTGGGTTGTATCCCTCTTTTTTCACATTTTTTCGAAATGAAATGAAGAAGAACCAATCTTGCATAGGCGAGCGGTGGTATGTGAGCTACTGTTTTGTTTTTACTCAAAGATAGTCAGAGATCATCCTTGGGCGATTCTCATATTGTCACGTAGGCAATGACGAACAATTGAAATTTTTAATGAAACTTAATTAATTTTTACCCAAATGCCGGTCCCCTACTATTCTAGTCAGTACGGTCAATCGCATAAATATTTTGGCTAATGCCTAGTATCTGCATCGTTTGCATCGTATATATTTGCATTGCTTTTGCGCGCGCGGGCAGTATTTTCCTTCCGCCTGTCTCCCCTTCCGCTTCCTGCTCAGGGAAGAGAACGTGACAACTAGAGTTCGAGAAACGGGTAATAGTCTCTTCATTTTGCATGCTCTCTCGCCTCTCTGACCGGTGAGAGAGCAAGTGACAACCTAATAGATGCCCTACGGATGGGCAAAATAACGGAGGTAATTGGAGGACACCACGAGAAAAGCGCATCTTACGTTGCCATGATACGTAGGTACCCATCCCGTGCCTAGCCCCGCAACCCTGCCTTTGTTTCCAAACTGAAACCGAAACTAGGTTGGCAGAATGATGAATCCGTGGATACTTCACTCTAAAACCCTTAGTCTGCCCAGTCTCGACTATGACTCCGGCACCCAGAAAAGGCAATAGCGTTTGATGGATATGGTGCTGTTTTCCGCCTAGTTTGGACGTCCCCAGCCCCAGTCTTGTGCCAGAGATGTAGCGTCGCCTGGTTTTTTTCAGTCCTTAGATTTCGGTAAATATGAAATGCGAGCCCCCGGTTTTGGCTTTTGCTCTGCTATTTTGCAGCTGCAAACTTCAATTCGGCAAAAATGAGGATACGGTAACCACTTTTCGACCTCTTGAGTGGATTCTAATGCTGAAGAAGCTTCCGCTGACGACAGTATTGACGATGCTCCCATCAAATAATGACGCGAACCGTGTTAGGAGCGTAAATAATGACTGTGAGCGTTGGATGCGACGCGCGCGTGTTCAGAAAACACTATATTGCCTCTATTTTGCAGTGAATTATTTTGGCGCGAGTCCTCGCATCTCCCCCCCGAACGAAATCCATTTCGATGGTCGATGGTGGCTACTATTTTGCACCGGATACTGCGCCGAAAAAACAGACAGCGAGGAGAAACGTAAGCTAATGCGGTTGACAAGGAGAGACAGGAAAACAGTAGGGTAATCGGGTTACGGGAAGTTCCCTCGCAAAGTAGAATTTGAACATCACGAGCGTACCAAACGAGATAGGTGACGTTAGCGTCCGTTTTTATCGCTATGAAATACCCCCACGAATGAGCAGTGTTATCACTCTAGGTAGGGATGTCAGGTAAGATGAACTCCTTCGCCCTAAGGAGGACGGCTTGTGCTCTAGCCCTGACGATCACAATACCCTTGGACCTAGGCCCTAGGGATACTCCAAGTGTTTCTCACCTGTACCGGGCTCAGCCTCCTCCTCGCCCCCTGTTCCCTCTGACAATAACTCATAGGCTCTAGGATTCCTAGGCTCTAGTTATCTCCATTTCCTAGGCCCTAGATCACTACGAGACACCCACCTGCACTGGACTGAGCCTCCTCCTTGCTACTCGATTCCCTCTGACGATGACAAACACCAGCAGAACATTGCCCATCACAGCCAGCGTCATCGTCAACGAGAGATGCATGACGATGAAGAAGATGTGCTGAGGCATCCCCAGCGTCAGCGGGGGAGGAGGGGGAGGGGAGGGAAGGAGGTCGGAGGAGTTCATCCTGGAATGATTGGGTGTAAAACACGATTTGGGAGGTGTAGGTGGTGCGTGGTGTAAAACGCGGATTTCGCGGTACGGATGGCTGTGGATTGAATGACGTAAGGTGGGAAAGCGAATCGCCATATTGGTAAATGATGCAAAAAAAAGGCAGATTGATCGGGGCACACTGCGGTTAGACGCGATTTCGGTAGCAAAGGTAATGTAGTATGCGGATGTGTGGACTCCAGTTCGAAATTAACCGAGGAGAAAGATTGGCAGAAGAGCAAATTACTGTTCATTCAAAGAAAAAACGAATTCGATAGGATCACGCGATAGGCATGCGAAAAAGGAGGAACTGTTTGGGGAAGGGCGGCGAAAAAGGAGTGATAGAGATCGGCACTAAGGAAACTGCCAATTTTCGCTGACCACGGCTGTTTCGCTGTTGTTTTATGATCATAGGTTCGTAACTTCGAAGTTTCGTCAGTGGTAATCTGATCGTTGCAATCACGAGGGAAAAGAACGAGAGCAATGGACGGCTCGATTTCACGCATTTCTCTATTCTTATACTCAGACCTTACCCAACCAAAAGTCCAGTTTCTAAGGGTGGAAGTACCTAGAAATGAAAGAATACGCCTATTTATAACCAAGATGTTCTTAGGTAAACCTGAGATTCTAGAATTCTGGAAGAATGGAAGAATGTCCTGAAACGAGCCATTTATCTCGCTCAAGGAAGTGGGCGCATGATTTCAGATGGCTTGTGTATGCATGGCTCGCCGATTTGTGGTACACTGTCGTCAATCAGGCTAGTCCATGGTCAACAGTCAATCATACACAAGGACAGGGAGCTGGAGGGGAGAAGTGGCGCTGTTCCGAGAAAAAGACAGCGAAATACGTCTAAAGTGGACTTTCTGGCAAGATCGGTGCTCCCAAGTAGAATTTTTAAGTCGAGGGAGAGAACTGGAATCTAACTTGTGAAGTAAAGCCTATACTGTGCTACCTGCGAAAGATGGGTGGGAAGGAGGGGCCACAAGTATTGTTCGCATTTATCAGTCCCTGACATCTCGGCGGTTGTTTCAAGTGTGATGGGCCTCTTGAGAATCGGCAACAAACCCGGAATAGGAGCATGAAACAGATAACGCAATGCGCTACGAAATTGAACGGGTAAATGATTTCACTGGACTCACAAGCACCTGCTTACTAAGAATCCTGAAATTGCTTGTGAGCGATATTTAATTTTAGACATGCAGAAAAGTAGTGGCGGAAACTGAACAAAACTGAACAACATCAGGGCCGAAACTCGGAAACGAAAGGAAGAAAAGAGGAAAGGCAACGTGGTTACTACCCATCATCATCCAAGACGAGGAAGCGCTTCTCTGCCCCCTGAAAATGAGTATTGCCAAGAGTGGGGGGAGAGGGGCGGAGCTTGTGGCTTCGAGAACTGAAAGATGAGACCGCTGACAACGGGAGGCAGCGAGTGTGCGAGTACCGGTGCTCTCTCCATTTTGCATGCTCTCTCGCCGTTTATAGAGCAATGTGAGTCAGGAACCGGGAAATTGCGCATGAAACCCGAAACCAGAGTTCGGGCCACACACGATGTTTTGGTGGCAATTATTATGGTCCCGGTGGACAATTGCGTAAATTGAGACGGGAAACACAGCGGTCGAAACACGAGAGCTCATGCTACGAAGATTGGTGATCATTGTGCGGTGAGCAAAGAGCAAAACACAAATACAGCCCCCGCAAACAGTTAACGAGCTCACAGGGGAGGCGGGCACCAACACAGTCTCCTCTTGGGGCGGAGCCTCGCCGCCGCACTTTAAATTATGCGCTATTAATTCGTGAATTGTAGTCCGGGACGAAGGTTCTCGCGCGGTTTACGAGGAAAGCGAGTGGAAACGTCTGGAAATAGCCCTCGGGATGGATGGGACTCCATTATGTGTCTGCACACAAAAGGGGGCCGTAATGCGCGCTGAATGGAACTGGGTTATGATGAAACAGTGCTCGAGGATTGCAAAAAAGTGCCTCAACGGATATCTCAAATACGTCACAAGCGATAAGAATCGAAACTGGGCATCCGAGAGCAGACTCTGCTCGATTTACGGTGAAATCAAGGCATAATTCGTCGCTACATCGACTGTTGACACAAGGTAACGTAGATAACCGAATTAGATGGAGTTAGTCAACATTCAACCGGGGGAGACTCGCCAAACAGTTATCAGCGACTGTCAGAGAACCGAGTAGTGGCCCAAAATGGTCCGACCCTCTCACTTTTGCATGCTCTCTCGCTTCTCTAACCGATAAGAGAGCTTCCAAAATGAGAAAGTCGTAAAGAGGCTGGGAAAACATCACCAAAACCCTCTGGGGATCCGCGGGACCAGTGACAACTGCAACTAGAAAATTCTTTCTTTGGCATGACTCTTTTCTCGGACTTCCCCAATTTTGGGCCCAGGATCGGCGTCTGAACAGTGCAATTACGAAAAACAACAATTAGATGAAAAACACGATGGAAATTCATAGAAAAAAATCAAGAAATGAAAAGACGCGGGAAAAAATATTTTCCAGAAGAGCCAGTCTTTCTAATATCGCAAGCAATGAGACGTCATGATGAGGATGGAACTGAAATGCATAAATTTACACAACTCAAACACCCAAAACACGGAATATTTCATCGTCGCTTTTGGCCGAACCGCTGATAAATAATGGAATTACTTGTTCTATGCCAGGAATTAGACGGTTCTATGGTTTTCCGATCTTCAAAAGAGAAACATCATTCGTTCCATTCGAAGAATTGTGCAGAAACGGCAGGCTGTTTGGGAATTATGCGAGGACATAACGACATGCTTATAACGCGGCACGAAAAGGTCGTCTCTCCATTCTGCACGCTCTCTCGTTGGTGAGACGGAGCGAGATAGTACGTAAAATGAGAGATCCAGAACGTCGAGGGCGTTAGAAATAGGGTTGGCATATGAAGAGTTAAGAGTAGGGTTGACAATTCAAGGAATTATTCCTTGCGCAAGGAATGAGAGGGAGGGGATTCCTTGCGCAAGGAATGAGAGGGAGAGGATTCCTTGCGCAAGGAATGAGAGGGAGAGGATTCCTTGCGCAAGGAATGAGAGGGAGAGAATCCTTGCGCAAGGAATC
>LS580634.1:187812-200065 GCA_900490775.1 Pristionchus maxplancki | reverse complement strand
ATTTTTTAATTATATTTTTATGCTCAAATCGATAGAAGGATGCTACCCAAAGAAAATAAGCACAAACAGACCACGTTTCATAGCTTCTTTTAATGAGAAATTGGCGAGTGGACAAAAAGTGGACAAAAAGTGGACAAAAGTGTTCCACTGTGGAACACTGTGGAACACCTTTCTTCAAAGTGGACTCGGATCACTGTACCAGCAAAACTATTACACAGAACGGGAAAACAACGGCGTGGGCAGCAAATCGGGTTATCGCTTGCATAAAAATGCGTGCAAGCAGAGTGAAAGCGGTTGATTGTCTGATCTATGGACGGAGCACACGGATTCAAGGGCATTTTGCAATTGGAAAAGAATAACGGACTACGAGTTAGATTAGAGTTCGAGGGTAGTTCCTAGGCCACTTCGAACTCTAATGAACTGATGCAGGGTGGAGATTAGTATAGAGGCCTCGTGTCAGGGGTCGGGCGAGCGACAAGGGAAAACAGGCGGCCTCCTCTGCAATCGGATACCTAGTTCGAAATTCAGGAGCCGTTGAGGTTAGAACAGGCGAGATAGTGTGTGGATTGGAGAGGGTTAGAGAAAAGGGAGGGACACGGATGGGCTGCTGGGATGAAAAGTCATTCATCGATGCACTAGTACTGCACTAGTGACAGCTCATCATCAGCGATCCACTATTCAATGGATATCATGGTGACTTGTCCTACAGTGCGCGCAAGTCCTTCTTGAGTCCATAGAAAAGGGATGGTCTCTCACTTGCCCATGCTCTCTCGTCGGCTAGTCATACTTCAGTCGTCATAGTCGGGTAAATGCCCATTACTGGCGAGTCCAGAACCGGAGATGAGTAGAAGCAGAAAAATCCGGAGATCGAAAAGGGTGGCTCCGGATTTTTTTCGGTGGAATCTGGAACATGAGACAGTTCTCGGGAGCCCACGCCGACTCCGAAGAGTCGTGTCATATCGTATGGATAACTTCCGGAATATGTGACCTAGAACGCTCTGGAAGGACAGGGAAGAAGGGAGCGAGAAGACAGTGAATAGTTCTGCATTCTTCAAAGAAATTAAACGTTTACATGAAGTGGACCAGGAGTCCTGCGGCATCAGTCGACGATTCAGTAGACTGTTGTGAGCCTCAACAGCTTTCCCAGTCCATCAGATAGGACTAGATTCATGGTTTCACGGAAAAGCTTTTACTCACCCTGCCCAAGATCAGATAAAAGTGAGACAGCGCGCAAGAAAAGGCAGTAAATGCCTGAGTTATTATACGATTCCCGGATCAGAAACGACGAGATAGTATGCGAAAGTGAGAGAACCAGGCGAAATAACTCACCTCGTAATGGAAAAGTTGACGGATTTGCTGACAGATGACGAAATTAGTTAAACCGTAGCCGGCAATCACATGTGGAACGATAAAGTCGGAAGGAATAAAATGGGGAGGGAACGAGGGTTGGAGGGACGAAATTGAGATGGATTCGCACACATGTTGCTTGCAGTGAGTGGGTGCAGACATTTAATTGTTGAGCGGAATATTGAGGAGGTTTCGTCGTTTTATATGTTTGAACTGCGTTGAGGATATTCGAATATGGGTAGTATCATAATTCGAAATGGCATGATCCTTTAAAGAAAACAATATTTGGAGTTAAGGATGAATCTATAAGGCGCAACAGACACCAAATGAGGGTGGAAGCCCAGAATGATGAGCTTGATAGGGTTTCAATTTGGCAAAACTGAGGGTTTGGTCGAATTGTAATCTTTTTCTATTCTAGTCTCTAGTCTTGCTGAGTTTCACAGCTTCTCAGACATTCAAATGACTTCATTGCTACTTTTTGGCTTCACGATTGGAGTTTCCACCAATTCAGGATCACACCAACAGCAAATGGTGAAAATAACCATTGCATACGGTTGAAACGATCAGACATGCGGATGATTTCAAAAGACACGGTAAATTCAAAGGAACCATTCATCGTGTCTACAAAACTGATGAGAACGACCCGTCCCTGAATCCAAATGGTCAACGCAAGTCTTTCTCTGAATTGGAGTGGGACTCAAGTAAGTCGGGAGAGGAGAGGACTGGGGACGAAATATGCACGTTCACTGCAGAACATGCTCGGAATGTTGATGGGAAGTTCTCATCGGGCTCCAAACTGGGGATCTAGAGCATGCTCACATTGATTCTGTTCAAATTTTCGAGAATTTTGAAGAATTTTTCATGTTCTGTTCATGCCATGCGACCATTTTCAGCAAGATGCTTCAGCATCATATCTAGTCTATCAAAAAAGACGAGATAGCACGAGAAATGGATAGAGCGGGAACGTTTCCCGCAAAAATTTGTGTAGATATTACGCCCCGCGGGCATATTGTTCCCTATTTTAGAAGAGGGATGCATTTCCTAGAATTCATGCAATCTCTGGTTCCTTGATGGATGGATGTATGATCGGCGTGAACCGCAAAGAAGGAAATGAATTTTGAAAGTGGATCAATGGAATATGAAAAAAATGAAACGTCGAGGTACTGTAGGATGGAGAGTACAGCTCACCTATCGAGACAGGAGATTTTCTCGTGTGCGCTACGCTAGAAAAAGAGAGTAAATCATGAATGAATGCAGAGGAGACGGAGAAGAATGGACAATGCTGAAACGCTGCAAAAGTATCTCGATTAGATTTGGAATTGAAGTTGATTTGATTTATTGGCAGGAAAAAAGTTCTACTTTATTTGAGAACACGTACTCTTATTCAGCGTAAGAGATCTGATAATATTGATTGGCATTTGTCTCTTTCTGTATCATCATCTATCGGTACGCTGCGCTTTCGGTCGACTTCCTCGGTCGACTGTAAATATAATGACACAGACCTCTATCTAGTTTTGATTCAGCATTAAATTTAATTATGAAAATAATCAAATTCAGTTTAAAATTCGGGCATGTCATTTTAAATAAAGAAATATTGCAATACTCCTTGAATATCAACAAATGAAAGAAAAATTTCCATTAAATTCAAACACATTTGATTTTACAGTTTTGATTAGTTCTTATTTTTCAAATATTACATATTTAAAATATTATTAAAATTATAAAAACTCAGTTCACGAATCATCTCAAACACGTGCAAGAAGCTCCCACCACGAAAACACTGATCGGGCAATATTGGGGAGACCGTACACCTGGCACTGGGCCAAAATTGGCCGAATCGCAATTTGAGTATTTTGAGTCAGACTTGTAATTCTGCTATTGTCGTTCGCAATTGTTGCGTGTTTTTGAGTGTTTTGGGCCATTTTCTACCTTTGTCATGCGCCCTAAATTGTTGCATTGTAGTGTGCTTCGCGTGCGAGTCGATTATCGATCGACAGCACACTCCGCGCGCACACTTTCTGCCTGTGCCACAGCGAGCCGCCGGCTCTCTTCCGATCTCCTTCTGAAGCGACGTCGGGAGATGCTAGTGGCCATTTATCGCTGTTAAAGGCCGCCCAATACTTTGTTATACTCCACTCAACGGGTTGTTAACGTGAGTCGCTTTATTATATTTTTTTACAACTCCGATTAACTACAATTTGCAACGTTTAGGCTTATTTTTTATATTGTTTTTTATACTTTTATAGTTACTTTTTGATTTTATTTCTTGTAGGAGTGGAATGTCTGTGGATTGCCTCAAGAATTTCTCCCTGGAAGATGTGCGCAGAGCCAGAATCGACTACACTTCGAGTGGTACGACCACATTCGGACTGTACGAGCCCGAACTATGCGGAGAACGGTGTACAGGTGAATACTTAATATTATTAAGCCTATTTATTATTGTTTATACCAAATACATTTACTAAAAGTCCGTTTTGCAGTGCTTCACCCCGATAAGATTCGATTCGGAGATAAGTCAACCACGGGCTCGCCAATTTCCTCCCACAGGTTAGTCCTTGTCAATCAACCCTAAGATCTTTATCAGTAAATCTGGGGAAGCGGTGACCCCATTTCTTGTTATATCAGTTGCTCAATTTTACTGATTACCTAATTAATTAATTACAGGGGATCGAGCGTTCACCATGATTCCTCCGGGTCGTCATCTTCCGGTTCTCCCATCGCATCGCCCGCCTCATACACTCGCGTATGTTAACTATCATGAACTACGTGCCAAATCACCTTGATTTATTTTTAAACAATTCATTCTCACGTATTTGAAGCATGGGTGGCGGTCCATCGCAGTGCACGGTGCATTGTTTTTCTCTATTTTTAAATTTAATTTATCTATTTTTAGGACCTCATCGGCGTGGATTCGCCCGGATTGAGTGGTGGCGCGGGCACAATCACGCCGGTGAAGAACGAACAGGTACTTATTATAATTATTTAAGTTATATTTTCGAAATTGTAATATAGAAGTTACATTTCGCATTCAGTCGGTGCCTCGGGCACCTGCCTCTTCGCCTGTCAAGCCGGAGACCCTACTCCAGCCCCGCTCAGTCATGCTCGCAGCGGAACCCGCGCCCCAGCCCCCACCCCTGCCTCCGTGAGTTGATTGAGATTTCGCTTCTCTTAGTATCCTTGAAACCCAAATCCAGAGGGTTCATAAGCTCGAATTGAGTAGAATAGACTGAGAAAGTAGGTGTTGTAAATACCGTATGCTTATCGATTTATTGCAGGCGCAAATCTCGATTCGACGTCAGGCCCGAGGATATGGAGGTGGACGAGAGGCCGAAGATTGGTCCGAGGTAATGACAAATTAATTAGTTACTCATTAACATTTAAATAATTAAGTTTGCTGTCGAATGGCAAGCGCAAGGCCGAGAGCAGTGAGGAGGAGCGAAGCAAGAGGTTAGTTACTTTATTATTAAAATATTATATTTAACAATTTGAATATTTAGTGACGATGAACAAGAGCTGATCGATCCAAGGAAGGCCGGCTCACTTGGATCATGCGTCAAGAGAATCAAGTTGTGAGTTATATTTTTATGCCTTTGAAACCCAAATTCCGAGGGTTGTACCTTTTGCGGTACTTGTGAAACCCGAATCCGACTTGAATGATGAATTAATGAATTCAGAGAGACGCTCTCGACAACGGTGACAAAGCCAGCCGACTACAAGGCGTCCCTTCCTCCACTCGCCTCCCCGCCCTCACTCGTCGCTATTCCCGAAGGTTTGTGGCTTTAATATTTTTGAAAATGAGCGTTAAATGGGCAGCGAGGCTCACCATTGTTCTACTCGGTAACCAGGGAGCTTGGCTGCCTTTTAGATACGTCAGTAGAGGTCTTTCGTTGTACGTTTCGCCTTGTGTTTCACGTATCCGCGTTGCAGCCTCCAAGCCGCGTCCGGCCGCGCCGCCTCCGCTCGTGCCGCGTGCCGTTGCCGCGCGCGTCGCTCCGCCCACTCCGCCACCCAAGAAGCCGCAGCCGGTAGTGAAGGAGGCTGAGAAGAAGAGGGGAGTGGTCGAGTATGAGGAGAGCAGTGAGGAGGAGGACGAGGATGAGACCGAGCTGCCCTTCGGACCACAGCTGCCCAAGAGCAATGGTGAGAAGAAGGGGATCGTGAGGGTATTAAATGGCTTGAAACAGGAATTCAATAGGTAAAAATCTCACCAGGTGAGGAATTTGGGATCGAGTGGGTGTTACATACCTTGAAACTGGAAATAAACAGTCGAAAATCTCACCAGGAGAATTCGTGGGGGTGTTAAATGGCTTGAAACTGACAATAAATGGTCAACAATCTCACCAGGAGAATTTGTGTTTCATCCACTATTCATCTAGCAACTATTCCTCCCTGTGGAAACATGAGAAGGAGGAAACTATCGGAAAACACTTGAGATTCTATGAGACTAATGAGCTATTGCGGGAGCCTAACAAGACACGAGTTCGGCCGATTCACGCCTTTTCGTTTGTTACTGAAACCCAATTATTCCAGGCGTTTCGAAGCCTGCAGTGACTCCAGTGGTGAACGGCGCGCCGAAGCTAATTTCGCGCGAGCACTCGGCCACCTCGCTGGTATCTACGACCCCTGCGACCTCTGCAGCAACCACGGGCGCCGCGGCGAGTGTAGCGGCGGCCAAGAGTGAGTGGGCAGGGGCATTTGAGTTTCGAAAATGGACTGGCAAACGATGGGTCACTGGATTTGCATATAAATCCAGTTTTGGAAGAGGAAATTGAGCAGTATCGGTAATTTATTCATTGTTGTAAGAGAGAATCGGGTGTGAAGCCGTATTTATGCAGTTTTTGTCCATATCGATGTATGGGATATTCGTAATGAATGACCGTGCTTCAGGCAGCCGCAAGCGTCTGCTCTCCGAGCGTGGCGAGAAGGAGCTGGCGTACCCGATAGTGGAGAAGGAGATCGCGAGCAAGTGGGGCTGGGACGGCGCCGCCTGGCTGGTACGGTCGTTTATTGATTGATTACGGTAGTTATTGATTTACTGGAATAAAATAAATGCGTCAACATCCACATCAAGCGATTTTACAGTCGAAATTCGACTACGCTAGGTGGTGCTCGTCGGTGTGCCGATTTACTGGAATGATTGAGCTGTTATTGACGAAAATCGTTCAGGTGTAAATCATTTCCCGGAAGCGTGAATCGTGCGGGAACCTCAGAGAAATAACGAAAATCACCGATTTTTTCGTTCCCGCCACTTCAATGTTTCAGAACGATCGCAAGCGCGGGCAGGGCCTGATCAACCGCGCGAACGACTGCTTCCTCAACGTGATCCTGCAGATGGTGACGCACACGGCGCCGCTGGCGAGATATCTCGTCGAGCGACACAAGAGCGACTGTGAGTATACGGTAGCACGGTAGGCAAGCATCGAGGGCTGACTTTATTAGGAGTATACGGTAGCTGCACGCTAGCCAGCTATCGAGGACTGACTTAATTCGGAGTATACGGTAGCTGCACGGTAGCCAGCTATCGAGGACTGATTTTTTTATGAGTATGCGGTTACGGTAGTCAATCGATTGCAGGCAAGCGCGAGCCGCAGCAGTGCGTGGCGTGCGCGGTGCGCGATTTCCATCTGCACCGCACCTTCAAGCTGAACGGACCCATGGAGACGCGGTGGATCGGACAGCACCTCAAGAGTGAGTATACTGTAGGGTACGGTAGATAGGTATCGAGGACTGAGTTTATATTCTTACTTTACTGCAAAGCGTGACTTCCATAGTAGTATGATAGCCATAGTTCAGTAGACTAACCCGGCGCTAATGAGTCACACTCGCGTCTGCCTGAAGCAGGGGCGCGCGTGAGGTAGGTGGGGATAATGAGGGGGTTGAGGGGAGAAGGGCAATGATTCTCTCATTTTTTTACTCTAGCTAGCTAGAGTAAAAAAATATTCTCTCAATATTTTTTTACTCTAGCTAGCTCTGACTGGTGAGAGAGTAGGTGCGATTGAGAGAGTAGAAGAGAAGCCTTCGCTGTTGAGATTAATGAGGCAGGGACTATTGTAGCATAGCATAATCAGTAGTGAAGGTGGAAGAATGGGGGACTTTCAGTGAATATATTTTTAGTGATACTACAGTACCCCTGAATTATCGATTTCCCCTGATTCAGGAATCTTCCCGTCGCACTCGTTCGGGATGCAGGAGGACGCTCACGAGCTGCTCTCGCTCCTGCTGGATGCAATCGACCCGCCGCCAGGATGGAATCGGGAGAACGGCAATAAGGAACTGCCGTGAGTTGAGGGAGGGGTGAAACGGGGATCCGCCGGGTTTGAAGTTAGTATATCCTAGATGAGGGACCAGTGAAACGAGAATCATACGGGTTGAAATGTACTCCATCCTTGATGAGGAGGGATGGGAGCATTAGAGTGGAACAGGGAGAACGTGAGTTGATTGTTGCCTGCAACATCAAACTGCCGGGTGAAAGGATTGATGTATGAAGGAATTGTACGAGTGGAAAATCACAGGGTTGGAAGTGCATGATTTTTTGATGAGCCAATTGAGCCTGAGAATGCAACAGGTAGTTGAGGGATGGGCGAAACGGGGATCTGCCTGGTTGATAAAAAACTATAGACAATGAAACGGGGGAGTAAGCGCTCATCCACCGGCCTGCATGATATTTTATGCTTGAAGTCTTTGATAATTGATGGGCACAGCGGGAAACTGCCGGGTTTGATTTCATAGATTGAAAGATGGCAGTAATCGATATCCGTTGCGTGACGATTGAGCAATCCTCGATGCTTGATGCACTGGCGGAACGGAAAACCACCTGGCTCTTGGTTTGCATGTGTGCGCTAGATTAGTCACTGTCTAGTGCCCAGAAAGAGGAAGGCGAGGGGGAAGGGTGCGAGAGACCGGTCTAAAAGGGCACTGGTGGGGTGTTTGCAGAAGAAAATCCTGGACGATGAGGGCAATTGGAGGCGTCTGGAGCGATTATGGGGGGATTTTAGATTTTTGATGCAGTGGACGAACGGGAAACACCTGGTGGGGGGTTGTATGGTATTTTGCGCAGTCGCGTGCGCGTGTTATTTTCTGTCTTTCTTTTTGGTGTTTTGATCGGGCGCTCTTGTCCTCTCGGTCGATCGACTGGCGCCCGAGTGTTTCTCTCTATTCCCCTCTTCACTCCTCGCCCCTCGGTTCCTCCCTCCTCTCTATCTCTTTCTCCTGACTCTGCGGGGTGATAAACAAGAGGGAAGGAGGGAGGAGAGCGGTGGATGGGGATGGAAACAACCGCCACACGTGGCGCGAGGAGCAGAAAACATGGTAGAATAGGGGGCGAAGGAGGGACCGGGGAGGGAGTTGGGGCAAAGGGCGTTCGTTGTAGGAGTTTATTGAGAACAAAGGATGACGAGGGAGTTGACGGGAGTGTTCAATTAGCTCAAGGTAGCATTGCAAGAAAAAGTGTACTATAGCGCGCGAGCGCGCGATCTCTTAACTTCCTCCTTCCTCCTCCTTTCATCTCTCCTTCCCCTCTCCTCCCCCCTCCTCCCTCCCCTCCCTCTCCCTATCCATGATTGCATCTGCGAAAGAAGGCGAGAGAGAGAGGAGCAGTGCAGCTGTTGTCCTTGGAGGTGGTGGGAGAAGGAAGGGGGGGGGGAGGAAGGAGGGGGAGAGAGGAAGAGGGAGAGAGTGAGAGACAGAGAGGGAAGCACAGTGCACGCCCCAGGAGGAAGGCGTGTAGAGAGACGGGGGATCGAGAAATGGTTTTATTTAGAAATTAATCGATAAAAATTTTAAGGCAGAACAAGCTGAAGCCGTCGACGCCGATCGAGCAGATCTTCGGCGGCACGCTGCGGAATCAGGGTGAGTACGGTAGTTGGAGGGTTACGGTATCTGGAGGAGTACTGTATCTGATAATCGATTTTTGCAGTGACGTGCCAGGCGTGCTCGACGCCCTTCATTAACTACGAGCGCATCCGCGAGCTCAACGTCGCCCTGGGCAGGAAACAGGTACGGTAGAAGGGTTACGGTTGCTGGGGTGGGGATTACGATAGGGTACGGTAGTCGTGAAGTGAGTTAGATTACAAGCGATTGAAGTGTGGCAGCTGGTGTGAAGTAGTGAGCAGATTAGGAATTGTGGTGAATGATCCCTATGGTGAAGAGGGCAGGTGTGGGAGATTGAATGAGAGAAATGTTGCCAGGAGAATTTGGAAAGGACCAGGGTGGTCAAGGTTTCAGGGGGTAAATAAGTTTATTGAAGTTTTAAATTATAAAATTCAATTGCAGGATGATCGCATCCCACTGTCGAACCTCGTGCAGGACTACTTCAAGAACGAGACGATCACCGCATTCTCGTGCAAGAAGTAAGGGTTGTTGTTGTTGTTGTTGTTGTTGTTGTTGTTGTTATTGTTGTTGTTGTTGTTTTTCCTATTTACAACATTGTTCCTTCTGGACGCTATCATTAGTTACCAGAAAGATTTATGGCTGAAACGTGAATGTGCCTGGCGAGATCGCCGTTTCATCGATTAATCATCGACACCTCAGGTGCGCCCGCAAGACGCAGGCGGTGAGGCAGACGCGCGTGCTGCGCGCCCCCGCAGTGCTCATCGTGCAGCTGAAGCGGTTCAACGCCTACGGCGGCAAGATCCGCCAGCCAATCGCCGCCGAGGTACGGTAGGATCAGGGAACCTGATTCAGGGGGGATTCGGTAGCGGGTCTAATATTGATTGTAACTCGCAAAACGAAATTAGGAAATATCTTTGATACTCTGTCAAATGACATAGTTTATGGCCTAATTTGAAAGAGAGAAGTTGGTGTCCCCTTGTCAGCATTCGAAAAGTCAATAAATTGTGACCCACAGTATCCATCGCAGTGAGAAAATGTGCTCGGTGGATCCTGGTTTCGATCGCGGTGGACGCCCTAGCCCGGATGGTGTGATGAGGCGCGCGGATGGTGTGCGCGTGTGGACTGTGGACTCGGTTTGCAGAAGGAGCTCGACCTGACGCGCTTCACGTACGATGGCGCAACGCCGGACGGAGAGGCTGCGGGCAAGAAGGCGACGTACGCGTTGACGGGTGTCGTCGAGCATCTGGGATCGACGGTGAGCGGTTGTTGTTGTTTTTGTTTTGACTATAGCGTGGAAAATGCAGGTGGACCACGGCCACTACATCGCGTACTGCCGCGCGACCGACAACTCTAGCTGGTTCAAGTTCGACGATGAGGAGGTGAATATCGATTTATTTTATTGATTTATCGATTTTTTAAATTTAAAATTTAAGATTCAATGCAATTCCTTCAGGTCTCGCGCATATCGAACTACTCGCAGAACCCGTACCTGCTGTTCTACTCGCGCAAGGACCTCCAGCCCAAGATGAAGAATGGTAATTAGCTTAATTAATTAATTAGTGATTAGCAAAGAGTCTCTGAATCGATGTTACACTGACCGATGCGCGTGCTCTCATAGTGCTATCTCCCCTCTCGCTCCCGACTATCTCCCGTGGCCCAGTGGTAGTGTGCTAGAGCTAGCGCCCGTCCACCGTGGGTTCGGTTCCCCGCCGGTGCGCCCTAGTTTATTGCAGTCCTGTGTACCTGACGGTTCTGAGTCAATCTGCCGTTGGGAAGGAGGAGTGCCAAATGGAAACCGCTTTGATTTGTATGCAGTCGTGCTCGTCGATGGTGCGGCTGTGGTACTGTCACCGCGACATTCTTGTTTTTGTTTTCTTGTTGTTGTTTTGACATGACTTATCAATAACAACCACAGGTCAACTGAACGGCGTCGTCTCCTCGTCGTTGCCGTCAACGTCGAAGCTGGTCCCTTCGGGCAACGTCGTCAAGACGAACGGCCACGGCGCGATGGCGTCATCGTCGAACGGACACATGAACGGCGTCCAGAGGCCGATGCAGACCTACGGGAAGTACATGGTAAGGAGGAGGGTTACGGTAGAATGGGGCAGGTTACGGTAGGTCAGTGAGTCAACATCCTGCCTATTCCAGACGCCGAAGACGTTCGGCAGCAACCATAACGGCAACGGCAATGGGTACAATGGCAACGGGAACAAGTGACTAACTTTTTCAAATGTTTATGGTCGTGTACTTATTTTATAATTTGTAATATATATTTTCAATTGTTTGCAGGTTCGGCAATGGCTACAACAAGTACACCAACTCGTACAACAACAAGCCGTGGGGCAACAACAACAACAACAACAGCAACGGCGGTCGGCCGATCAAGACGTTCGGCAACAAGTACAACTGGAGCAACCATCAGCGCATCTAAACGATGACGTCATTTGTGCCCCTTCTCGCCTTCACACTCCTACTCTCTACCTCTAGTCATTCAGCCGCATCCCCGACCCTAATAATTGTCCCCTGACATATGAGTTAACCACAATATCTCGTTTCCCAAATGTTATCCGTAATATCAAGTGTTATCGCAAGTAGCTTACATTCCCCCATTTCTTGTGTTGTTACTCGATTGAAGCGACCAATTACATTAGCCGCTGTCCCTCATCATCACTAAAAACTTTATCCGAATCCTGATTCTTTAAGCGAGCCAATAATATACTTTACATCGCCTGTTATTTCTCCTCTGTTACACTCCGTAGTTGTTTCGAGTAGTCTAATGAATCGACGCCCCTTGGTCCTTGATCTCCGCATTACCGTATCCTCTCGCACACACTCAATCAATCAATATTCATAAATTAGCGTTTAGTTGTCCTTTTTTCTGTATATTCTTGCCTGTCGTTACGATGCTTTCCGTGAGATGTTATCATATTTCTCCCCCTTCCTCGTTGTGTTTTTGTGAAAAATTATTTAAATACAAAAAAAAGTAATGAAACGCTAGCCTCGGTGATTCCTTTTCTGTCGTCCCGGAGTTTACTTTTTTGTATTAATCTATGTGATATCCCCCCCCCCCTTTCTT
>LS580634.1:153718-182776 GCA_900490775.1 Pristionchus maxplancki | reverse complement strand
GGGGCGGATGGGTTTCCAGAGGGGGCGGATGGGTTTCCAGAGGGGGCGGATGGGTTTCCAGAGGGGGCGGATGGGTTTCCAGAGGGGCCGGAGGGGGTTTCAGAAGGGGGAGACTTCGGGATCAGGGGATGGGCTAGCGCAGTGGTCTTCGAGTCGTTGCAGCCGTCACCGTTGCAGCAGCAAACCTCCCTTTGCAATTCTACGCCCCGGACGGTGAAAGGCTTCATAAAACAATGGTGTCCTCCAAAGGCTAAAATGTCCTGAAAAGTATCAAATTAGCCAAGAATGTCTACAAAGTACTGTGCAGGGAACGACAGCTAGTGCGAAATGCTTTAATTTTATCTCATCATTTCACAATAACCTTTATTAGCGCATTGCCGGCCAGTCAAAGTGGTTTGGCCGAGTGGTGTTTGAATCCACACGCAATTAGTAGCACAATCGTTGAGCTCCTTTAATCAGTATTTGACGAGTGCTAATACACGATGGTTATTGTATAATTCACATTAACCCATTCGTCTGAATAAATTATGCACCTTTTGATTGGCATGACCGGGAACGTCTGATCCATCAGGATTTTTCCTCTCCTGGCCGACATAGCACTTGAGCGTGGTCGAGAGCGGGAGGAGCGCGAGAGTGATGAAGAGAAGGAATCGCATCACTGAAAGGGTTACTGTAGTCAGTTGTCGATCGGGTACGGTAATTAGTTGAGGCACTGTCGATTGGGTACGGTAGTCAGTTGATGATCGGGTAAGATGTTCAGTTGGCGCTTGGGTACGGTACTCAGTAGGTGATTGGGTACGGTAGTCAGTAGCCAACCGAGTACGGTAGCCAATTGTCGATTGAGTACCGTAATCATGGGGCACAGCGTGGATGATACCTGGATACTGTAAGAATGGCCTAGTGGACTACAGTAACTGAATACGGTCTCACGATACCCACTGGGGCATCTCTAGTGGGTATCATGGGATACTGTAGGTGAGGTCTAACAAGGGAGGGGCGCAGGAGGGAAGGGATGGGGATACCTGGGTACTGTAGGAGACGACGTGGGTTGGACGAGAGAGGAGAGCGAGTCGCACCCGACTGTTCTGCTCGAGTAAAGAGCGAAGGAATGGAAAGAGAAGGAGAAGGACCCTCGACGATTCCATTGTTCGTATATTTGAATAAAATATGTAAAAAGTATATTGAGTGAGATTAGTTGAGCTTATCTTTTTATTGCAAATAGACTTTTTATTGAAATAGTCAATTCTTTGATTTCTGACCTGCTAAGGAACGATTCTTTGATCCATTTCACATGTTGTCCTTATCATGTTCGCAAAACGTTTACTTGCCTTGAAACTGATTTCATTTCTGACCCACGATCCATTTGCATTCGCATCATCCATACAACAAATCGTACTGTTTATGTGTGGTTGGGGCGGATAAGTGTATCGAGTGAATAACAACATAGCAGCACCGGTCACTACGGGAAATAGCAAGATGATGGTGAGATCAAAGATCAGAAAGTTTCTCGATACTTTATGCCATATACTGATTACTGTAGCAGACACGGTAGAAGGGTTACTGTAGCACCAAAGAGTACGGTTATTCCAGGCCCGTCAGCCTTCGGGTGTCTCGTATTTCTCAATTCGCGAGTGCTCATTGGCGATGGCGACTTTGCCAGGACGAAATATGAACTTGTGCCGAACAAAATATAGATAAAATTGCCATGTCGAGATTTATATTTACGTCTCAATTTCTTCGATTCACTTTGAAAATTTTGTTATTTGTTCACAACTCGATACAGTACTCCTGACAATACAGTATCCCCATGCAGTGAAACAGCTACACACACCATTACACGGTTTTATTCGGTGTGCGCAGTAGCAGTCAGAGGAGTGCGAGGGATCTGAACGATGAGCACCAGAATTTCCTCAAAAAGTCAGTTATCGATCGGCAGATTGCGTGCGCTACCGTAACCCACCTGATCACCGTCATCATAAGAGTAGTTGTGCGTTCGATTGTTGTCATGCAACGCCAGTAATGTCAGGCCCCCGGATAAAACATTTGCACTTTCTAGGCTTTTCTTCGATGTGCGTCACCCATCCCCCACATCGGAGCAGTAAATATCCGGAATTCATACCTGTTGCCTATTTTTAATTTTACGCACTCTTTCGCATCTCTGACCGGTGAGAGAGCGTTCAGAATGAAGAGACGATTACCCTTTGTTGCTCACCGCGTGGTCGAGCAGCATCGCATGGACGAAGACGTCGGCCACTGGCTCGCTGCCCGCCATGCAACGATACACGTGTACAAGGCAGGCGTATGCCTGCGGATGAGCCTGTGCAAAAAAAGGTATTTTATCGGGATGGCTTGGCAAGATATGACTCTTTACTTTGTTGCCCAAAGGTATTGGGGATTTGACCGAGCTTTGTAAGAAATGAGCGTGGTAGACAATGCCCCTCAACCTGTGGGCAACAAAGTAAAGAAGTTCAATTCGCACGCTTTTTCGCCTCTCTGACCGATGAGTGAAATAGAGAACGCAAAAAGAACTGTTGTGAAAAATGGTCATCTATTATGGTTGCCTGATCAATTCCAATACCCAATTAATTGACTTTGCGGCGGATGAATCCATCGAAAAATTAGGAATAAAAGTCAATTAATTGTTTCAATACAATACCAATTAACCAATTAATTGACCTTTTCCATTGGTATTGGGTATTGAATTGATATCCCTATCATGTATAACAGACCGATTGCATGTGGTAGATGAGGTCGGCCCTGGTGCTGTGCTCGGGAGATCTCCGACGACGATCGCGGCATAGCACGCACGCACGAGGAACTGCAAAGTAGAGCTCAAAATTCGAGTCGCCGTCTCTTCATTTCGCACACTCTCTCGCATCCCTGGTGAGAGAGTGTGTGAGACGATTACCCGTATTTCGAACTCTACTAATCACTCGGATAAAAATTTGAACATATTGCGCGAGAACGGTTCGGACGGAAGGTCTATGGTTCAATTCCCGCTGCCTCCATCCATCTTTTGCTCGCTCCTCTGACACTAACCGGAGCGCTCCTCTCCGAAGTGCTGGTACAGCCATTTCTTCAGTGGCGACCAACGATCGACGAACTCATTCGGCATCGAATAGTAGACGTTGTAGTGAAACTGGATGAAAACGGCAATTGTTTTGCGGGCTATTCAGCAAGTCGCATGCTGCAGCAGCTGCAGCAGGCACGACAGGCACGACTGGTCTGCTGCATATTGGGCACTACTTTACTTTTCCGGGCCAACGGGTAGGAAATGAGCCCCTGTGACCTCAACTCGGTGGTCCGGTAAGCAGTGCCCCCATGCTGCAGCTGCTGCAATCTCACCTTCTTGTAGTGGATGAGCCGGCCCTCCGCGGTCGCTGCTGCACACGGGCAGCCGCGCGGGCAGTACGCGGCCCGAGCCGGGATGCAGTGCACGAAATCTGCCATTCCATTTTTATTCGGAACTAATACTATGGAATACTAGGGATGGCTTCGCAAGAAATCGTCTATTCATTTCGCATGCTCTCCCACCAGTCAGAGAGGCGAGAACGGGAAATGAGGAGAGGAGAATGCCGATTTGTCAATTCTACTGCGGAAAAATACCATTGTCCAGGCTGCTGGCCGGCGCGTTCATGGAGAGGAATGCGGTCGGCCCTGCAGCAGCTGCAGCAGCTGCAGCTGGAGGCGGAGTCGCAGCCGCGGAGATGGGCTGCATACTTAGGCGACGTTGGCTGTACGAGAGACGAGAGTCCACTGATAAACTCGAAAGAAGAGCGAAGGAATGGACAAAGAAGGAAAATTGATGAAATATGTTAAAAAGGCAATTCAATGAGATTATTTGAGCTTAGCTTAATTTTTGTTGCAATTGGTCAATTCTTTGATTTGTCGGGTCTTAGGAGTGATTTGTTCCAATTCTCTTGTTGTACTCATTCCTAGTCCTCGTATCAACGGATAGCGATTCATTTTTGTCTCTACTTCATTTTCAATGAGAAGATTCATACAACAAATCGTACTGTTTATGTGTGGTTGGGGCGGATAATTGCATCGAGTGAATAACAACATAGCAGCACCGGTCACTACGGGGAATAGCAAGATGATGGAGGGGTTGGGATCAAAGATCAAAGATCAAAGATCAGAAGGTGTCGTCGTTCTTCTTGGAGATGTCGTCCCGTTGGAAGAGGATGTTGGGCAATCGAACTCCTGGAATTGCCAGGGTTAGTTGGGTTTCACAATCGAAAAAATAGCAAGATTGCGTCAGCCTTCGATGTCACTTTGCGAGCGATAAAAGGTACTGAGCACTAATTTTAGACTCATTATCGCCTAATTATAGTCTCCAATAGCCCTTCGATAAGAGCAAATGAAGGGGAGCTCGTCACTACGGTCGGCAACTTCATCTCTGTACATCCCCATGTCATCGGAAGAGGCGCCGAATTCAATCCTGGTTTCGTCAGTGCTACTTCTCTAGTACTTCTCGTCTACTAATTATCAAGATTCGTCACTTTAAACAGGCAAATTCAGTCAAATTTCGGCAAATCACGGGACTCTGGTGAGTTGTCTGTACTATTTCTCGGAATTCATCTTAGAATCTACTAAGTCATCTCCGATAGTATTAGAAAGCCACCTTCTCAACGCATTAGCGCATTTGGCGTGAGACTCCCTCTCGGAAAACGACAGTCCATTACAAACTACAGAATTGGGCCAGACTATGCGGCGCTAATCGATAACTGATTCACGAGCTACCGTACCAACCTCACGGCGCACTATGGACAACAATCGATAACTGATTCAGGGCTACCGTAATCTACCGTACTCACCCAGTCTTCTTTTCGTCACTCTGTGATCGCCTACTCGCAGGATGTTCGGTAGTCGGACGCCCAATCGTCGTCTGTAGTGGGGATTTATTGATTATTCATTATTTAAAAGCCTAAAAAATGGTCCGAAAAAAGAGAGAAAAAATGAACATTTTCAATAGAGACTGCTCGTTGTTTCGAAAATGATGATTCGTAACGATTTTCGAAAATATTTCGGTTTTCTCACTTGAAAACGTAGTGCGCGATGGCGTCATCGTCGTGATAATTCAGCGAGGATTCCATGACGTCGGCGGCGAGGGAGGAGCCGGAGCTCATACTGGAACGGGGATTGATTGGCAAAAAGAATCTCCTCATTTTGCGTGCTCTCTCGTCCCATGGAAACCAGGTAGACTGGAATGGTCACCCTAGACTTTCCAGAATTTTCGAATTTGTGAAATTAAATCTTACTCGAGTATCAACGCGAGCAGGAGGAGCCACGGCGCGATTTGTGAGGGCCAAGTTCGCATCTGGATTCGAATTGGAAGCGGATTATTAGGAATAGCAGTGATATAATCTGAGAATTGCGAGGCCCGAATGAAACTAGATAGATGTAACTTGAGCCATTCGACTAATCTCACGAACAAGTGAAAGCATTGGTCTCGAGAGCAAAATCAATTTATCGAAAACGGCGAAAGTGTGGATGAAACAACGATAATTGTGAAGATGAAATGAAAGGGTGACGACTTTGGGCTGATTGCTAAGTGAAGAAGGGAGAGCGCAACAAAAGTGGATGCTATTATGAGTGGAAATGAGAAGGGATGCGGGTCCTAAATGGCATGATGGGCTAGTGGGCGTAGCTATCTTTGCTGCAAATGTCGTATTGATTGCTGGTTTGGAAGGCACTTCTGAAGCTTATTTCATAGGATCTTAGGAAATTCTTAGGATTCTTAGGCCACTTAGGATCCGAAACGTAAGACAAGTATCTAGGAATAAACCATATGAGAGGTGCAAAAAATGGTATGAGCGATAGAAGTCAGGCAGCTAGAACAGGTGGTCTGGTAGAAGGGAGGAGGTAGATATATAGACTCTGAGGACACCGGGAGGGGCGAATTCTCTATGTGTGACCACGAAGCTAAACGATGGATCGGCCGTCTCTCCATTTCCCGCGCTCTCTCGCCTTCTCTGACCGACAAGAGAGCATGGGTTATAAAGAGTAGATAGAACTGTGATGATCGTATTAGGGAAAGGAGAACTAATGGGATTCGAGGGAGACCAGAACGACGGGTAAATAGGGAATAAGACTACAGTCTGGACACGAAACGGAATGAGGTGTTCACTTGTCTGTGCGGTTACGTGTTTCAATTGACTATGATTGAGCTAGTGTTGTTAGCTCCGAGGGCAATAATAAATCTAAGTTCGGGAACTATGTGGCATCGTCTATGTCAAGGTAGGACAGACGCGAGAGATGTCATTGATACGGTAAAGGAGGGTCGGTGTCGAATGGGGTAATACTGAAAACCAGGGAGGAATAAGTAACTGATGATAAATCGAGAAGCAGCGTCTTATACTGTAGGCTCCTGCTCCTGGAATAGCAGTGGTTATTAAGAGCCGGACCCGCTTTTAGAATGCGATATGTCAACCAGTGAGATACCATGAGGTCTCCCCATTCCATGCAATCTCAAACTCCCTCTTACAGCGAGACAATTTGCGGACAGTTTCAGTAGACTCCCTATTCAGCGCGCTCTCTTGCTTCTCACCGACAAAAGTGTGCTTGAAATAAGGAGAACTTTGATTTCGTTACTATTTCTCCTACACCGCCCTTTCTCGTTTCCCGGTCTCGGAATTAAATCATGAATCAGGCTCTCTGACGTATACAGTACACACACGTGATTTGTAAACCTGCGCTAATTGTGTTTCACACATTCTGATCCCGACGTCATTACAATGACTCACGGCGTTAGTGGATATCCGCGCCTCGTCTTCCTCTTCGGGCACCTGGAAAACAATAACAATAACAACAACAATAACAATAACAACAATAACAACAACAACAATAACAACAACAACGCACCTCGGCGATGGCTTGGACGTACATGGACCCCATCGAGGACATGATCAGACTCCGAGTAACGCTCTTCTTGCCGCTCTTGCCACGGTGACCGAAGCGCTTTCGTGGACTGGAAAGCCAGGTTTTTGATATTATTGTTGTTGTTTTGGGCAAAACAACAACAATAATATCGAAACATGTTATTTTGTCCCAGCTTGTTCTCTATTCCATTCGTTCGCTCTATGCCTACATGTAAAGATTGGTTGAGCCCATGGCTGAATAGTGGTAAGCAACAATCTGAGCTGTCTGGCCATTGTCGGGAACTGAGTCAGTTACAACGACGTCAGTAGAGTTCTCTTGAGCAGGTGATTATAGTTAGTGGCGCTGATTACGGCAGATGCAAAATGTATCATTTCCAAGGCGTGCAAAAGACATATTTTCCCAACATCTGCACTTTTCATAGAGACTTAGGAAGTCAGTCTTGAAATGCATTTGGCCAAAAGTAAGAAGCAATATCCGTATTTCGAATATTCGTTGATTCCTTACAGTGCTCCTCCAATATGCTCCGCTCTCTCCGTGAGTCTCTTCATCTGGTCGATTCTCGCGGCCTCTCTTCGCTCCTTCTCCTCTTCTTCGACGAGGTTTCGATTACGGTAGTTCTGAGTGGATATTTATTAGTTTAAATTATCGATCTTTGTTTGAACTATCTGACATTTATACATTTAGCTACTGCAGGTCTATTTATTCGCTAGTTCCTTATAGGATGTGGAGAAAACTATGGTGTCCAATAATAGTCTGATGATGTCATTTCGGGCGTGGGCAATTATATTCGTAATTACCAGTTTGAGCGCTACTCGAAAGAACGAGTAGATAGTGTCGAAGTACAGTAGCCCAAAACTACCGTAACCAAGACTACCGTAGTCCCCAGAATAATCAATAAATGCACCTCGGTGAGCGGATTCCTGATGAGCATGCGGATGTGTTCGGAATCCTTGGTGATCTCGTCGGTCAAAGCCTCGAGCTGAAGAGTGATTGGTTCCTGATTATAAGAATACAATCAACGTAAAAAATGAGTGCCCCAACGTTGAAAAAGTGGACCAAAATGCAGAAATATTGAACTAGAACTAGAGTAGAATTCAAAAAATAATAATAATCTAAAGACTGACATCCTCATCAGTCGACGGCCTCTTGTTGATGAATCTGTCCTCGTCCTCGATAAGACTTCGCGAGATTTGGCCCCTGCGAGTTTGTGATTGTTTGAGAATTACGAATTCGAGATGCGCATCGTCATCATCCATTTCTCATTAGAGTTCCCTTATTGGAATCATTTCCGGGATTCACTAGAGGATTTGACTGCGTTGGTGGACTCTAGAAGACCGCTGCACAATTTTTAGTTCCTTCGGAAGTGCAAAAGTGCAGATGATGTTATAACTTTTCCAGAAAACTGTCGGAATCGTCACTAGTCCTAACGCTACCGCGGGAAATGAAAGATGCGATTAGAGGGGTTCCCCCCCCCCTCTTCCCGTTCAATTTAGGTGTTCACTAATGACGGGTTTTTCACGATTCTGGGAACTACTTATAAAAGTATTTTCGAAAATAAGCATCGCAAACTGACTCTTCAGCCATCTGCTCTATCACTTGCTGCTGCTTGAAGCTCTTGACTGAGGAATTCTTTCGTAGGTTTTCGCTGAAATGATTACGGTAGGGTTCGGTAGGTCGTCAATTAGGTCACACTCACCTCATCGTCACAGCTCGATCCATCTCGAGCAGCTTCTCCTCGGGAGAGCTGCGGTCCTGGAATTAAAACTGTGCTAAATATTTCCGTTTCATTGCTTTGAGAAATTGGACTGAGTTTCACTGAAGCTTGAGTGAGTTTTTCAAAAATGTCGAGGTATAAGATTAGCGTAGATACCTTCTTGTAGTTCTTCTCAAGCACTGGTCGCAGGAAGGCTCGCGAAAAGCGGGAACATTGATTCTTCAAAGGGGATTTAGATGATGAATACGGGGACTTTTTCGGAATTACAAAAGAGGAAACTAACCATCATAGACCTGTCCTTGTACCCGCACAGGTCTTCTATTCCTGAAAGAATAACTATATTTTAACGGACAGGCACAAACATCTACTATTAATTCAGCGCAAGCGTCCGTGTGTCCCCCTCCTCGGGTCAGGTAAACAAGTCGCGCCGCCTAGGTATTGAGAAACAATGACGCTCTTCTGGTTTGACAAATAACAAAGTCTTGCAAACCACAGCGGTTTGATTTGTTTTCACAGTTACCTTGAGAGAGATGCGCGATCATTCCCGCATTGAACTCCACGAAC
This sequence comes from Pristionchus maxplancki, assembly GCA_900490775.1. NCBI lineage: Eukaryota > Metazoa > Nematoda > Chromadorea > Rhabditida > Neodiplogasteridae > Pristionchus > Pristionchus maxplancki. The sequence goes on along the minus strand of LS580634.1, from coordinate 173,616 downwards.
AATCGCATCTTCTCGTCTTTCCTCGCCAGTTTGATGTTGAGATAGCGAACGAGGGGTTTGATAGTACAGCCCTGAATGATTATAGTTAGTTGTGAGCGGTATTTAATCAAGAAGGAAGTAAGATTCCGCTTCAACAATTGGAATAGGGGTATTCATTATTTCTCCCTTTTCTGGCACTTTCATGGGTTTCCCGAGCAAGAATCGTCTACAAATGGACGAGAATTCTGTCTCTGTTAGCATGTAGTAGAATGAACGAACCTGCACGAACACGGTGAAGAGAATAACGAGGTAGGTCGCAGCGAGGAGCGTGTTCTTGGAGGAGACGCTTAATTAGTTATTAATTAATTAATTAATTAATTTTCGAAATACCTGTCCGAGATCATGAACGCAAGCGAGAAGGAGACGGCGCCGCGCAGGCCACCGTAAGCCTGAATGGAAGAATTTATCTTTTGAATTCCCGCCAAAATTCAGAAATTAATTGTAAAATTTGAGCAATTTCTATTAGATTTTTCCAAGATCCAAAACATTGATGACCTACCATAATCAGTTGTTCCTTGATTGCAATGTATCGAACGCCGCCGGTAGATCGATTGGCGAGGTAAGTGAGCGCGAAGGTTACTGTAAGTAGGCTACCGTATAACCAGCGCGGGATTACGGTATACGAAAAATCAATAATCAATCAGTAATCGCACCGATTGTCCTGACGATCAGACACAGGATGAGCGCCCAGACGGTGAAGGCCGGGTGCCAGTCGTCCCAGAACCTGAGATTACGGTAAGGTACTGTATCCAAAGATTACGGTAATTCACGATCATTGATTTGAGCGACGAGAGAGCATGGGAAATGGAGAGAGCAATCAATAATCATCTCACCAAGCGTTCTCGTTCACCAGCATGACACCGAGAATAATGAAGATGAGGGATTCGGAGACGGAACTGGAATGGGAATAGGTTCACTACTAGCCCAGCCACCTCTCAAGGGACCGAGCCACCACTCTTATCTTATTGTGAAATATGGATAGAATCTTATTTCAATAATTTCAATGGAGATATCGATTGTATGCTCACCTCAACACCTTGGCGCAGTAGGTGACACTGATGAAGGACTTGGAGGAAATGTTGCCACAAGCGTAGTGCGCCTGGACTAGACCGCAGACGAGAATTCTGGATAAATTAAAAATGAAAGAGCCGAACTGCCGTACGAACCAAAAGTTTAAGTGGAGCTGCCGATTTTCCAATGAATGATTTTGTCTTTATTTGGGTACTTTGAATTCGGAATTCGGGTGACCATTTCATTCATCATCATCCATTTTCTAAGTTTCAACAATCAATGATACCCAACCGTTGATGGTCATCATTGAACTCCGCATCATCTCTTCTGTCGAGGAAATTCGGTACCGATAACGGCAGATTCGAACTACAGAAGTGATAAGCCGTTTGACATTTCGGACATTCCGCAAGCGCGCAACGCTCGTAAAATGCGCATGGGCTTTCCCTTCGATTTGGCCGTCGAAATCTCTTCCCTCTCTCTTTTGATAATTTTCTTGCTGCTTTCAATGTAAAACTTACTTGATTCTGCCCAAAAAATGAAGAAATTGCGAAAATTACCCGATAATTCCGCTCCAATGGAACAGCTCGGAGCACATGTATGCGAGGTACGCCATGCCGAACATCATCACCGGCTCGACGACTGCAACGTGTTTGTTATTGTTTTCACGTTATTGTTGTTGTTGTTGTTGTTTCCCAAACCTCGAACGTGCGTGGTGTATCTGGTAATCGCTGCCGATAGGAACCCAAAGGTGCATCCGATCAGCGTGCCTCCCAGGGAGACGCAGATGAAGGAGAAGAAGCCGAAGACGACCTGGAATAACACGAAAACAATAACATCAAAACAAAAACAAAACAATCTCAACGCACATCCATGAACGAGATCGCCGGCAGCTCTCTGAATTCATTGACGAGCGTGTAGCACACGACGGTGACGGCGTCTGGAATGATTGTTGTTGTTGTTGTTGTTGTTATTATTATTATTGTTGTTGTTGTTGTTGTTGTTGTTGTTGTTTTGATATTACCATTAAGTAGCGACTCTCCAAACACCATGAAGTAGAGCATCTTGTTCACGCCGACCTCTTGGAAGATCGCCAGGACCTGTTATTGTTTTTGTTTTGATGATGCTGTTGTTGTTGTTTTGACTTACTGCAACCGGATCGACAGCGGCGATTAGTGCCGCGAAGAGCAGACAGTCGAGCGAGTTGATCTGTATTTTGCTGTTATTGTTTTCTTGTTATTGTTGTTGTTGTTGTTGTTGTTGTTGTTTACCTCGAACGAGCCCATCCATCCGAAGGACGACGCTGCGATGAGCCCTCCGCCGATCATAGCAATGTTGAGAATCGTGCCCTACAAACGCTCTCATTTTTTTCAGAATTAAATCTTTTTTACACGTTTCCCTCAGTGCATTCAGGCCAAATACTGATTCCTTTCAGAAAATTCAACAAATAATGAACCACTGTTGAATCAATAAGATATTTCTGAATGCCAAAGTGAGCAGATTCAAAACGTATATGAACAGCGCTCACCACCACCGCATACAGCAGAATGGTGCCGAAGTTGTCGATGAAGGCTCGCTCCTTGAGGGAATACGCCGCCTCGAGGATGATCCTGATGTTATTGTTTTTGTTTTGTTGTTGTTATTGTTTTGTTGTTGTTGTTTTTATTTTTCTTCATAATGAATACTCACGGCGGTAGCAGAAAGAAGAAGAACGTCTTCGAGTTGAACTCGAGAAATTTGACGGCGGCAACGTTGCCACTGAAAGTTAGAGATAGGTGAGAGAGCATGAGGAATGGAGAGAGTCAGACGAAAAACGGGCTGCTCACATGAAGAAAGTGCCGATCAGGACGCCCATGATGATCAGGCAGCAGGACTCAGGGACGATCTTCTGCAGCCAGGAGGTGTGGTGGTACACTGAGAGGAGGATTGATTGGATGACTCTCTCGATTTCGCGCGCTCTCTCGCATCTCTTGGTACCAGAGCATGAACAAAAACCAGTAAGAAACGCACCCAGTTTAAAAAGTCCGATCAGCACAATGAACAACGTGAGGATGAGGGGTTCCTGAAGAAAAAATTGAGTTTTTTTCACCGGGCGAGAGAGCATGAAAAATGGAGAGACGCTCCGAATTTCGAAAATACCTTCACGTAATCGAACTTCCACGAGGCCAGCTGGACGCCGTGAGGGGTGTGAGCCTCTGCGACGGCATGGGAGTGGTCCTTTTCGGGTTCCTGATTGGAAAGAAACTAGATTGGGTCGAGTGTTTCGAGGTTATTTGATTTTTTTTGTCAAGACCAGAGATGAACTTATTTTCGAAACGATTCACTCCATGGGATCTAGTTTGGACTTAACATTGCTTGCAGTAGAACAGAGGGAAAAGCTGTATAAGAATAGGATGCGAACAGTATTTCGAAATAGTCAGTTCATGATGAGTGTATGTGAACTCACATCTAACAACATCTCCAGGAAGAAATCTGCGTCCGAGTAGTCATCAGAATGGGTGTCGCGCTGAAATTTTTGTTTTCAGCCAAAACAAAAACAATAACACAAAAACAAGGCAAAACACCCCACCGGTACACTTTCTGAGCTGTCCGCGTGCTTGACGTAGCTTTCGTGCTCGTAAGTTAAAACGAGAGGGACGAGTAACAGTAATAAGAGCAATGGTCGGCGCATAATTCTGTAAAAATGGATAGAAATATACGCGGTTTATCGAATAAATGTTGTAAAAATAATCAGTAGTAGATTCGAAACACGGGTAATCGTCAGTCTGACGGTGAGAGAACATGGAAATGCAGAGACGATTGCCCGAATTTCAGTAGAGAGGAGTCAACGAAGCAATGGAATGCAATGGGGTCAGAGAAGCAGAGGAAATGATGAGGATTCCCCCTTATAATCAGAGGAATTTGAACTGCGCCTGGGCGTCTCACAATTCTCATCACGCTGACTGGCTAAATTGTATGAACAGTCTGAATACGACGTAAGCAAAATGCCCAGAAGAACCGGAATCTACACACAGAAAATGAGCTACGATCACAGGAAATGGGCAAAGCAAAATCAGCTGAATCAAGCGCCGGTAATCAGGCCAATAAAGAGGGCAGGATGACTAGGATTCGAGGGCACTCTCCTCAAATCGCCTGCTCTCTCGCCTCTCTAACTGCTGGAATATCAGGCAAAAGGAGAATGATTTCTTGAATTTCCACGATGATTCATCTTTTAATGACGGGAAGCGTGGAATGAGGAGAAGGGGGAAAATGATAGTGAACGTGAGCGCAATGATAATGGGGAGGATGACAGAGTAATCACTCTCCTCTTTTCGCGTGCTCTCTCGCTCTGGCTGACCGAGATGAGTATGGGGAACGAAGAGAGATGGTTGTCGAACTCTGGAGGAGGATGACGGGTTTACAGCCGATGAGGTGAAGGGAGCAAAGGATTAGACTTATTCATCAGAGTAGAAGGGAATTCGTGCAGATTGTGGTACGCACAGCTTTTCTCTGAGTACATACATTCAAAACGAGATGACAAGCTTCATCGACCAATTTTCAGAGTCAAAGCAAAGAAAGCAGTACATGTCAACGAGAGTGAAATCTTCCGAAGAGCGAATTCGGAGGCAGACTGGCGGAAAATCTGAGTCAAGCTGCCTCCATATCTAAAAAGAAGAAAGCGCGCGCCATCCCGAGGTGCATGCTTTGATAGTCCGTGATAGGGTGGGGACAACGAGATATCACCCAGGTACTGTCTAGATATCATGATGAAAGCGGAGGGACTCCACTCGTCGATCGTGCCGCTATTGGGCATAAGTTAAGCACGTGAAAGAGTGATGTTTCCAGAAGAAACCTACATCAAAATCAACGCATTCGCATGAAATCGAGTCGCAAATAAGCAATTCTTCTGCTGGAATGAAGTGTACAGGGGAAGTGCATGAATGATCAAAGAAGCGAGAAACTCGGGGACGTTAAAGGAGGCTTATCAGAATCGAGAAGTGTGAAATAATTACTCGGACTGTTTGCCTAGATCGTAAAAGGCGCGAAGAAGAGAAGGAGCGAGAGATAATGTGAAATTGAGAGAGGTAGAATAAAGGAAGATGAAGAGTGGAGAAATGACGGAGAGAAGCTATTAGGAACCAGATCGATCAGTCTATTCACGTGCTTTCTTGTTAGAAAATTCGATTTATTGTTGAAATTTTGATGGACTATAGGCTTTGATTGTTCTGACACAGTTTAGAAATAGTTTATTCGAAACATATCACGAAATGATCAATACATTTGTTCACAAATGCTCGTAGATTCTGATGCCTTTTTGGCAGCTTCAGACTCTGCAATTGCCTCATCAGCGTTGCCATATTTCCACATCAATCGATTCATCTCTCTCTCGGGGACCTCCATCCCTTCCTTCCTATCTATAGATAAGAAGGCGTGAAAATCTGACGCCTCGGACTAATTAAAAGTGTCAGTGACGTGTGAGGATCTTCCCCGGCTCAAATGACCATGCGATCGTAGAGGCAAAGAGAAAGAGTCTCTCGATTTGACATGATCTCTCGGCAATCAGAGCTATAATAATGGGAACATACTGCGTTATTTTGTCAATCGGTTACAGACTAGATGGTGGATCAGACTAGATGAAAACCAAGCACCCAAAATTGGTTAGTGCTGCTATACTCCCCGAGCCTAGGTGCGCTATTCGCATTCAATGTCGCGAATAGACACACGAAGACCATGAGAGCTTGTATGCAGGCACCGAACTACGTTCCCAAGACGATAAGATGGGGGAATACCATCGAGAGACCCCCTTTGATCTACCCTCCATCGAGGGCTCACCCTCATCCCTACAACCAATCGATAAACTCTATTGATCTACCATACCAATAGAGCCTCATCCCTACAACCAATCGATAAACACTATTGATCTACCCTAATACAACCCTAATGTTAATCGATTACCCCTACTTATCTATCGTACCACTAGGGCTGGGCCCCCAACCCTACAACCAATCGATAAACCCTATTGATCTACCGTACCACTAGGTCTAGGCCCCCAACCCTACAACCAATCGACAAACCCTATTGATCTACCAGACCACTAGGGCTGGCCCCTTCCCTACTACCAATCGATAAACCCTATTGATCTACCATACCACTAGGGCTGGGCCCCCAACCCTACAACCAATCGATAAACCCTATTGATCTACCGTATCAATAGGGCTGGCCCCCAACCCTACAACCAATCGATAAACCCTATTGATCTACCGCACCACTAGGGCTGGCCCCCAACCCTACAACCAATCGATAAACCCTATTGATCTACCGTACCACTAGGGCTGGCCCCCAACCCTACAACCAATCGATAAACCTTATTGATCTACCATACCACTAGGGCTGGCCCCTTCCCTACTACCAATCGATATCAATCGATACCTACCGTACTCCCTACCATCGATCGATACCGTGCCCTACCGCACTCCCTACTATCGATCGATACCAATCGATACCGCGCCCTTACCGTGCTCCCTACTATCGATCGATACCGATCGATACCGTGCCCCTCCCGCACTCCCTACTATCGATCGATACCAATCGATATCAATCGATACCGTGCCCCTCCCTCGTTTCACTTCAACACACTTCCCCTTTTCCCCATTTTCAACTCGACCCGGCGCATTCTACTGCATCCTAGCTGCCTATCACTATTCCTAGCTTGGCACGAGTGCCAATGTACTCTACCTTGTCCTCCTTCTCCTCTTCTCTGAAGATGACGTCGCCGTAGTCGTCGTCGTCGACGATACATCGGGAAGAGACGGAGCATGAAATAATAAAGATGACCCACTGCTAACTACCGTAATCTCCCTGCTACCGTACCCTAACGTACCTTCGGTGGGGAACTCTACCGTACTCTAAGCACACGACGGACGTGGCGGTGAGGAGGCGCTCTTGGACACGTCGGGCGGGCGATGAAAAGTGAATATTGATTACGCATATTAATTAATAATGTAAAAGCAAGTTTGTAAACAAAAAAAATCAGCTCACCATTTGTCAGAGTAATCTAGTACCCCTACCACTCCCTCACTGCGGCAGACGTGACGATGAGTAGAGCTCTTGGACTCGACGCTCGAGGCATGAAAAGTGACATCATGATTAATTTTCAAAAAAGGAACGCTTATTCATAAAAGTAAACATAGATAAAGATCATTACTCACCATTTTAGAGTAATATATACTCTACCTGCTCCTCCCGCGACAAATGTCGGGTCGATGGAGGAGGAAGGGCAGTCGGGCTAGCTCCAGAGATGAAAAATAGAAGACAAGTACACAGAAACACGAACATAGAAATTAAACTATAATACGTCCATCTACCTAACTCAATGTTACTACTCTATTAGAAAGTTAATCTATCTAATAGTACGATAATACACTATTCTAAGTCACATTCCAGCACGCCGTCGTCGTCTCCCGATCCATCGTCGCAGCAGCCGACGACCACAGAAGACGAGAAAAACAAAAACACGAACTTAGAAGTTAATACTAAAATACGTCCATCTACCTAATTGGATATACGTGCAAGTTAATCTAATCATGAGCATAGAAGTTAATTCTAAAATACGTCCAACTATCTAATAATACGATAATACTATATCCTAAGTCACATTCCAGTCGTCCTCGCTCGATTCATCGTTGCAGCAGCCGACGACCACAGAAGACGTCCACCTATTTCACTTTACAACCTCTCTCCTCTCTCTGGTCAATTAAAGCACAAAAAGGAAATAAAACGAACAGTAGAAACACTAATAGCACTCATACATTCTCTCGCTCTCACTTCACAATCCCCCTCTACTCCCTCTCCACTCATCCGTCGATGTAGCAGACGGCGAGGGAGAAGCGAGCGACGAGAAGAGAAGAGAGAAGACCGAACACGCGGCGGGCAGACGGGCGTGCAAAGGAAATGATTAGAAATGAAAATAAAGATAAATTCTTATCCCTTACCTTCTTTCCTCAACGCGGCTTGCGGCTGCTGGCGGGCACGGGCGAGAGGGCGAGACGGGGAGACGGCGTCTGTAATGGGTTGGGTGAGCGGCGAGAAGACTGGGAAGCCCGCCCCAACCCGTACCCGCCCAATCGCAAATTAATCAGTGCGCAAAAAAGAATGCTGAAAAAAAGAGATCTTCAGAGGGTCTTCAGAGGGAGAAGCGGGCGCGTCTTGAACACGAGCCTGGAAGGATTGATTGAGAGGGAGAAGGGGGGCAGCAAACCTGCGTTACCGATGCTCCCTTCTGGCGGCTAGTCGCACTCGTTGCGACGTCGAGCAGCGCGACGCTTCCCTTAATAAATTAATAAATAAATACATTAAATTAACTTATTTATTTGAAATAAAATATTTAAAGTGTTAATTAACAAGCACATGCACATGCAAGACACAAACACGACAACAGAAAACACAAACTAAATTAACCAAGTAACCAAGAAGAGGGGTGGCCAGTCCCTTTTCTGAATCACTTACGGTTAATCAGTTACGAATAACCGAACAAAATACATTAAATGCGGGGACAATTGGCAATAAAAGGAAAATAAACACTTATCTGAGCGAATCGAGGAGTGGACGGCGGCGGGAGGTAGAGGGAGCGGCTGATCCCGGCTGTCGCTAGCCGTCTGGCACCTATCCTTCACTGCTTGCTGTCGCACGAGGACGGGCCGATGACGTCGTCTGCGAATAATCACAATTAGGAAGCTTGAAGCGACAAAAACGCGAAACAACATGCGTAGAATGGCGAGGAGAGGACACGAAAACCGAGGTAAACGTCAAAAATGTTAGAAAGCGTGAGCGCCGGTCGGTACAATCGAGGGCAAACGCGGCGGAAGGTAGACCGAGCCGAAGTAGTTTCATTGTGGGGTATCAAACAGCTAGTATTGAACGTCATGCGCTCCAATCAGAGCCAATTAAGCCATTACGAAGAGTAAAACCAGCGGAAAAGAGTGCCAGATGCATACTCTAATACACGCGCGTGCGTGTTTATTGACAATTAGAGTGAAGCACAAAGCGCGCGTGCATAATCAGAACGATTAAAAATATAAAACGAGGGAAATGGCACTTTCTAGAACAATTGAAGCTATCAACTAATTAAATATTAATTAAACGCGCTGGCGGGAACGCATGGAGAAGAAGAGAAGGGGGAGGGAGGGCAGGTCAGGGAGAGCGCAGAAGCAAGTGAATGGCAAATCGCAAGGCCGGAAGAGAGTCGCAAACACACGCGCGCGGGATGGTAGATCAACACCACATGTGCGTCAGCGTATTGATTGAAATCAGCTTGATTACGGTATTTTCAGTCGGTCACGATTGTTACGCGATCAATCTATCTAGTATTTTCTATTTTATTTATGCTAAGTTTGTTTCCTCAATTTTCTGTGATCCTCGTAAACACACGCGCGGGTAGATCAAAAACTAGCAAAAATAAATCAGAAAAATCACAAAAAAATCAGTTCGCGATACAACATGTGGCGCCGGCAGACTGTAGCCGCCGTTCTAAATGATAATTTTTATTTTGCATTCAAATTCAATTAAAATTGCCGTTGTTTCACGAATATTTATGCAATGATCACGCGTCAATACTTCTCCGAACGGTCATTGATGCCCGATCACATAAATTCGCCCTCATTCCAGCCTGATTGGACTGCGGCAATCGAGAAGACGCTCGCCCAGAAGACGATCGCTGGCCGGACGCAAGGATGAGTCAGCGTAGGGCTGACCTGGAGGCGGATCTCGCTCAGCGAGCAGCGGCCGCCGCTCAACGCCCTCAGCCACGCGAGTGGTTCGTCGCCGTATTCGGCAGCAAGGCCCTCAACAACGAGCGGACGTTCGTCAAGTAGGTTGTTTTCGTGTTTGCCACTTCATAGCTTTTTTCCAAACCTTTATGGCACGCAATTTAGCCGTAAATGACTAAGTCTGCATGTAAATTATATGAAAATGTGGCGCAAAACTCCGTTGCGTCTCCTGTATTACACATTTTGTTTATCATTCACCCTCGTGATTTCTTGTTTTGCAGCCGTTTTATCAGACAACATCTTCTAAGAAGTGTAATTTATGCCCTAAGCGACTTACTTATTCTTTCCGAAACCTAAGTTCTCGTCATACAGCCAGCAATTTTGACCCTAAACGGAGATTTTATTATTTCTTGAAACCCTGAATACTTGTGTTTCAGCCGCTTCGCTGACGCCGTCAGTAGCATCTGTCTGGAGGAGGGCGTGCTGCTGTGCGACAAGCCCTTCCGTAGCGCCATCCTCGAAGGGGAGGACGTGCAATATGTGAGTGCTTGTTGTTGTTGTTATTGTTATTGTGTTAATGTTTTATAATAATTAATAATCGCAGCTGGTCGGCGACATTCGCGACGCGATCGATCGACTGCAGAGGAAGCACTATGAGGGCGCGCACATGCCGCTCGTTCTCGTCATCAACGATCAAAGTGGGTTCTGAACCTCAAAGATTACGACGTCTGACATTGTTTTTGCCAAATTTTGTTGTTGTTTTGAAAATATTTAATCATTTTTAATAATCGCAGCACTGATCGACCTGCACGAAGAGCACGTGGCGCCCAACTTCGAGAACGAGGCCTTCATCTACTCCATCAAGGGACACACCGTCAAGGAATTTGCAGGTAAAGATGATGTTTTGACAGGAAGCGTGGTGTATTTGGTACATGCACATCCTTGCTGGCGAAAGTAAAATTCACCTGATTTCGCGCCATCACCTTCTCCATCTATCTTCCTCTATCTATTGTCTTGTCTATCTTGTCCTTTTACCCGCATTGCCTCTGATGACGATGTCTTGTAGATTATTTTGAGCGATGAAAAATAGTTCTTACATTATCCTAATTAAAGGAAACGCGGAGAGCTATGGGGGTTGTCTGCTTCTATCCACTCTAATTTAGGCTAGAGATCATGGGAAATGGAGAGATGGGTCGTCCTTTGACGGTTAACTAGGCCTATTGAGGCCGATCACTAAGCAACGGAAGGAGAGGGGATGGGTATACCCCCTGAAGTATAGAGGGACACTCCTCGGGGGGCCTCTGCTATATTAAAGCCCTAGTTTTTTTGACAGGATTTGTATTATCCTTTGTGAATTTTCATGCCATAAAATTAATCACCTATCAGCGAAATAAACGGTCGTGAATTCAATTTTCCTTTAGCCTGCCTGATGCATGTCTGCATAAGAATGTTTATTAGATCCTTTTTTAATCGTGCCACTAAAAACACACTTTATTTTGCCCAGGCAGAAGAGATCAGCATGCTCGATAAGACCCCACCTACCGGCATGATTCTGATAAATATTGTAATTGTTGTTATTTTGCTCCTCGTGGCTAACCCTAATCGTTGCAGCGATGGACAAGTGGGATCAAGTGCGAGCCGACATGAGGGAGCTGTCGCAGATTATGGAGGAGTTCAACGCGCTCGGACCGCTGCCCGTGCAAGGTGAATGCGGGTTTCAAAGCGAAACAATCGGTTGAAGGAGTTCGGACTAGGAACATTGGGGGGGGGGGGGTGACTAAACAGGCGGTAAAAGCGAAGATCCACCTGGAGTAGGGTTGCCAGATCAATTCCAATACCCAATTAATTGACTTTGCGGCCGCTAAATCCATCGAAAAATGGGGAATAAAAGTCAATTAATTGGGTCAATACAATACCAATTACCCAATTAATTGACCCGTTCTATTGGTATTGGGTATTGAATTGACATCCCTAACCTGGAGTATTGCCGATTCATGATTTATACAATAAAAACCCTTGCAGCCCCTGCCGCACCGCGATCGAGGCGCCACAGAGACGACGAGTACGATCGCCGACGGCCGGACGACGATCGATACGGCGACCGTTCGAGGAGCGAAACGCCGATTCTCGGGGTGCGTTGCTGTTGCTGTTGTTATGTTATTGTTGTTGTTGTTGTTGCAGTCATCGTCGAAAACGGACCTGACGACGGAGGTCGTCGATGCGGCGCTGCGCAGCGTCTTCGACCACCCGAACCTGCTCATCAACCTGGTGAGGGGGAGCAACCGGGAATCGCCGGGCAACAATCAATATTTGGGTCTGAAAATGAAAAAAAAATCATCAAAATATGCCAATAGTGGTTGCTTACGTAACTTTTTATCCCTTAGACGAACGCTTTTCTAGACGCCAAGAGGAGTCTTTTTCAATACATAACTCAGGGCTGTTCGATTGTTATTAAAACAATAATGATGATATTTATTATTGTTTTTTTTCAGGCAGAAGACATGGACGCGCACGTGCAGTTCTCAGCCCTGAGGGAGCTGCCAACGCGGCCGAAAGGTGGGGGGCTGAAACACGGATAAACCGGGTTTCAAAATATCGATATTATCGATTGCTTCCTCTGCAGAATTGGTGGATCTCCTGGAGCTGTTCGTGCTGTGCGGCGAGAATCGCCCGCCCGGTCTGGCCGGAGAGGAGAAGGAGCGCGGCGTGCGCCTGCGCAAGCACATCACGGAGACAGCGCTCAAGTCGAGGTAGATACGGTAGATTACGGTAGCCCTCGATCGATAACTGAGCTTTCAAGCCCGATTACGGTAATCTGAGTACGGTAACTGAACGGTATCGATTGCAGACTACTCAATGCGGTGCGCGACGCCTTCATGGGCGGGCTGCATGACCGCGTGGCGAGAGAGGACATCTCCAAAGATGTACGAGTTGTTTTTGTTGTTGTTGTTGTTGTTTGTTATTATTGTGGTTGTTTTGACGACATAGCAATGCGCCGGTTCAGCTAGTACACAATGAGATTCGAGTTTCACACCCTCGTGTTGCTAAACCGGTATCGAGAAATTTCCACGACTGGGATTACTGTAGTGAAAAAGCACGCTTTGATTGAATTTTAAAAATTAATTATCGACAACTAATTAGCTAATTAACCGTAATTGCAGGAGCTGCTGCAGCATGCGAAGGCGATTCACCTGCTGCTGCGCGCCTTTCTCCTGCTGAGCAAACACAACATCATCGAAAACGACGCGGTTTGTTATTTTTTTAATTTGTAAAAACTATTTCGAAATTGCTATTTTATTAGACTAGATTGATTTGTGCTTCGCTAGTCTCTGATATTTGCCTCCAATTAGCCTAAATTGTGATCCAAAGCCCCTGGTTGATTGGTGTTTCACGGCTCTCTAATATCCGGCTCCATTGCCAGCTGGACCTGTGGACGACGCTGGAGCAGCCGATCTTCTCGCTGCCCGGCGACTTCTGGCGCGCCATCTCGCCGGATCTGACGCAGCGGCTGTGCAAGCTGGCCGCCGATGTTACGGTAGGTGCACGATGGAGGGGGATCGAGGACTGACTTTAAATTTTTTAAAATTGCTTATTCTAGAGATCCGACATCGCCGTCTACAGGGAGAGCGTGCGTGTGGCACTCGAGGCACCGCCGCCGGTGATTAATTAGTTATTAGTTATTAATTAAATACAATTAATTAAAAATAATTAATTAAATTCAGGTGAGAGCTGACGATCGTCGAGCGGCCAGACAGAATGAGAGGGGCGGAAGGAGAGACGAAGAGGGTTGGTCGAGGGGCAGATTAGCGCGCCTTTGATCTTTGATCTTTTTTATTGTAAATGTAACCCATTTTATCCCATTGATCTCGATGATCTGGTTGTGCATATTGTGACATAATAATAGTAGTAATAATAAATGTGGAGAAGTGTATCGTCGCAGACTAACAGCAATAACAAAAACAATAATATTATTCGCTCCAGGCGCGTCCACGTCGCAGTACCGCTACGACCCGTACGACGTGGATGATGAGAGCGACACGACGGAGAAGTACGGTAGAGGAGAGAAGGACGGGTACGGTAGGAGGTGAGGTATTGATAGATTCGCGGGCACTTCTTTACTTTGTTGCCCAAAAGTAGGGGGTTTACTGTTTGGGAGTAAGAAATGAGAGTTCGAGCTATTCAGTGAAGGAGATAGATAATGTCCCTCTAACCGCGGGCAACAAAGTAATGAAGTGCCGTTTCGCGAATCGATTGGATTAACACAGCATCCATGAACGATTTTATTCAATTTGCCACGGATGCATTTTTACACCAATTTACCTGAAATAATGTTCTCCAGATCCCGCTCCGGTAGCGAGTCCGGCAACAGCACGCCGAATGAGGCCACGTTGGAGTTCGATTATGGCGATGAGGCTCCGCCCAGGTGAGGAGTGCTCTCTCATTTTTGCACGCTCTCTCGCCACTCTGTCCGACGAGAGAGCGTGCTGAAATGAGAGACACGGACAATGAGAGAGACTTCAGATGGATGAAGGCGCCCCGAGATGAGGAGGACGACGATCCGCGGCCGAGCTACAAGGGCCATCCGAGGAGGGACGTTGTAAGGAGGGAGAGGGACGATGGGCGGAGGGAGAGGGAGGAGGCGGAGAGGAGGAGATGGGAAGAGGAGGAGCGGAGGCGGAGGGATGAGGTGTGTTGGATAGATGGAGCGAGGGTGAAACGTGAACCAGCATGTGTTGATTCAAGGTACCAGGGGTAACAAATGATTATTTTGGGAAAATGTGGAAGGGTCATTTGACCCCTGCATGTTACAATTCCTGTAATTTACAACATCGGTGTAGCACAGATGTGGTAGGCAAGGATGGGTTGACTGTTGTTTTGACAAATGAAAACAACAACAATAACAATAACAGGAGGACTTGCGGCTGCGAGAGGAGGCGGCTGCGAAGGAGCGCGAGTACGAGCGACGCGTGCAGCATCAGGCCATGCAGCAGCTGCAGCAGCGGCAGCAGCAGTGCAAGGAGTGGGAGGAGAGCAACGAGCCCTGGTTTGTTGTTGTTGTTGTTGTTGGTGTTGTTGTTATTGTTTTTCATTGTGTTATTATTGCAGCATCGCCTGGCACGACAACGACACGACCGAGCCGCCGGTGTCGTTCCGAACGCTAGCGATAAGGCCCGTCTACTCGGACCTGTACAGACCCAGTGAGTTGGGGTTTCGATAGTGAATGTGATGGCCCATCACTGATGGGCATTGGCTGTTTTATCATTTTTTAACAGGTTGTATCACCAAAAATTGTAACAAATCACTATTGCTAGCATTTGGGGCCCCTACATTCATAAATGTATGGTCTTGATGATGACTGTGTCTGTACGATGACGTCATCTGCCTTCCAGAAGCCCCCTACATGCGACGGGCGCTGATCGACGGCGCGTACTCCGACAACGAGCACTATCTGGACGTGCAGTACCGGCTGATGCGGGAGGACATGGTGAGGGGGGGGGGAGAAGTTGGGGAGAGGGTGCGTGCTAGGCGCGACGGGTTAGAAGCTGGTGAGAGGGAGAAGGGAGTTGGGGAGCGGTGCGTGCTTGGAAGGATGGGTTTGAGGAAGGGAGATAATTCTCACAATATTGTTACGGTTTCAAGGAATTTTTAAAGAAACGGCTACCGTTTCAGATATGAAGTACTGCGTACGCATAGTCGTTGTCAAATATTGAATTGATAGGAGACAGTGTTCATAAGTATGAACACATTGATAGGAAACGGTGTTCATAAGTATGAACACATTGATAGGAGACGGTGTTCATAAGTATGAACACATTGATAGGAGACGGTGTTCATAAGTATGAACACATTGATAGGAGACGGTGTTCATAAGTATGAAGTAACACCGTCTCCTATCAATTCAATATTTGACAACGACTATGCGTACGCAGTACTTCATATCTGAAACGGTACTGTGGATTACGGTGGAATTCCAATCGATAACTGACGCATCGCAGGTCGCCCCGCTCCGCGACGGCATTTACGAGCAGAAGATGAGAGGTGAGATTATCGATTGATTGGGGCGGATTACGGTAGCATACGGTTGGTATTATCGATAACTGAGTTTCAGTCAACGAGGGCGAGATGATTCCGAGCAGCAACGAACTCAAGATCTACCCGGTAGGTCAAATTATCGATTTTTCTCGTTCCGAAAATTGATTATCGATTTTTGCAGACGATCCAAGTGGGCGCGCTGCAGGTGCGCTCGATCGACGGCCTGCCGATGCGCATCGTGCAGATCCCGGTACGGTATCCATTTTGACGGCTACCGTAGTTTGGGCGATTGAGGACTGACTTTAAAAAATAATCAATATTTTGCAGCAGCACATGCTGCACCAGATCCGCGAGGAGCGCCAACTCAAGTTTGGTCAGGTGAGGGTGTTGTTGTTGTTGTTGTTGTTGTTGTTGGTATTTGTGTTATTGTTATGACGTTGTTGTTTTGCAGTGCGTCGTGATCTCGTCGGATCGATTCTGCCGCGAGTTCCACGTCGGCTGGATCTGCGACCGCTTCCAGGATCCCGGAGTGAGTACAGTGGGGTACGGTAGAAGGTCCCTATCGATAACTAAGTGCATTATATATGAGTGACCTTATGAGGGTTGAGAAATTGGTGTTTCAACAGTCCCATTAGTGGAAAATTGGAATTGGTGTTTCAATATATCCATTAGTAGGAAATTCCTAGCAAGATGTGCGGCCTTATTACTGTTTTCGTTTTGTTTCTGTGTTTAGTCATTTACATATTTTGCAGCTGCCGTGGTCGGGCCGACTCGCCATCTCCTTCTTCGACGAGTGCATGCCGCTGCGGCCGGGCACGATGCCCATCGATAAGGTGGGTACGGTAGGAGTACGGTAGAGCGCGGTAGGAGTACGGTAGGTCAGGGCGTATTGACTTTGCGATTTGCTGGTCTCTGTTTTGGCAATGCGAAGTAGAGTACGGTAGGTCAGGGCGGATTGACTGGGCGATTTGCTCTTCTCTGTTTCGGCAATGCGCTTTGGTATTCAAAAATGTTGCTTGATACCAAGGCAATCGGAGCGATTCCCGGATTATTCTGGCAAAGCAGCTTTCGTGTTTCGCATCTACAACATGTTCTCGTTTCAGAACGCGACGTTCGCCCTCGCCGAGTCGCCCGCCTATCTCGAGGCGTACACGCACGTCCTCAGAGTGCTCAAGAAGATGAGGAAGAATATCCCCTTCCCGCTGGAGAGGTACGGTAGGGGGTGGGGCTATCGAAGACTGACTTATTCAGAAAGCTAATGACTTGGAGGTACATAGGACAGGAAACGTTCTAGTTGACTGTTTTAATTATAGGCTTATTCGGTATTTAGGGGAGGATGAAAATCTATTTTTGTGTTAGATTGGGTACGGTAATCAAATTAAAGGAGGCATCGATAGCTGATTAGGCACAGTAACCAATTTATCGATTTTGCAGGTACTTGGTGTCGATGAAGAAGAACACGCGCCTGCCGAAGTACATGATCTCGAGGGCGAGAGACGAGGACGCGGCGGAGGACAAGGAGAGAGAGGTACGGTGGAGTACGGTAGGGAGGTATCGGGGACTTTTTTGTGTGTTTCAATTGCGTTTAATAAATAATAATTGCAGATAATGTACTCGAAGAAGGGCGCCGAGGCGAGGAAGAAGGCTGATGATGCGAAGAAGAAGGTGAGGAGGGCTGTGCAATAATTTTACGACTCTCTCATTTCGCAATGCTCTCTCGTCGGTCAGAAAGAGCGAGATAGCATTGCGAAATAAGAGAGAAATTTCTGAAAATTTTGAGCGCCTCTGATGAACATCTATCCACACGAATCAGATACATTTTTAGTGAAACCTGGGCTCTTTTAGCATATTTTCACTGCAAACTCGTAAAAAATTGGGAAATTGGGGAAATAGAGAAAGAGTCGGAATTGGATTGAGCTGATTGCAGATGGCGGAGCGGCAGTCGCGCTCTGGATCCCGTGACGACGATGACGACGAGGCGGAGGAGCACGTGACGACGGAGGAGGGAGGTTCGGTGGATCAGGGTTACGGTAGATCACGAGTACGGTAGATTAGGGGGTTCGGTAGAGCAGTTACATGCTCTACCTGCGAAAAATTAAAATAAACGCCGTTTGTTGAGTTTCAAATAGGTATTTTATTTAAAAGAATAGAAGTAAATAATAGCAATTACAGTCTCCGAGGAGTGCCTGGTGGACGACGGCTTCAACACGGACGAGGAAGACGCCTTCCTGACGGGAGGCAGGCACACGCACCCGAATCCCAAGGGTGAGAGGGGGGTGCGAGCTAGGAGCGCCGGGAGGGCGTTAGTGCTGATATCGAGTAGAAATCTGGAACATTTCCAAGGTGATTCCAGGTAAGGGTGAGTCATAGGAACGATGCGGGCTAGAAGCGCCGGGTTAGGAACAGAATGTAGAGAACCATCGAACAAATCTGGAACATTTCCACTGGGATTCCTGGTTTCTTTGCAAAAACAGACGAATTTGAGTTTCAGCGGGAGACTTTTTCAAAAAAAATTCCAGACCTCGAGACGATTGCGATCATGGGCCGGCAGTACAGCGTGGACAAGCTGGAGGAGCAGTTCAAGTCGGAGAAGCTGGATGAAACACAGAGGGTGCGGGTTTGAAAATGCTATGATCACTAGTCGACTATCGAAGTGCCCCTGGCAGATATGCCCCATTTGACGTGATATTCGACGAATTGATTGAGTCGAATATCACGTCAAATGGGGCATAGCTTGCTAGAATTTCGTTGGTTTAGATGATATTGAATAGGGGTACCAGCCGATCTTGTGTTTTACCAATTCGCCAAAAATACAGAGGTGTTCAGAAAGCGATGTGCTACGCGCTCACGTCGGAGCTCGCGATCATCCAGGGACCGCCCGGCACCGGTAATTAATTAGTTAAATTAATAAAATGATTTTAAATTAATTAAAATGAAATTTTCATCCTTATCTTTGCTTTGGGCTTCCAAAAGCAGGGTTGTGTTTCAACGAATTGTGCTAAAGTCGAGTGAGCTATGCGTTAGCGTGCATTTAGTAGTTTCGAAGTGCCCCTGGCAGGGTTGTGCTTCATGAATTCTTCTAAGCTCTGAAAAATCCTTGCAAATTCCAGGCAAGACGCACATCGGCGTCGAGATCGTCATGGCGATCCTGGAGAACCGCATCAAGTGGCGGATGACGGAGCCCCTGCTCATCGTCACCTTCTCGAACCAGGTGGGAATTCGAAATGCCCGTGAAACGCAAAAGCGCCGGGTTTCTTAGAGCAAGTGGCAAGCAGATGGGGGGTTTTGTGTTTCCTTTGAAACTCATCAGATACCACAAGATTGTCAGATACCCCGTGTTTCGCCGATCAGAGAGATAGGGTTTCAAACTAGCACTGAAGCGCGAAAACGTCCACTTGTCTCTGACAGATTAGCTCATCAAATTGTGGAGGGAAAAGTCCTTGTAGATCGAATGAATCGGCAGTTCCGTATTTTCGAAAATATATTTAAGAGACGAATCGCGAGAGAATCACCCATATTCGAGCCCCCGCGGCGGTACGCCAAAAGTTTCCCCCACGGGCCCCCAAAGTTGACCTAAGGTACTTCGAACGATGCTCTTTTAAACTGCGCTTCAGGAGTTTTGATATCAGGTCTAAATTTCGCAATACGAAAGATCAAAGATCAAGTATACAATAGGTTTTCTCAAAATGCTCGTCACGGAAATGATCATAACTCGGCTCAAAATAAAGATATTGACTCGATCTCAGTTGCATTAGAGAGATAAAAGATCGGACAACATTTCGCAATATTGAAACTCATTCCTGGCCGATGCTCTGGTGCGGAGCGGTCGGGTGGTCGTCTTGATGCTGCAACTATGGGAATACAGAATAGGGCTGCAATCGACTATGTTTTTTTCAAAGTACTTACATATGTCTAAGAAATCACCAAAAATTAGAAAATTCTGAGAATGGAAAAAAATTGGGGGCTCACTTTTGTCATCCGGTCCAAAAATGAGTTTCGGAAAAGTTAACGATAACCACTCCATTTCATCACAAATGTGCTCAAAGTTATTAAATATTATTAGAAACATTCGAA
>LS580634.1:104156-151151 GCA_900490775.1 Pristionchus maxplancki | reverse complement strand
TTCGAATGTTTCTAATAATATTTAATAACTTTGAGCACATTTGTGATGAAATGGAGTGGTTATCGTTAACTTTTCCGAAACTCATTTTTGGACCGGATGACAAAAGTGAGCCCCCAATTTTTTTCCATTCTCAGAATTTTCTAATTTTTGGTGATTTCTTAGACATATGTAAGTACTTTGAAAAAAACATAGTCGATTGTAGCCCTATTCTGTATTCCCATAGTTGCAGCATCAAGACGACCACCCGACCGCTCCGCACCAGAGCATCGGCCAGGAATGAGTTTCAATATTGCGAAATGTTGTCCTATCTTTTATCTCTCTAATGCAACTTAGATCGAGTCAATATCTTTATTTTGGGTCGAGTTATGATCATTTCCGTGACGAGCATTTTGAGAAAAACTATTGTATACTTGATCTTTGATCTTTCGTATTGCGAAATTTAGACCTGATATCAAAATTCCTGAAACGCAGTTTAAAAGAGCATCGTTCGAAGTACCTTAGGTCAACTTTGGGGGCCCGTGGGGGAAACTTTTGGCGTACCGCCGCGGCATGGGTGAATCTCTGGCGATTCGTCTCTTAAATTAATAATTAATAAATCGCAGGCGCTCGATCACTTCCTGGACAAGATCCGCGTGCAGATTCTGGAGCGCGGCCTGGCCAACGAGGACGCGCCGTCGGTCGTCAGACTGGGATCGAGGAGCGACCACGACGCGATCAAACTGTTAGTTGAAACCTGTAATGGTCGGGTTTCAGGCATCCTTTTTTTTTAAATTTTTTTGACGAATTGGGGGTACATTAGGCTGAGAAAGTAGAACCGGTTGGTAAGAGACGTTGTCGTCCGACTGGGATCGAGGAGCGACCACGACGCGATCAAGCTGTGAGTGATTAGGGGTGATTTGCGGTTTCGAACAATGTGTATGGAGATGGATGGTGTGAGCGAGAGTAGGGGCAAGCTGTGAGTTGAAACCCGCGATTGTTGGGTTTCAGGCATCCTTTTCATTGGGTTGGAAGCATGATGCGAGCTAGAAGGGGTTGGTAGTCATAGATGGAATAGTCAGGTGAAAAAATCGTTAGAACCCCGGGTATGTTTATGCAAAAAGCCTCGAAAATAGGCAATATTTTCGAAAACCGGGTATGTTTTAGAATGCTAGGTACTTATCCACGTTGACTGAACCCTCGAAAACCGGGTATGTTTACAGATTTTAGGTAGTTCTGGACAACCTTTTTCCAGTCTTTGAATTCCCAATTTTGCTCTGCGTAGTAAGAGGAAAAAAACTACGAGCCACGAGGTTGGGGCTTCCTAACCCCTTTATCTCCTCAGGAACTGCCTGCTCTCGACGGTGATGAAGGACTACGAGGAGGACCTGGCGGGCGAGTCGATGAATGAGCGGATCAAGGCCAGGAAGTGAGTCTGTGCCTCTCTCTTTACCGTACTCTCTCGCTTTTCTGACTGACGAGAGAGCATTGCGAAATGAGAGAGGCAGATCATTACTCAACCTAAATAAGGAGGATTCAATGATAATTAGATGTTTTTGTCAATTTTGAAGCGTTCTTGCACGTGGGAATGATTAAAAATGATGGTGCTGGTTTAATTAATTAGTTAATTAATTAATTAAAGGGCGAAGCAGCACTGGCTGGAGAAGCTGATGCGCGCGGTGAAGACGGTGCAGCTCAGTCGCCGATCCATCCTGAACTTCCAGCTGCTGCGAGCGTCGTGAGTGGGGGAGGAAACAGAGATCAGCCGGGTTATCGTCTCCTCATTCTGCACGCCTTTAACCGCTGAGAGCGTGTGCGAAATGGAGAGGCGAATGCTTGCGAAGCCATCCCTAGTTTAATTGTAACCGTTGGAACATAGATCAGACGGGTTGTAAGTGCCAGAAAAAAGAGAGTGCATACCGAAATTCATCGTAGTGCTATGAGGTTGCAAGCACCTGCTAAATGTATTTTTTGTTTGTATTTGTTTTTAAACATTAAAATTATATTCAGGGGCATCATGGACCCGAACCACGAGATGCAGCTAGCGCAGGCGTCGAATGGCCTGGTGGACACGTGTGGTAACAAGCTCAATGTGAGTTAAACCTGGCGATTTGGGGTTTCATGGGCATGAAAAGACGTAGAAGAGCAACCTCAGCATGACTTTTGTGCGAGCTCCGGGCGGGTTTTCTGTTTCAATAAGTTTTATTATTATTATTATTATTATATATTTTACAGATGGACGAGACGCTCGTTAGCTGGCTGCTGAACAAGAGCTACGAGCGCAAGCGCGACTTGCCGCCGGGCAGCGACAGCGACCAGTCGGACGAGTGGGGCGGAGGCGTGCCCGCGAGTGGTGAGTGAGAAGGCGCGGTTGGGGTGTCTATAGAAGATGAGTTAGCAGAGAGGGGTCATGGCGCGGTTGGGGTGTCTGTAGAAGATGGGGTAGAAGAGAGGGGTAATGGCGCGGTTGGGGTGTCTGTAGAAGATGGGTTAGAAGAGAGTGATCATGGCGCGGTTATGGTGTCACAATAATTTTCGAGATTTGCAGCGGTGAACCACAAGCTGACGAAGAAGCACAAGGCCGGAGGCAGGGAGACGAAGAAGGTGAGATAAGGGGGAGTGGTGAAACATGAAAGTGGCTGGGAGCTTTACGATGATGATCTGGGGCTGTACACCAGACATGATGTATGTGTTTGTAGAGGTTGCAACCTGGCTTTTTATGTCTGCTTCCCCTGGAATTAACTACTGCGAATTGCATAAGATGACGTGATTAACAGGAAAAGAACGAGCGCAAGCGGGCGGAGAAGCGCGCGGGTCGCGGACGGAAGTGGAACGACGATGATGACAGCTCGGATTCGGAGGATGACGATGATGAGGTGAGGAGGGGAGATTGAGACAAGGGAATCGGGGTTTCGAGAGTCAAATGAAATTGAACACGGCACTTATCAGGGATATTACATGAATGAGGTGAACAGGGGTTTCGAGACTGTGTAATATTTCTGTCCGTCCTGATCGTTCACCTAGGGTTTGCATTAAAATGGGAACAGTCGTGCGTGTGTTTCAAGGCTCGGTCTACTTTCTGTTTCCTCGCAGTTCCGACGCGCGTCTTAGGCAGCCTAGAAAGGATGTGCAAATAAATGGGCACTGTGGAATTTGTGTTTCAAGGCTCTATCCAATTTCTCCTTATTGCAGAGTCCGGACGCCCTGCCCAGCGAGGTCAACGAGGAGTTCGAGGGCGACGATGAGGACAAGCAGCTGCAGGCGATGCTGGATAAAATTAACGTAATTAATTTACCTAATTAGATATTAATTAAGCTAATTAATTAGTTCAGTAACTACCTGTCTACTCAAAGGGAGCCTTTCTCGCTGCTCATCGCTTTCTATATACCTTGAATACTGCCCAAGGTTAATCGAAATAATCGATAAGATGAATAATTGCAGGCGAACGCGCTCCGGCAGCAGTCGTCCGCGGCCACCGACGAGAAGTGGCGTCGGATGGCGGAGAAGTACGAGATGAACGAGGACTGGGAGGTGGAGAAGGAGTACGCGGCGCGGATGCAGGGCAGGATGCTCGTCGATGATGTGAGTGGGATACGGTAATTTTGGGCAATCACTTTCAAATTTTTTACCTCATATTTTTAGCAGCCACAGTTTCGTGATTAAGATGTGACGAGTATAGGGGAAATGATGACTATTGGTAGATGGCATTCTTCGTTTGATAAGGGATTCTATAGTCATGGAATTTAGTGGA
The DNA here is from genome assembly GCA_900490775.1 of Pristionchus maxplancki. Classification (NCBI taxonomy): domain Eukaryota; kingdom Metazoa; phylum Nematoda; class Chromadorea; order Rhabditida; family Neodiplogasteridae; genus Pristionchus; species Pristionchus maxplancki. The sequence goes on along the minus strand of LS580634.1, from coordinate 147,424 downwards.
TTTCAATAGGTTTTAGCGACGCGGTATACTTTGGGTACTGTAGCCCGGTATTGCGGTAGCCAAGTGTTGATTGATTGAACGATTCTTGCAGGTGGAGATCTTCTCGCGCACGACCAAGCCCGGCCTCTTCAAGGGACGCGGCAAGGACAATGTTTGTTGTTTTTGTTTCGATGTTGTTGTTGTTTTTCTAATTGCGTGTTTTGCAGCAAGTAAACGTGGACCCGAACATCATCCGGGACATCCACGAGCACAAGCAGTACATCCTCTCGGTTGGGTATTATGATGATTGTTTTTGTTATTGTTTTGGTGTTGTTATTATTGTTATTGTTATTGTTTACAGAAGGAGGCGATGACGGCGGAGGAGGCGGCCACTGTGAGAGATGTGCGAACGATGCCGAAGGAGCAGCGGTGGCGGCTGATGATGTACTGGCAGGTGAGTGGGGGAGGAACCCGGCGGATTGGTGTTTCGAGGACAAATATATAATAATTATATAATAATAATATTTATGCTAATTCTTTTGAAATAACGGTTTAAAACATGTAAATATTTGAGATTGGGAGCGAGATTGAAGAAAGGAAGCCCCCTTTTTGTGTTTCATGAGAACAGGAAAGGATGGTTGATTGGTGTTTCATCCAGCTCTAGTATTTCCCAATTCCTTGCAGGACAAGCTGGCTGCGCGCGACCGCAACTCGCTCGACGCCCTCGTGATGCAGCACGAACGCGCCTGCGTCAAGTCCGAGGCCGTGAGCGATATCGCGCGCGCCGGAGTGCTCAAGAAGGCCCTGGTGAGTAGTACGGTAGTGGCGATGGGGCGCGGAGAATTCGGCAGGGCAGAATCATCGTGATTCACTCCTGATAGTAATGCTAATAATACAGGTGATCGGCGCGACGACGACTGGCTCGGCGAAGCGACGCGCGCTCATTGCCCGCATCGCGCCCAAGGTTCTCGTCGTGGAGGAGGCCGCAGAGGTGAGAGGGGGAATACGGTAGGGAAGTGCGGTGGGTCAGATTTAAAACTAGCAATAATTCGACGACTAGAGCTAACATTGAAAGGGAGAGAATGTTTTTCGAAATTATTAAAGTTATTAATTTTAATAATTAATATTGTTTGTAGGTCCTCGAGGCGCACCTGCTCGCGTCGGTCGTGCCGTCCGTGCAGCACGCCATCTTCATCGGCGACCACCAGCAGCTGCGACCCAGCACGGGTACGGTAGGGCGGTTCGGCGGGTCAGATTGTGAAAAATGGGGCGCACTATTATTCGGGACATTGATCTAATGGGGTGAGATGTAGGGGGATGTGAACTTGGTGTCGGGCACGGCTTAAAATAATTATTAAAATAAATAATAATTAATAATTTGCAGCCGTGCACCAGCTGGCGAAGATGGCGAACATGGAGGTGTCGCTGTTCGAGCGACTCGTCAAGAATGGGTGAGTGGTGGCAATTGCAGAGATTGAATATTTACGGTCCCTAAAATACCTAATGCTCAAAAAAATGCTCAAAAAACGTTAAAAAATATCAAGTGTTTCGAGTTAAAACAATGTCTTTCATCTGACATATTCTACTTGCCTTTTTGACCCGGAGTGTAACCTAGGTTGAATGGGGTTTCAATGATGCTTGATAAATTTTTTTAGGCTATCCACCCTGTTTCTCGCTCCATGATTATCGATTTTCCAGCTACCCGTTCCACACGCTCGGCCTGCAGCATCGCATGCTCGCGCCGCTCACCGCGCACGTCGTCAAGCCCTTCTTCTACAACAGGTACGGTAGCCATGGGGGGAGGGGGTACGGTAGATAGCTATCGACTACTGAGCTTTTTCGTGAGGAGTACGGTAGTCAGGGAAAGTGTGTTATAAATATTTGGCCACGGGTACTGTATTTGATCATCGATTACTGGTTTTTCTGAGGAGTACGGTAGAGGCAATCGAGGACTGACTCTATTTGCAGCCTCAAGGACGCGCCCTCCATCTTCGAGTACCCCTCCGTCAGAGGCATGGCGACGAACCTCTTCTTCTGGGCGCACGAGGTGCCCGAGGACACGGTGATGGACTCGATGAGCAAGAGGTACGGTAGGGGGGAGTACGGTAGGGGGTTCGGCTGGTCAGATTTGTGATTTTTAATCGGAAATGTGAGGAATTTATGAGCGGAGTACGGTAGGGGGTTCGGTGGGTCAGATTTTTGATTTTAACGCGGAAATGAGAGGAATTTATGTGCGGTGAGCGGAGTACGGTAGTTCGGCGGGTCAGATTTTCGATTTTTAAGCGGAAATGGGAGGAATGTATGTGCAGGAATATCGTGGAGGCGGAGATGTGCCGCAACCTGGCCAACTACCTCGTGATCCAGGGCCAGTACCGGCCGCAGGAGGTGAGTGCGAGGGGAGATTGGGGTTTCAAGGAGGAAAGGGTCTTGATCCAGCGGAATTTCTCGCCCTCGTGGGACTCTATAGTCTTACTCGGAAAGAAGAAAAGACTGACCAGTGGCGTTGCTGTTTCAATTGAAATTCAAAACAACATTTATTATTATTATTATATTATTATTTTTTCTTTCGCAGATCACGATCATCGGGATGTACGGCGCGCAGGTGGTGGAGATCCGGCGGCAGCTGGAGCGGTCGGGCGGAGCGGTGGGAGACGTCGCCGTGGAGACGGTCGACTCCTTCCAGGGAAAGGTACGGTAGCCACACCACTTCATTATTACAGTAGACTGCTAAAGGGGAAGTGCTGCATTCAGCGTGATAGGTTTTCGTTATGGTGACTACAAGATCAATGGAATTTTTTTATAAAAATGCAAAAAAATTAACAAAATTACAGGAGAACCGCGTGATGATTCTCTCGCTCGTGCGCTCCAGGAGTGGCAGCGTCGGATTCCTCTCGGTATTTTTTTTTGTTTATTGTTGTTTTTTTTATTTGTTGTTGTTGTTTTCGCTTGTTTTGCACTGGAAATTAGGTGTTTTGTAATTAATCGTTCCGCGCGTCAGATTCCGAACCGCATCACGGTCGCGCTGACGCGCGCGCAGCACGGCATGTACGTGTGCGGCAACTTCAAGGACATCGCCTACTACTCGCAGCTGTGGGCCAACATCGTGTGAGTGGCCACGCCCCTTTTGGGTTTCAGGCCACGCCCCTTTTTTATTTCGCCCACTATTTTATTAAATCAATTGTCGATTGCAGGGGCTCGCTGAACGCGCAGAACCTGATCGACTACGCGCTGCCGCTCAAGTGCCAGCAGCACGACAATATCACGGTGAGTACGGTAGGGGTACGGAAGGTCAAGGGATACTGTAGAGATTACGGTAGTCTAGTACGGTAGGTCAGGAAATATAGTTTCTGACTCGAATTGTTAGAGTAGTGTTATTGATACCAGGTGAATTAAGCTTTCAAGCGTCAAACTAATTACTTGTCCCATTTTTTTAAAATTATTAATTATTATTATTATTTGCAGCACATCAAGGTGAACAAGGATTTCGAGCTGCGGTCGCAGTACGGCGGCTGCAATCAGGCCTGCGGCTACTTGATGCACTGCGGGCACGCCTGCAGAGCCGTGTGAGTGGTGAAACGGGAATTGGACGGGTTAAGTAAAAAAATGCGGGCTCTCGTTTTGATGGGAAGAGGCAGAATGACTATAGAGGAGCTGAAACGCGATTCAGACGGCTTTAAATATGGCAAAATTATCTGATCTTTCCTCTTTGCAGCTGCCACCCGCCGCACCAGCACCAGATCGGCCCCACGGTGGAGGGCCCGTCGCTCGCGTGCGTGGAACCGTGCGCCAAGCACTGCCCCAAGTGCGGAACCAAGTGCCCCAAGCGGTGCCAGGATGTGAGTCGGAGGTTCCGTGGTGTCCCATTGTCAGGGATGGGCGCCCCAGGTTAGAGGGTAATGTAGTGCTGAAGTTGGTCATACGGTAGGCGATATGATGAAATCAATTGAAAGGGAAGGGGCTACGGTAGAATGGCAGAGATTACGATACGAGGGGGATTGATCTTTGATCTCTGCAGGCGTGCGGCACGTGTCACGCGATCGTCACGCTCGAGCTGGGCTGCGGGCACGCAGTGCGATGTGATTGTGGAGGGCGGAATCTGGCCAGGTAAGGAGGAGAGGTGAAACGTAGATCTTGCGGGTGAATTCAATTACGAATTTGCCTGGAAATTGCGCGGAATTGAAAAAAAATCCTTGATTTTTAAAGATGAAGCATTAATGCTGCTGGTGCAATTGGAAATCAATGTCAGATCAGTGATGAGCGCGCTTCCCCAACTTTAGGATCTGCGCGGGTTCCACTATTTGCGTTCACTCTGGAAAATTCGCTTTTCGCGGGTTCGGGTCTACAAAACTTATACCCGATCGCGCGGGTACAACCCAACATTGGGGACGTCGCTCATGGTTCAAATGCCCAAGTTAGGAAAATGCCAGAATGTGGGTTGCTTTCGGCGGAATAGCACGAAAATGTCAAAAATGTGGGTTCGGCGAAAACGCAACCCTCGGTGAGTTGCTTTTTCCGATTTTTGACCGAAATGTGGGTTGCTTATGTATTTTTTGAGGAGTCATTTGATCTATGAGGTCGCTCATCACTGATTCAGATGCAAGGAGCCGTGCGCGGTGGAGCTGGACTGCGGACATTTGTGCGCGAACAAGTGTAGTGTGGAGTGCGTGAACGTGGACAAGTGCGACCAGGTGGGTGTTGTTGTTGTTGTTGTTGTTGTTGTTGTTGTTGTTGTTATTGTTATTATTTTTCTTCTTGCAGGGCGTCGACTTCAAGCACCCTCGCTGCAACCACAACCTCGTCCTGCCCTGCTCCCAGGTGGGTTCGGGGTTACGGGACTTGTTTTGTTGTCTTTTGAATAATACTGCTTCGATGGAACCCTGTGCAGTGAGGTTTCTTGTGAACTTGATCATGTCCTCTGCAGGTGCGCCCGTTCAACTTTGGCTTCTCGCTGTCCACGCCCGCCTGCTACGAGAAGTGCCCGTGCGTTTGCTGTTTCATTACTAATTTAATTATTAAAAATTTATGTTTGTTAGATCCGCTTCTTTCGTGTTTCACCCACAAATCTAAATCACTTGCAGCGAGCGACTGGTGTGCGGCCACAAGTGCCCGCTCAAGTGCGGCGAGACGTGCCCGACCATGTGTGAGCAGGTAAGGTTACGGTAGCTGAGGGAGTATCGATTACGGTATAAAGTGGTACGGTATTTGTTAGTTATCGATTTATTGCAGACCGTGACCTTCGAGGCGCCGTGCGGTCATAAACTGCAGAAGAAGTGCTCGGAGGACGCGCGCCACGTCAAGTGCACGGTGGGGTTACGGTAGATCGATTGGGGCTTACGGTAGATCGATCGAGGACTGATTTTTATTGTTTTGATATAGAGCTCACTACTGTAGGCTCTAATTGACGATTTGCGGTTTCCAGCTGATAGAAACGAGAAGCTACGTAGTTACTGGTTACAGCGCTGAATAATTTTAATATGATGGAACCAAGGTGATTCGCGGTTTCCCAGATTGTTTGAGAATACAAATAATTGCAGGCCATCGTGGACTCGGACATGCCGCACTGCTCCCATCGCATCAAGATGGACTGCTACCAGAGCCGGAACCAGAACGAGTGCCGGGTCAGTTGATGATGGGACCGGGGTCCGGACCAGGACCAGGGGATGGGGTCTGGGATTACGGTAACGCATTATCGATTGCAGAGCGCGTGCAAAAAGCCGACGTCGTGTGGGCACGAGTGTTCGTTGAGCTGCGGCGAGTGCTTCAAGAGTAAGTTATTGATTGGATTACGGTAGCTCAGTTGTCGATTGGATTACGGTATCCAATAAATCAATAATTGGCAGGGTGCGGTGTGCACGAGTGCGGCGTGCGGTGCCCGAAGCAGCTGCCGTGCGGCCATCCGTGCCACGAACTCTGCGGCAAGCCCTGCATCTGCTCCGGATACTGCAGGTACATTAGAGTACGGTAGGGTGGGATGTCTGTTGAGTACGATAGTATTGGGAATTCTGTAGAGTACGGTAAGATGGGGATACGGTAGAGTATTGAGGACGGGTACAGTATAGTTGTGGTATTTCGGTGAAAGTAGAGCTGATGTAGGGGGGATGAGGCGTGAATGTGGCCGGGTATCGAGGAATGATTTTATTCTTGATTATTATTATTATTATTATTATTATTGATTCAGAGTCCACTGTGCGCACCAGCGCTGCGGCGGCAAGTCCGGTCGGCCGGGAGACAAGGGCGACAGCGTGAGTTGATCTTTGATCTTTGTAGTTTGCAGTCTGATCTTTGATCTGTGCAGCTCACGTACGGTCGCGCCTGCAGCAAGCCGTGCGTGCAGTGCATCGAGCCGTGCGACAACCACTGCGAGCACCGCAGCTGCAGCAAGAAGTGCGTTGTTTTGTTTTTGTTATTGTTGTTATTATTGTTGTTGTTGTTTTTGTTTTTGTTATTCTTGTTATTATTATTGTTGTTGTTGTTGTTGTTGTTGTTATTGTTATTGTTATTGTTATTGTTGTTTGTAGGTGCTTCGAGGAGTGCGACGTGCGCGCTTGCAGCAAGCCGTGCGGCAAGGCGCTGCGCTGCGGCCACGGCTGCCTGGGCCTCTGCGGAGAGCCGTGTCCGAGTGAGTGGATGAGGGAATGATAGGGAGTTAAACGCTTGTGCTGTGGACCGCCCCCCTCTACATTTCCTACATCGATCGTAGTTATCTAACAATATTTAGTGATAGGGGTATCATTATGATTTAGAAGTATCATTTTTATATTCTCTCTACTCTATTCTCACTATGGTACTCCCTATCTCAATTGTTCGCGGTTCCCTATTTAGAGTAGAAAGGGGCGGTCAACAGCACATCCGCCGATTAGTCGTCAGGAACTTGCCAACCAAAATTGTAAAATTCGAAACTTTTTAATCTGGTAGTGTGGAGTGGTTTTGTGCAAACCATTTTTAGTTTCATACTATAAGATAAACCAACTAATATCATAGAGCGAGACCAGACGCATCCGTGTTTCAGGGCTGTGCGGCACGTGCTCCACGACCAGCTACAAGGCCGTCCTCGAGGTGCGTTTATCGACTGATTTAGCGATCGATAATTCAATCGATACCGTAATCGGCTACCGTATCCTATGGATTACTGTAATTCATCGATTGATTTTGCAGCGCTTCCCGGACGAGGAGAGCGTGGGAGAGGTGGCACGCCTGCTGCAGATGCCCGACTGCGAGCACATCATCCCGTACAAGGTAGATACGGTAGTCGATCAAAGGAGTACTGTAGGGGTACGGTAATTGTTAATCGATAATCGATTATTTTCCCAGTTCATGGACAAGCACGCGAAGCGGCAGCTGGACGAGGGCGGCATCGTGCTGCGCTGCCCGCAGTGCAACGGAATGATCGAGGACTGCAAGAGGTACGGTAGGACAGGGGGGAGTACGGTAGGGAGCGATCGAGGAGTGATTTTTTTCTTGTGGCTCAATGTAATGTAAAGACTAATAGTAATTATAGTGTGAAATTTTTTTTTTTCAATTTTGAAACGTAAATTTTCCGGGTCCAGGTACATTCTTTTGCTGCGGGGACTGAACTGTTATTGTGTTATTGTTATCGTGTTATCCTGTTATTGTTTTGCCAGGTACATCCGGCAGACGAAGCGATTGTGGGCGGAGGCGGACACGAGAAAGTGGGAGAAGCGGATGGCCGCCGAGGACATGTCGAGGGCGGAGCTGGGAGGGAAGTATGTCGAGATGAGGTACGGTGTGGGGCACGGTAGGGGGAGCGATCGAGGAGTGGTTTTATTCGGGGGTACGGTAGGGGGAGCGATCGAGGACTGATTTTAATTTCTTGCAGAAACCAGATTGTTACGAGCCAGACGGAAGTGGCGGCGCTGCACAAGGTGAAGGTCAAATACGGAGTCAAGAGGGAGGTGAGTAGAAATACGGGTAATCGTCTCTTCATTTTGCACACTCTCTCGCCTCTCTGACCGGTGAGAGAGTGTGCAAAATGAAGAGACGCTTACCCGAACTCTATTCAATATTTGTAGGGATTCGAGCTAAATGTAGGCTGAGTACTACACGAAATTCAAAGATATCCGGGGTATTTTCAAATTTTTAAAAATAATTTTCAATCCTGTTCCTCATCGCAGCGATTCGCGATGGACGCCTTCCGCCAGCTGGAGTCGCAGTACTCGGCGCTCTGGATGGCGCTCGCGGAGGCCGCTTCGTCCGCGTCCCGAGCGGAATACTACTACTGGCAGGCGATTGTGAGGTACGGTAGGGGGTTCGGTGGGTCAGCATGATGATGCATACCTTTCCCCGAAAAGAAAGGTGCCAAAACCCGGGAAAAAGGCTGTAAAGCCGATGCTGAAACATAAAACAGCAAGGAAAAAAATAAGAAAAAATGAAATGCGCTTCAGCTGCCACAAGACGGTGTGCGCGCTCGTGCTCGACTACCTGGCAAAGGCCGACGAGTTGAGGGTTGGTTGTTGTTGTTGTTGTTGTTGTTGTTGTTGTGATGTTATTAATAATTAATAACAGGTGGAGTTCGTGCACGACAGGCAGCCGATGCTGGCGGCGGTGATGTCGGCGGCGTTCGGCGGAAGGAGGAGCAGGATCGGGCTGATGAGGGAGGCTTTCGCCGTGAGTAGAGTTCGAAATTCGGGTAATCGTCTCTTCATTTCACACACTCTCTCACCGGTCAGAGAGGCGAGAGAGCGTGTGAAATGAAGAGACGATTACTCGTATTTCGTACTCTAGTGGTGAGAGTACTGCGACTTTTCCGTTTCAGCGAAGCTGATTTATTCAAACGTTGATGACCAGGGGAAGATAAAGAAACTAGACTATATTAAGTGGAACGATCAGCGACTTTATTCTGAGTTCCAAATAGGCAAACATTTGCATCGTTGTTGGCTGCAGCAATACCCACCCGGTTGTGTCGAGTTTAACCCGCCCGATTCTCTTAAATTTATAGTAAAATTAAGCATTATTGCCGCTATTTTAGCGTATTTTCGTATCAAATCCACCCGATATGAATACCCCAGCAGCAATTCCTGCCCATGTATCCAAATTCCCTCTATATTGAGCTTGTAATCATGACGATACGTGCCGATTCAGGCGATGACTGAGGCGGTCAAGTCCTCGCTGGAGCACCGTCGCGTCGGCGTGCTCGTTCCGAGGTTCAGGGACGCCGCGATCAGATGCCATCTGCACTACCACGTGAGTTGCTCGACGATGACGTCATCTGAAATTAGTTTTGCTCTACTACCATGAGAGGGGCTGCGTTGGCCCCTCCTCCATAGTAGGAAAAGGTAGTTGAAACCCTAAAATCCGGTTTTCGAGGGTTAGGCAAACATGGGAAGTGACCTAACGTTCTAAAACATACCCGGCTCCCGAAAGAATAACCCATTTTCGTCATTTTTGCAGACTTTGTAAAATCTAAAGATTTTGTGACCTGACTTTTCCATCTATGCCCGCCTCGACGATGACGTCATCTGAATGAAATTAGCGATTTTTACACGTAGAAGAGGGACTTTATTAATTTGTCCGCAGATGGAGCACCTCAACGCGTCGATGCGCGGCGTCCTCTCGCCGACCAACGGCGAGCCGATCGATCTGATGCCGTCGCAGAAGGACGCGTTCATGAGGGTGAGGGTGTACGGTAGATTTGGGCATGGGGATACGGTAGGCAGCTATCACGGAGTGATTGTATTTCTGGTTTTCGAGTTCGTTCTTGTTTATTTTGGCTAAATACGAGATGCAGAAGCGTGAAGCATGCAATTCGCAGGTGATCAAGTCGATCCTCAATCAGCCGCCGTCCGATCTGCCCAAGGACAAGCTCGGTGAGTGGGGGAAAAGCGGTTTTCGCTCTCTCAGTTTCCCACGCTCTCTCGCCGATTCATAATAATAATATTTATGTTATTTCATTTGAAATAACGGTTTAAAACATGTAAATATGTGACGTAGATGACCATGGGGGTTATGACAATGAATACGATATCGAGGGAGATAACTATCGTGCGTCTCGAATGCTCAGCAAAGTCACTACGCTTTAATCTCTGTTTTGCTCGCACGTTTTCGCGACTTGTTTTATCGATTGCTTGCGCGATTACGGCTTTGTTTTTGTGTTGTTAGACAAAAATAAATGCAAAAAATAAACAAAAAAATTCAGCAAAACGAAAGTGGGCGGAGCCCGAAAACGCAACGCGTGTGCTTGCTCCGCCCCCTTTCGTTTTCGAACGACTGGAACCGAATTCGGCACTACCGAAACTGATTATATTCTCACGATACTCGGAGAAACTGGTCTGATTCTCGGGTTTTACTAATACCCTAATTGCAGAGCAATTGATGAAGAAGATCAGCGAGGACGTGTACGCGCGTCTGCTGCCGTCGATGGCCGCGCCCTCGAAGACGTTCAAGGTCGAGCTGCCCGACTTCTGAAGGCGTCGACGATGACGTCATTCCCCCTCGAAGATTACGAAGGATTCGTCCTCATCGTAGACAATTGTGCAACAAACAGCAGTATAGTTCACCTAAGAGTATTCGAAAAATATTAGTTTGTGTTGTTGACCACTGCGTAACATTATTCTGTTAATTGTTAGTCAATCGATTTATCACTATCGAACATTATTCATTTCGTATTCCCTGTTATTAGCTCATTATTGTTTTCTAGCCAATACTCTTATTATTCGGTGCAATCGTTAACCATATCCCCCGGATTTGTTTGTAAAACATCGCGTATCTACCCCGATTTATCTGTGAATATTACTGGCTCTCCTCATTTATCTTCTGCCTTTCGTAGATTCTACGCGTAACCAACCGTTTTGCCTTATTAGACCAGCAATATTATGCTCACTTCAGCCGTGTTATCTCGTGTTTCGAAGCGTGTTGACAATCACATGTGTGTCTAGCTACCGGGCCTTCCCCGGTGCATAATGATAAAGAATTGTCGAAGAAATGGTCGGGTTTTCTGACGAAATCGATTCTCGATCGGATTGACTACCTATTTGCGTTCGAATGTGAACCCTGCGATCTCTCTTCCCCCGGTGATCTCCGGTTTCCACGTTTCCACGTCTCTCGCCACTCTCACAGATTGCACGGCAACCCCGTTATTAGTGGTGCGCAGAGACTAGAGTTTAGCCAGGAGAGATGTTTCACGTCTCTTCATTTGCCGTGCTCTCTCGCCGTGTTGTGCCACTAGTTTGGAGTGCTTCCCGGGTCCGAATCGTATCTAGCTGGTCGGAGCTTCGTATAGTTGATGAATAGTAGTAGTACGACTAAATTGTACTATTTCCTGATAGGATAGGGTATGAAGAGCCGCCTTGCTCCTGATGTTTGTATCTCGCCGTTATACTAGCCGATTTGACACATCTCTGAAGCTGTAGTGCAGCGCTTGGACTTGTCTGACTACCGAGAGATCGTGTAAGACGAAGAGACGCGGTAGTAGTGCGAGTGATCAGAGAACCAAGCCGCCTCAGGGGCGCGAAAATACGCAAACATCTCCGCCTCTCTCTCCCCTCCCCCTCTCTCTGCATATTTATTGCAAAGTATGAGAGATCTTTCACTCTGACGTTAGGCGTCTGCCCTATTTCGAGAGGGTTTCTCATATACGCGGATTTGATTCGCCCCCCGTCTTGCTTAGAGCAACTTCATGCGTGCTGTTGTTGTAGAGTGTCAATTTAGTAGATAATTTTGGAGATCCATCTAGTCCTCGAATCATGTTTCTAGTCACGTATTTTGGATAGAGTGAAGTGATTATGGCGTCTAAGGTGCACGGATCCTCAATCCGCGCCTTATCTCTGGCTGATTTCGTGATTCTTTGACCGGCTCGTGCGATTTGGCGATGTCGGAAAATTTATTATCTCTGTTTCACTCGTTTTCTCGTCGGTCAGACGGAGCGAGAGAGCACGCATATTTGAGAGAGCGAGATCAAACTGTTTTCTTGATAGCAAGCAGCCCGGGGCACTGTTGGCACTGATCTCTGGTTCGACGGTATTTGTCTTTGTCATCATTCACCACTTGAATGTTTGGTATTGTAGTTTTTCGACCTCCGATCTTGAAAGATTGTCGGGGTGATTTTGTGATCTGTGATGGAAGGAAATGGGGGGGAAATATGGCCTTTTATGGGCAGACGCAGCGGCAAATGGAATGGTTTTCTAGTTCCGGGAAGGGTATTGCTTCTTGCGCGTGATGTTTCATGTTTCGCACCACTTCAGGTTCCGTGTTTTGATGAAAGCGAGGCCAGGTGCTTTTATGGCGGTGACGAGCGGTCTGATGCAATGATTAGGCGTATTTGGCTGGTCCTGGGCTCTCATTTTTGGGTTCATGGTGAACTCGGAGTGTGCACAGTGTGAAGCACGCTGAATGAATTTTGCTTCAACCAAAATCCGAGCACTTTCGGGATTGGGATTTGTTTTCACTAATATTCAACACTTACATGTTCACGGTGCCCTCGGAATGAGGAATATTTCCGGGGAGGCGGAATTGCTACTTTGCAGTATAGCTGCTAATACTCAACGCTACGATGAGACACATCATGCCAGCCTGCATTTTGGGTTCACGGTGTGTGTAAGACGCACAGGAATAATTCCGCCGCTGTTGGAATTCGAGCAGTTTCGGTACGAGATTTGCTCTCACAAGTCGAAATCTGACCCTATTACGAGAAAATTATTGTCATCCTGACTTTGGGTTCACGATGCACTCAAATTTGTGTAGGAGGCGCTTAGGAATGATTCCGAGAAGAAGGAATTGCCTCCCATTTGAGCGAGATGTTTCACACCCCTTCTTGCTTTTTTGCCAGTCTCCAATCTAGGTTCACGCTGTCCCCACAACGCGCAAAAGGCACGGCAAACATGGGGTTTGATCCATGCGAGGAGTAGTGAGTGAATGCGTGTGCGGGGAGGTAAAGAGTATTAACGTGTACATATACCCATTCTCCCCTTTCTCCCTCACGCAATCTCTCCAGTCAGTCAACCCTCTTCTCTTACGTTTCGTCGTACTTCGCTTGATGAACATGTTCTCGGTCTCTGCATTTCGCACGCTCTCTCGCCAGTCAGAGCGAGTGAGAGAGCACGTGAAACGGAGAGGGAGAACTCTGCTCGACAATCGCTTCTCTTCCTCTCGCCCTCTCTTCCTCTTCCGTCTCCCTCCCTCCCCTCTATTTCCCTCTATTCCATTTCAACCCGGCAACGTTCTGCTCTCCGTGATCTTGTTCTTCACGTGATTTCGAACACTGTCCGAGTTTATTTGTTTAATTATTTAAATAATTAAATGAGCTTTTGAAGGTCGAAACCATGCCGGTCGAGCTGAAGCGGAAGTATGCTGGTAAGGTTTATTTGTTTTATTTAATTTTTAATTTTTTACTATTTTCGAACATAGGCTATTACAATACTTCTCTTGGGTGTGCAAACTTGCTGCTTTCTATCAATAGTTGTCTATTTTCACCTTCGGGCTAGTCAGCGTAAAGCTACTTTAAATCAATCTTGATCACTGCATCCGATCAGTGTAATCGCAATAGAGCAGCACTACAGGTTGGGCCTATCAGCGGCGTTCTTTTCTGATCTTTCGCCGATTCTCTTATCTAAATCCCGATCTTAATTTCTGAATTCCGAGCGCAGTCTCAGTGCGTGATGAACCCAAGGGGCCAAACACTTAAGATAGACGCGAGAAGTGACGATTGATCGTTGACTGGGTGATTTACGTACGTAGACTAACCAGAGGTTCAGCAGAACCCGCCCAGATAGGTCGACGAGTAGCCGTCTCTCCATTTCACACGCTATTTCGTCGACCGATCTACCGCCGAAGCAACTTGTTGGCTGTTTGATCTATCTAGCGCTCACTAGCTCATCGCTCTAGCGTGTTTTTCCCGTCTCTCCCGCTCTCTCTAACGCTCTTTGACTGCCCGAGCGGTGGTTTTTGACAGGCGCGATGACGTCATCGTCGTGAGTCCATAGATCGAAGCGCGAAAAGAGCGAACGAGCGGAGGGAGTGGGGTGTTGACTCTCTCACTTTTGCGCGCTCTCTCACAGTTCTCTGACAGCTAACAGGCAGTATGGGGTAGTACAGCGGCGGTAGAGTTCGAGGAGGTGGAAAAGAGAGAAAACGTGTTTAGGGGCGATCACCTCATTAGCTGGAAGTATCTACTACCCATTAGAAATCGAAATGCCAGTGATCTGGCAGTTTAATTTTCTGGTCGATGATCTTTGATCTTTTGCAGAAGGCAACGATGTGCTGGACAAGTACCTGCGGCTGGACCAGAGTGGCATGGTGCAGGTTGGTCTTTGATCTTTGATCTTCGGGAATTTTGGACTTCCAGTAAAGTGAGGTTGGGAAAAGGGCTGGGATTTAAAATGGACTAATCGCGCACTATTTCTAGTCCTGCCTGCCGCAAACGAAGCGCGCGCGTTTCGAGGGAAGCTGTAGTCGAACTAGTGTAAGCCTACGTGTGTGATGTCGTTGTGCATTCGAGTTCCATGTTTCAATGGCTATTTATGTTGGGCGCGTCTCTCTGAGCACGGGGCACAGTGATGGGTGATCTCCCCCAATGTTGGGCTGTGCCCGCGCGAGCGGAAACCATTTCCGTAGAACTGAGCCCGCGAAAGATGAGTATGGATACAAGCAGCGGAACTGACGGGGCAATCTATGTATTTTGTGCCGCGGTGACTTGAAAGATTGCACGAATGCAACAAGAGCCGTGCCAATCTATGATAGAAGCGCACACTCACCCAGTCACGAGGCACGCGCCGATTTGCCCCTCTGCTTTCATCGAAAGTCGCGTTGCTTTCTTCTCTGATTGTGAGCGGGGTCAAAATGTGATCGCAAACGTTTTGGTGATCATCCACCACTACAAAAGACGCGTAGATTGAGGGAGGAAAGGGGGTTGAGCGGAGTTTGGAATGGTTTCAAGAATTATTGCAATTTACGACAAATTTAGAACCACTAAAAATTGCAAGGAGGAAGGAGGGAGGGAGGGGTTACAAATATATTGTTTATATTAAAAATAAAAATAATTAATTGCAGGTCAAATACGTGTGGGTCGATGGGACGGGTGAGCATCTGCGCGCGAAGACGAAAGTGTTCGACTTCGAGCCGAAGAACGCGTCGGGTGCGTTTGCTGCTGCTGTTGTTGTTGTTGTTGTTGTTGTTTTTCTTTTCATCATTAGCGCTTGTCAAAAAAGTTCAATATAGTTTCAATATAATATATAAATAAATTCGCTGCTAAAAATAGCAGCGAATTTTGTGTTTAAATGAAGATATATGCAGAGCTCCCCACGTGGAACTTCGACGGCACCTCGACCGGGCAGGCGATAGGAGACGAGTCGGATGTCTTCATGCGCCCAGTGGCACTCTTCAGGGATCCGTTTCGGTACGGTGGTCTTTGGGCATTTTCTTATGTCAGTGATAATGGGTTGATTACGGTTAAGTAACCGGGAGAAGAATATCGCGTTAAAACTGTATGAACTATGCGATCTCTGGTTCGGGAAAAATGTAGGCCATGTGACCTTCTCCATACTCCACTTCTTCCCATGACCAGGGAACACTGTTCACTGAACAGTGAAGTGGGTAACAAAATCGGTCGAGGAGCACTGGGTTCAACGTAGAGTTTCGAAAATACGATTCGTCTCTTAATTTCCCGTATTCTCTAGCGTTGTCTGACCGGTGAGAGAGTACAGCGGAATGAGAGAGTCAGACTAAAAATTATCATTTTTTCAGTCCGGGCCCGAACAAGCTGGCGCTCTGCGAGACGCTGGACAAGAATGGCAAGCCGACGGGTACGTTGTTTTGATGTTTTTGTTGTTGTTTTGATCCGACAAAAATCAAAACAAAAACAACAACAAAAAAATCCGGTTTGCTTTCTGTAACTAGTACTATCGGCTTTTAGCAAGGACAGGTGCATTTGAAAGAGAAAAAGCGAGGGTAACATTTTGATCCCATCTCCAGCTCTAAAGAGAGAAGAGAAGGTTGATGTCTGTTCGTATTTAGGGGAAGGATAGTGATCTGACCGAGAACAGTGAGACGGGATGTTACCCTGATCGAGAGCATGGGTTGCCTCTATCTAATGTGCATGCTCTCTCGCCTCTCTGACAGACGAGAGATCATGTAAAATGAAGAGATGAACTTGATCGAGAAAGCAGAAACTAACAGAGCGCAGAATATCGTACGTGATGTGGTGAAAACAAAGGCAGATCAAAAATGAAATATTGTAAATTTAAAATGATATTTTTTCCAGCAACGAACAACCGCTACAAGTGCGTGGAAGTGATGAAGAAGGTTAATTTGTTTTTGTTGTTGTTTTTGTTTTTATTGTTGTTACTGTTATTGTTTTGCAGGCATTCGATCAGCACCCGTGGTTCGGGATGGAGCAGGAGTACACGCTGCTCGACATGGACAAGCACCCGCTCGGCTGGCCCAGGAGAGGGTTCCCTGCGCCCCAGGGTACGGTAGGGAGGGAGTACGGTATAGATTACGGTAGACGATGGATACTGTAGCATTTATGTACGGTACCGATCGATTGCAGGCCCCTACTACTGCGGCGTGGGCGCGGACAAGGTGTACGGTCGCGAGATCTGCGAGGTAATCGATTATAGACTGATTTAGGTTACTGTAACTGGATTGATTCTCAGGCGCACGCGCGCGCCTGCATGTACGCCGGCATCAAGATCTCGGGCACGAACGCGGAGAGCATGCCGTCGCAGGTACGCGGTAGATTACGGTAGCGAGCGATCGATAACTGGGGAAAAATTAATAATTCGTAAAAATAGTCTTGTGCTGTCGAAAATTGAACAAGAGAAGCGTTCATGCGTGATTTTCGAAACTGATCTTTGATCTCTGATGTCTTAAATAAATCCTTTGCAGTGGGAGTTCCAAGTGGGCCCCTGCGAGGGCATCGAGATGGGCGACCAGCTGTGGATGGCCAGATTTATTCTGCACAGAATCTGCGAGGTGAGCGACATTTCCTTATGCCTAGGATCGGGCCATAGATCGGACCTTATAGTGAGAAAACAGCATCTATGTGACAAGATGAAAGGTTGTTTCGTAAGAAAGAATGTCTTGTAGTCGGTTGGATGTTACTCAACAGGGATTTTAGACGTAATATTTTATTAATAAATAATAATAATTCGCAGGATTTTGGCGTGATCGTCTCGCTCGATCCGAAACCCGTGGTGGGCGACTGGAACGGCGCCGGCTGCCACGCCAACTTCTCGACGCAGGCGATGCGCGAGCCCGGAGGATACCAGTGAGTTCGAGGTTTTAGTGCTTCGGGAAAAGGATGGGAGAGGAGCAAACCAGCCGTGCCTTTCTAATTTGCCAAACGCAAAGAAATGTTGTGGTTACGAGAGCAAACTGTAGTTGAAAAAACGATTAAATTCGACAAAATTGTATTTTTAAAAGTTATTAATTTGAATTGAATCCAGGCACATCGAGGAGGCGATCAGCAAGCTGTCCGAGGTGCACAACCAGCACATCGCCTACTACGACCCGCACGGCGGCAGGGACAATGAGAGGTATACGGTAGAGGGAGGGATGTGGTACGGTAGGGGACGGTAGGGTTATCACAGACTGAGCGTTAGAGGGGGTTTTGCACTGCAGTCTGGGATAATAGTACGGTAGAGGCTATCGTAGACTGACTACTGACGTACGGTAGCAAGGATGGAATACGGTAGGATTACTGTGAACATAGTAGATGATTTATTTAAATTATTAATAGTAATTAAATATGTAAATTGCAGACGGCTGACGGGCGCGCACGAGACGGAGACCATCGACGCCTTCTCGTTCGGCGTGGCGAACAGACAGTGCTCGATCAGGATACCCAAGCAGACCTATGATGATCAGTTTGTGAGTGACTTTGTATGGAATAAGAACAAGGTTGGGGAGATTGAGTTGAATTAGTAGAGCAAAAATTGGATACCCAAGCAGACCTATGATGATTAGTTTGTGAGTGGAATTGTGCTTTTTTCATTGTAAGATAAGTTATTGCAAGTTAATGCAACGTTGATCGAGTTTTGATTATTTTCTTTGGATTTTTGTAGGTTTCGGGAATTGTTTTTTACTGCAGTCGTAATTGATCTTTGATCTTTGCAGGGCTACTTCGAGGACCGCCGTCCGTCGTCCAACTGCGACCCGTACACGGTGACTGCCGCGCTGGTGAAGACGTGCTGTCTGCAGGGCAGGGATCGCAAGCTGTCCCTCACCTACGTCCCCAACTTCTGAAGGCCGACGTCGTCGTTGAGACGACGGCAACCCTTTCCGTATCTATGAGTCCTTCTGAATCCTTCCCGTAAACTGTTTGAGCCTCAGCCCCATGAAATAACGTTATGATTTTACCCAAGGTCGCCCAATGTATCTCCATGTTGTGGTTTTCTGTGATTCACTGTAGCCCAAATATGATATTCGACGATTCACCACGTATTTTGTTGTATGTTGAATGTGATCCTATTGATTGTAAAGAGTTATTGGCTCTGCCTTCATTCCTTGCAATTTGTAATGTTGTATCAACTCCGAAAGGTGATTGTGTACGCTTCTGAGATTTGTCCGACTTTTACCAGCTTGAGATACACACCATTTCCCATCATGATATTGCACTGTATTTGTCTCGAATGTGAATAATAATAATGATAAGTTGCGATGAGAATTCGTTTATCACGTGCGAGCACGGTTGAGCAACCACAACAATGGTACATAATTATGATAATTATTAATGTTATTAGCCAATGGCAACGATTGGTGCTGGGGAATAGGAGACTTTGGATGGGTTCGAGTGGTGGGAGAAAGTTCGAGATGTGTTCGCAAAAAAGGGCTTGAAGAGAGGGGCAGAGAATAGTGAAATGGAGACGCCCTCTGGAGTGCGCTCCAAATCACTTTTTCCGCGTCCTTTTCGTTCAAGATCTGCTGTCTGTTTGTGTATGTCTAAGAAGAGGTGAGTACGCTAGAAAACGATTGGGCAAACTTGGCTTGAGGGCGGACGGGGAGAGAAGGGCATGAGAAAGACTAGAGGGAAGGATTAAAGCTGGGCTGGCTACCGTAATCGGGGCAGGGGTTACCGTAATCGTTATCGATTATTGCGGGACGCGGTTCGAGACCAGGTGCGCGGCGCACATGCCCAGACGCACGCAGGCCTGCAATTTATTGATTTTAAAATTATTACAGTATGATTTTAAAGCACATTTTGTGATTCGTTACTGCAGCAACGTACTGTAGTATTGAATTATTGTTCACCTTATTCGTCGCGATCATGGGCTCGAACTTGTTGTAGTACTCGTCGATCTTGCGCAACATCACCTAAAAAGGAATTATTTGTCACCTGGGAGCTGTCCAACATTTGGTTAGTTCTTTCAATCTCATCCACTAGTGTTTCCATGATCAATTCCTGACTGTACAGTCGAAAAGTCCCCGATTGTCCGCTCCTATCCCTTCCCCAGATTGTCCTATGTATGCTGAGAAATGGATATGGCTATCTATTCTCGGGACGAGGAGATGGCTCAGTTTCGACAATCGGAACAGCGCCGTCAGTCGCTTTTTGTTGGCGCTGACCCCTGCGCATCCTCAATGGCTCGCTGATGTTTGCTGTGTAAGCTCCGCCGCGATTTACATGCTTATCCTTTGGTCAGGTTGGATTCCGGGGGAGACGAGCAGAGAATAGAAGCACGGTGAGGAAAATCAGCTGTGTTTGTATTGCCGATGAGGCGAGAAGAGGGGAGGAGGAGCAACAAAAAAAGGAGCCAAAGGGGGAGCCGAGGGAGTTTACGGAATCGGAATGCGCACAAAAGAGGACACAGAAAGATCGAGGACATCAGAGAAGCAACATCCCGAACAACAAGCAGGAATGTATGGTTAGATCAAAGCTAATTTTAGGTTGTTCATCAGGAGAGCCTTACAACGGATTGTAGTGGATGAAAACATGGAACAATCGTTTTCAATGCGCACAAATGTCCTGGATGTTCCTGACAGCAAATACAGGGCGTAGCTTTGAGATGTTTATCGAGAACTTAAGTGCCTTCATGGACCTCAATCCTGCACCCAAGACTAGCCTGGTTTCCAGCCACGAGAATTCTGATTCTAGGATTGCCCATAACAAATCATAAACGCACCTCAACGCACGCTCCGATGGCCTCCTCATCTCCATACAAGAGAGCCTCGCAGTCCTTCTTCACCATGTCCTCGGCGACTCGCTTAATTAACTAATTAGCTTATTAATTGGCTAATTAGCTTATTTATTAGCCAAATAAATTACCTTCATCTGGACGACGTTGTAGTTGAGTCCGTTGAAGGCCTTCAGGCACATGTCGCAGGAGACTCTGCGAATCGATAATTGATTTCGAAATGATGACAGTTGACTTACCGTCGGTACTGCGCGACGGGAGTGGTGGCGGGATGGGGCACGCCGGTGGAGGGCGCGGCAGTAGAGGTCTGCATTTACGAAGCTCATTCAGGTAAAGGTTAAGTTGCTTCCACAATCAAGACGATTTTACAGTCGATTGGAACCAGTTGACCACGCCTGGTGGTGTACACCGATAAGGCCGGGTACGGCGAGACCTACGTAACTCATAAGGCTCATTCAGGGTCTGATACTTAATTCTATCTCAGACTGTCATACATATGCTTATTTCTTGAAAATTCTGAGCACTTCTGCAGTCTATTCAGTAGTAGACGAAAGCTGGGTTGCGTACCTTTCTCACTCGCTCCACAGTAACGCCTCCCTCGACCTTGGTCTCCTTGACGAGCGGCAGCTTCTCGAGCTTCTTCTCCAGCTTGACCTCGGCGATGGATTTGTCCTGAAATTGCGGGATTTCAAACTATTTCAAGCATATTGCATAGTCTGAGGATAGAAATCTACCTTCTTGTCCTTCTTGTCGGCGATCTTGCGCAGCACCTGCAAGGATTCGGTTGGTTTTCCTTCTGAGACAGGTGGAATGCTAAAGGATGTACCTCAGCGACATCCACGATCTTGCCAGCCATCTCCTCCTCGGACGTCTTCTTCTCGACGGAGGAAGCGGACGAGGTCGTCGTTGAGGGCGAAGACGTGGAGGGAGCGGCGGTAGAGGAGGAGGTGGAGGGTTGCTGAAGATCTCTTCATTCCGCATGCTCTATGGACGGTCAGACAGTGCGAGATAGCGCGCGAAATTGAGAGAGCTTCACATACCTGAGTGGTGACGGCAACGACCTCCTCCTTCTTCGCGACGACCTGCAAATATAGATTGAGACTCTATTCATCGCCTCCTCTCCCTCGCTACCTTCTTCTCTTCCGAAGACGACGAGCTGCTAGAGGAAGTGGATGAGCTGTAGACTTCGTTGATCTTCGAGCTGTCTTCATCGCCCTCACCCGCCTTCTTGGGCTCGGTGAGGAACATCTGAACAATTCTCTTCATTACCCTAACTGTATAGCCCACTTGATGGCCCAACCCTATAAAGGTCAGGACGTCTAGACTAATCAAGGGCGCGCGCGCGCAGAAAACTGAGAGCAAACAGTGAGGAGACGAGTGCGGGAGACTAATTGGTGATCAGGAAGGCAAAGGGAAATGGAACGACGTTCTCTTTGTCCGCCTATCTCTTCTATATTGGGACACTGATGATCTCAGATGATCACTGATGACTAAGGACAGCTGTGCATGAATCTCACACTGCGGATCTGAGGTGCAAGATGTACTAGATGAATCAAAGCATCTGAGGATCGGAGGTACTAAATTACCGACCTAATTGACATTTGATAAAATGAGAAAACCGCTTACCCTCGCTCCAACCATGTGTCTCCTCACGAGGTCTCTCGTCCGCGGCAGCAATTCGTTCGCGGCCCACTCGTCGAAGGACCAGGCGGACAGGGAAGTGCAGAGGAGCAGCAGGAGGAGGGACAGGCGGAGGGACATTGTCGAGGGGCTGGAAGAGGGCACTGAATGAGGGCCGAGAATGGTGGAACGACTTCCGGTATTCGAGAAAAGCGAGGCTCGCCAATTTCACCCGCGCTAAGGATATTAGAGAAAGAGAGCTGGGCAATAAAGAGGCTAAGACGAACAGGAACCGAGAGAAAGAAAGGAAAGCGCGCTGGCGAGTGTGTGTGATTCACGTAGTAAAGAGCGTTTGATCTTTCTCTACCCGTGTCTTTAGGAACACGTGTTAGATAAGAGAGCGAAAGTGCACTATAACAGCTGATATGATGACATGATGATGAGAGGAGAAACTTCTTAGCAAGTACAGGAACATTATAGAGACTGCATGTCCTTGAAACTACGAATTCCCCGAAGGCACGAATGATAAGTGGCAGAGACAAGGAAAGATCGGACAAGAAAGGCAAGGCATAAAGAGGTGGAGTGAGTGAGTGTGTACCTCGACGATGTCAATCGGCTCCTGGCTCCTTGCCTTTTATACGCCGCCCCGCCCCCTTGGAGTCCCCCTAGAAGGATACAAGAAGAAAGAAAGAAGAGGGGGAGGGGCAGAAGCCATCGAGTGAGTGAATAATGGGAGACAATCGAATGCTTCTTCCCGCACTTGTCCCCTGCTTGGGCAAAAATGTGTTCCCCGAGGAGGGACAGTGATAAGTGATAGGGATCACACTTCAGTTGGCGTGAGGGAGAAGAAGAGATGAGGGTTCGAAGAGAGCAATGTGCTTTCTCGCAGAGACTATGGAGCGATTGTGGCTAGCCTGAACCGTTCGCTCTCTGAAGCTTCATCGTTTTCATCGATATTTCTTGGAGAATATAATGCAGGTCTTGCACTCAAGATGGTAATAAGGAAGTGGAATGCAATCCCTCCATCGTAATGCACCTCTGTATGCTAATTCATGTGAAGTGCGTACCTTGCTCGGTGCCAGCCGCACTACAGCCGGTTCGGTCACCCGATCTGGGAAATCGCTGCTACGATTCGCATGCATTAGGTCACTCTCGGTTCACCGGTCGTTTTCCCCCACACTTTCTCACACACACTCACAATAATCTCAGTGTGTTGGTACAAGCTACGCAAGTCCGCAAACAACAGTGTGTGGGGTGAAGAGAGGGATCTGGCCGGCGTTTGACCCGAGTTCACCCTTTGTGGATTTGCTTGAGGAGCCGCTCGCGAGTGCATCGAGTTCAGAGATGAGCCGTGCTTTGGTTTCTGGCCAGGCTTTTTCGTCTTTATGAAAGCACAGGCAACGATGTTGATCCTGAGATCTCCGTTCGTCAGAAGGGATGCCACACATTCAATAGCCGCCAAACGGTTCGTCCAGACAAGCCCCCCGGTTTCGCATTTCACATCGAGAACACTTCTTGCCGTCGTCCATCCATGGAATCCCCTCCGAAAGGGGGAGAATGTCCTTTTTTGTCGATCGTGGGAGAGGAAGCGGCTCGAAACGGCATAGAAACGCGTATCTTCTCCCGTTTCGGACGCGCGTCTTTGAACGCCTTTTTGTGTGCGCTCTTTGGCGCGCGCAAACCGGAACCTCGAAACGTGCGGTGCTTGGTTCGGTCCCCGCGTCGGTCATCAACTTTTGCAACTGCCAGAGAGACTAGAGTCTTGTGTGGTCACTATGCAATCGAGCGAGAAAGACGGTGTCACTTTCTCCTTGTTCAATCGCCCTCTGTATCTCTTTCTCGTTGCTCTCGTTTCTGCTTCCTTTTTGCGCGCGCACTGTTCCAGTGGAGCGCGCTCCGAGGGATCGGAGATGGAGACGGGGCGCAATGACGCACAGGGCATCGATTCGCACTTGATTTCGACGAGACGTAGTCCTCAGTCTGGCATCGTTTACCAATATGCCAGAGGGGCAAAGACACTGTTGTGTTGGAAACAGGAAGATTCCGTGTGAACGAAAATTGACACGAATCGATTCTCCGACATTCGAACCTTTTCCGGAAACAACCATTGAAGATGAGGGCTAACAGTGCCGAATTGGCTTGTTTGACAGTCTCTTAATTCACTGCGCTCTCTTACCCGTCCACCATTCGCGAATCGACGAGTCTACCCGTGTTTCGCACTCTATTTGGCTAGGATGGGGGACGATTCTAATGGATGTCGGTCGATCTGGAATCCATTCCGATGGAACGGTGGAATGCTAAAGACAATTGGAGAAACATTAGACGCGCATCGGCGGTGTGTGAAGACATCGGACAACGCGAATAGAACAGATTGTCTTGCAAGATTCTTTGCATTCTCGCGTACACTGGAATGCTGACCGTTCGAGCGCATTCGCGCTTCGCCGTCTCTGCTTTCCTGCCATTTTCGTGAAAGGAACATCAGAGTTCCGCCTATTCTCTCTC
This sequence comes from Pristionchus maxplancki, assembly GCA_900490775.1. Taxonomy (NCBI): domain Eukaryota; kingdom Metazoa; phylum Nematoda; class Chromadorea; order Rhabditida; family Neodiplogasteridae; genus Pristionchus; species Pristionchus maxplancki. The sequence continues at coordinate 123,239 of LS580634.1, read as the reverse complement.
AAGTATGGTGCTTGCACAGTGAACAGAACACAATCAACTGCAGAAAAGTGCTCTTTATCGGTTCGATACGCAGTTCCCTCAAGCGGTCGTGCGACGCGGGCAGGGGCAGTAGGTCGCGTCGGGACCAGGCGCGCCGCGGTCGCCCGCTCGGCCAGGGTATCCGGGCGCACCAGGCGCGCCAGGCTCTCCTCCGGCTCCGGGCGCGCCGGGCTGGCCCTGGCGACCGGGGTTGCCGGGGGCGCCGGGCACGGCTCCGATACCAGGCGCTCCGGGAGGTCCGCGGGGTCCAGGCGTGCCGGGCGCTCCCTTGCCTCCACGAGAGCCGTCTCTGCCAGGTGCTCCACGGGGTCCGGGATTTCCAGTGCCGCCCAGCTCGCCGGGCTGTCCGGGGAAACCGGGGTTGCCGGGGAATCCGTCGTGTCCTCTAGGTCCCTGGGGTCCGTTGTCTCCGGGGCGGCCGAGCTCTCCGGGCGATCCGGGTGCGCCGGGGGCACCTGAAGGTTTATGATTAATCAGTTCACGGTTGGTTGTGAGGCACCGTACCTGGGGGTCCGTCGGGACACACGCGGCACGCTGCCTGCTCGTTGTGGGTGTATGCGGGCGAGTTGCCGGGCAGTCCCCGGGATCCTCTGGGCCCAGCCAGACCGTCCTCACCGTCGCGACCGGGCTGACCGGGCGGGCCTAAATAGATCAAGGTGCTCGGGTTTGGTGATCTCAGGTTTCTGGCACCGTACCAGGCGGTCCAGCGGGGCAGCCAGCTTCGGGGTTGCAGTTGCACTGGCCGTAGGCCTCGCGCGTGTCACGACGACGGGGCACGAAGAGGGCGGCCGAGCGGTATTCCTTGCTGGAAAAGGAGTCAGATTGATTTATCTCAATGTTGTCAATGCCGACGTAGATTCTTGCCGACTCAGAAATGCATTATTCAAATATTTCTAAAGAGAATAGAACCTCCGCACTCACTTGGTGATGTGCTCCATGGCGCGGAACTCGCTCATGCCCACTTCGAGCTCGGTGGTGATGTGGTGGACCTGTAATAGCAAACATGACCGATCTATCCACTACCGTACCTCAATTGATATCTACTGTACTCCTACCTTGCCTCATTCGATAACTTCCGTACTCCTACCGTACTTCGATCGATACCTTACCTTGAGCGCCAGCTTGGGCAGGAATGTCAGGCAGAGGAGGACGGAGGTGGCGGAGAAGAAGATGGCCGCGTAAGCTACCACGTGCGCCATATCGCGCGTCATCTGAGGGGAAATGAGTCAGTTGGTGATTTACTTCGAGAGAAATGGGTCAGCTCTCGCTAAAGAACGCAAGGAATGGCTAGATTTAATCAACGATCCAGCCGAGTCTCTCCATTCTAAATGATGTCTAGTCTTCGTTGGGACGAAAGAAATCATGTGGAATGGAGAGAGCCAGTGGACCGAGCATAAGGACGATTGGCTGAACTGTCGGCGATATTGGGTATGCCGCCTTTTAAACCCCTGCCCTTCATTTTTCTGCACTGACTCGTTATCTTGGGGTTATGGTCAACCTACTCTGTTCCTTTCTATCTCTCGTCGGTCAGAGAGGGCGAGTATGTGGAGAGAGACGAGAGCACCGGCCGCGGAGGTGGAACGGTCAGATTACTCTCGAGAGCGTTAGCGAGTTTTGCGCGCCGAAAATAAGGGCAGTGATCTGCTGACTTGTGGGGCCATTTCGTTTGCGAGAAAGATAGGGATGGAGAAACCATCCAATTCGTCGTTGAAGAAAGATCTTCGATCACTCAGACATGAATGGATGGATCTCGTCGATACGTGCCGAATGTTGCTTTCTTTTTCTACTCGGCTAGATACCTCATCCAATTGAGAGAGCCAGATCACTCGATCGCTACATCCTCAGTGTTTGATGAGGGAAACAAGATCCGATGCCGCCCGTCCCGCTACATTCGTAGCAATTCGTCCTATGTAGGGATCCTCAATGTCTCGTTTAATTGTGATGTGAAAATTCAGAACCACTTTATTCATAAGACAAAGAACCGGGCATAGGTGAGAAACCGGGAAATAGTAATGTGTATCACGAGTCAGCGAAATCTGTACATAAGCACTTCAGAAGAATAACAATACTTCAGCACATACAAAATAACTTTATTTGTACATAGTTAGTACGCAGTCCGCACGCGTAGGCGATCACGTGGATCTGCAATCAATTATTTTTATTTTAAATAATTGATTAATTAATTAATTACCCTCGGGCGGCAGATTGACGTCTGCCGGGTACACGGGAGGCGGAGGATGCAGAGAGGCCGGGTCGACCATGATGAATCTGAAGGTAAATAATATTCCTCCAACTTCCTTGCATAGGCCAGTTCAGAGAGGGCTAGGCTCCAGTAAACAGTGCTGTGGCATCAAAATCTCAGAATTATAGATATTTGTGATCGAACAAACCTCTTCCTCTCCTCCTCCAGCAGGAAATCGGCCCGGATCTTGAACAGCACCGCCCCTTTAAGTAGCCAACCATATTATTTATTTATTTAAATCATAAATAAAATAATAAGGATGGTCTACTTACCTCCGACGTAGAGACCGGTGATCAGGAGGATAGTGGAGATCGTGATGACCAGAATGAGCACCAGGGAGTTGCTCTCTGCAAGAATCACGTTTGTAATCCTCTTTCATATGCCTCTCGAGTTTCAAGTTGAGCCAAGGCAGGCGCCGAAGAAAAATGAAAGAGCAGTCTCACTCGGTAGAGGAATGAGGATGACGATCTGGCCATCGGCAATGGGTGAGATCGACAGTTTGCCTCCCGTCGTTGACGCCAAGTCCAACTCCCCGTAGACAACAGACTCCTGCATCATAATCGAGAGCTCCTGAAAAGAATTTCTTTTTGTGATTAGTTACCGATCACTGAAGTTAACCTCGGCAGAGATCTTTGGCGCCTGCTCCTCGTCGAATGGAAGCGTGAAGGTGAAGTTGAAGACCACTCCTGAAATTATCTTTGAATCATGTCTATCGATGCTTGCTTTTATTTCATTCTCAAAAACGGCACTCCTTACGTTTCCTTGTTCTAAGTTCCGACTGAAAAAAACTATTTGCAAACTACTCACCCCTATCCACGACCGCGTTCTTCACTCGATACGGCGATATCCGCAGCATTCCATACACCGCAGCTGTCCAGGCTGCGACGAGTGGTGCGGTAGTGTTGGCAGTACCTTTAAATCGTTTGCGATTGCAAACCGGTACCGTATTCCAAAAATAGAAGTATCCCACCTAGAATAGTCGAGAAGGACGCATCGATGTTGACGATGAGCTTGCGCGCGTAGCCGTCGTTGGTGAGCACTGTAGTACATCAAGATAATCTGGCTCTGTACGGGTTAAGGGGTCCCATGGGAATTAAGGGGTCCCATCAGAATTAAGGGGTCCCAAAAGAATTAAGGGGTCCCAAGATTTTTAAAAAAATGGACCTTTGAGAATTAAGGGGTCCCATAGAATTAAGGGGTCCCAAAAATAATTAAAGGGTCCCAAGATTTGCAAAATTGATCTTTTCAGAATTAAGGGGTCCCATCAGAATTAAAGGGTCCCAAGAGAATTAAGGGGTCCCAAGATTTCTAAAATTGGTCTTTTCAGAATTAAGGGGTCCCAAGAAAAAAACCCGCTTTATACGGAGATCGTGTTCGAATGAGAATATCGTGGCACCATCAGAATATCATTGCTGGGCAGATTAATGTGGTCCACTAGACCACAATAATCCAGCAACCACATGAATGTAGGATTGAGAGGTTACCCCACACGCTCCCTCGCCCCTGTGAGATCTTACCTGTTTCAACTTTTCTATTTTAAACGGCAACTGTCAATCGATTCCGCAGAATATGGTTTCTTCCCCCGCGCCAATAGAGTTACTATTCTGAAGACCACAGTTCTGGGAAGAATTGCACAGATACGTCACTGATAATTCCTTCATATTTCCACCACTTTTCTGTGGTTGCTAGACAATTCATAATTGTTTCAGTAAGAGTCACTTATCGACAGCATCATTAGATCGTCATAATCTAAGGCGGAATTATTGTGGTCTTGTGGACCATCGTAGTCTGCCCAGCAATGATATTTTGAGGGAGCCACGATATTCTCATCCGAACACGATCTCCGTATTATAAAGCAGGTTTTGCTTGGGACCCCTTAATTCTGGAACGACCAATTTTAGAAATCTTGGGACCCCTTAATTCTCTTGGGACCCTTTAATTCTGATGGGACCCCTTAATTCTGAAATGATTAATTTTGCAAATCTTGGGACCCTTTAATTATTTTTGGGACCCCTTAATTCTATGGGACCCCTTAATTCTCAAAGGTCCATTTTTTTAAAAATCTTGGGACCCCTTAATTCTTTTGGGACCCCTTAATTCTGATGGGACCCCTTAATTCCCATGGGACCCCTTAACCCGTACAGAGCCGATAATCTTACCCCCTCACCACTAGAACATTAGTGTTGAATGAGAACTATTGGCAACTATTTCCATAATATTTCTTAGATCTCAACCGGTGTCTTTGTAACCAAAAGAACAGTACAACTCACCTCTCAGAATCGGTTCGTAGGTCACATTCGTTATCTTCACCGAATCGTACGCCACATATCCCGCGTCGACGCCGATCACTCGGAGAATGGATTGGATTGCCTGCAAGTGTAATTTGAAATATCGAAAGCCGCTTCTGCGTAGTCCAAGCTCTGTAGTCGACAAAGGCGAGAAACCCACATAATTGTTGACAAGATCATCGCTTCTCGACGCGGGGCGCATCGTCGCCTGGACTGTGGAAGCATCGACGGTGGAGATGGAGACGAACCTAGAATTGTTTATTCACTTCAAGTATTTTGAAAGGTGTTATGCTACCTCGTTGATCTCAATCCTGTTGCGTTCGCCAGGCGGTCGATCAGCGTGGACCTCTGAGCGGTGGAAGGAGCAGTGGTCGAGGACTGAAAAGTTCAGAGACTTCAGAGTTCTCGAGGTCGAGCAAAGTACCAGTGAGATCGTCAACCGTATCTCATTGTAGGAGGGCACGTCTGGAGGCGTTGGAGCGGCTACGGTGAATACCCTAAAAATTCGATTATGCCACTTCTTTCGGGTTTTTGGAGGCTTACGCCAGTAGTCCCGTCTGGATGCACGAGCAGGGCATATAGTAGCTCGAGCCAGTCTTGATCGCGTAGTTGGCTGAGGTGCATTTGGTCCAGGAGCTAGAGGTGGACGACTGGATGAAGCACTGGAATAGGAGTCCTTATCGATAAAAAATTGGGAAATTTCGAAAATTTCGATGATTTTCTACTGAAATTAACAACAGCCTCTTACCCCATAATAGCTGCTCACTGCATAGCTTGTCATCGGCACGTTCACCGTGTACGTCACTGCTTCATTGATTATTGCGCCGCTCATCGGATTCATAATGTAAATCTGAAGTTTGTTTCATGTCAATTACTTAATGTGGATTATAGATGCGAACCTTGTGCAGATTGGACACACTCGCGTTGATCGCGGGATAGCCGACGCCCGGGAAGAGGGCGTTCTGGAAATATTATTGCCATGTGCGAATATAATGGAGTTTCATCAGTAATTAAATAGATAGATGCAAACCTGCAGATACGAGCTGGCCGTCACCGCGGTGTAGTTAATTCTTAGTGACCCGAGACAGACGGAGAGACATTGTGAAGACGCCTCGCACTGCCATCGAGAATACGCGGAGACGAAGGAAGAGTCGAATGAGATCTAGAATCGAATTATCCACTTAAAACTTTCTTCTCCAATCTTACCACGCCACTGGTCACTCCGGCGATCGTGAACTTCGTTCCCACAAATCCTGTCGAGGCAGGCACGAGTGCTTGCGCTTGAATGGAGGTGTAGATGCCGCCCTGAAGCACGTTATTTCGAATTTTGATTGTGAGAACTTTGAGAATTATCGGATAAATTCAATGGAAATGAAACTGCACCGTCTGGCTGATGATTCTCGGCGTTGATTCATCTAGCTGGGCACAACTTGCTGACAGAAGTGATTCAATCGCGGGAAAGTAGGAGACCAATGTTGACGACTCGTTGGAATTGATTTGGAAAAGAGTGTCGAAGAAGGGTAGGAGTGTGTTCTTAAGGGGTTTACTTTTTTTAAAATCTAGCAAACAAATCAACTCACGTCGTTGGACGTCGGCCCCTGTGTTGAGCGCTTTCTTCTCGAAGATGACGTCTCGATGCCGATCAGACGCTGAAAACCCGCACATAGAGTATGCAAAATTAGACAGCTCAAATAACATATTGTTTACCTGATACTTGGTGACGAAGGAGAACGCCTTCATCTGTGTTGCTGAGGACAGTGATGGAATCGCTCGAGTGACGGCAGTCAGGACGTCGCGATACTCACAAGCATCGCTGAATCATGAATACATTACTTGGGCTTTAGACCCTTGCCAATCGGAAAAGAGAAAGGTGAATAACCTCGTCTCATCCACACTCCCCAGCAGACTGGTCACGATCTTGTCCGCACTAGCCGTGTCCATCGTAGTAGAACAGTTCTCCGCCCGCATTGCTTCCAGAAGGGGAAGAGCGACCCAGGTGTTGCCTGATGCGAAACATATTTTAGATTTTTAAATTAATAGAACCATTATCTTGCCGTGCAATTAGCATGCAATTTACCATTATCAATCTCGTCCTCAATCTGTTGAGTGAGCAAATCAAGAGCAGCTGTGAGGTTAGTGGATCGAGCGACGGTGAATTGTGAAGATTCAGAGTAGGAGCAGGCCGAGAGACGGTCGCACACCTGATGATCGCTCATCTTCACTTTTTACTACTGCTGGCCTTCATATCCAAGGATTTCCAGGAGGAACTTAATTAACGAACCTGCGTCGTTATCGTGTATCCAACCCTTCCTCCGCACGTCTTTCCCTTCGCTGATGCGGATGGAAGTACGAGAGGAGTGGAGGTAGCGAGGGAGGAAGGCAGGGAGACAGAGGAGGAGGTGCCTGATGATATTTAGGATGTCCATACCCTTCGGATTAGAACTCACCATCAGCAAGGATCGATCGTATCCCGAACGAGATCGACAACGGCAGGTCCGTGTCCGACCAGCCATCACCGAGAGATGCGGTGAAGGGCGCGAGGGCGGTGAGCGAGGCGGGGTCAATCTGAACATGACATTATGAGACCCTCATTCGTTCATTGGTCTTTCTCGTACCTCGACACTCCCCACAGTGGGCGGCGAGTTCATCTGTAGATTGATAAACCCAGCCGACTCTCCCTCGCCATTCTCAGCCGCGAGGGAGACCGAGTAGAGCCGACCGGGGAGAAGGCCCGGGAAGGAGGGGGAACTAAGTGATGGATATCAGTGACTAGGGAGGAATAGAAATAGCGAGAATATCATACGTGCTCTGCCCGCCGGGCGGTATCGTCAGTGACAGCACGACGAATTCAGAGGCTGACGTCTCCTCCTGGAATGCCAGTTGTAATCAAAACAACGCGAATAACGCTCACCGCTGAGAAGGAGTGCACTGGCGTGCTGAGAATCGGCGTGAGATCGATGTCCACTGCAATCATAGTTACTTTGCCTATTTCTCAATGGACATAGTTCTTCAACCTCTCTAGCGGGTCAGATTCACAGAGTGCGGAGATTCCCTTACCTCCATCCAGCGACATCTGCCAGACCGCCGTTAGATTGCCCGATGAACTGGAGACGAACGCGCGGATTCTAAGAGGGACTCTCATGATTCCTTAGCAAAAAAGTAAGATAGCACGGGGAAAAGGAAAGAAAGAACAGTACGAAATTAACTTTTCCAACCTCACGAACTCGTCCGTGTTGAACTTCTCCTTGGCGAGCGACTCGAAGCGAATTATGGGAGATCTGCAAAAATTAGAGGTCGATATTCGAAAAGAAGGCGTATGAAGGCGTAAATACATATATTTCAATATATATTCAATATATAATTGTATTTCAAGCTCTAGTGAATATGGATGCAAATAATCATAATTTGAATGGTTTTTCTATTCGCAAGATGCGTAAATAAGAAGTGAAGCACACCTCGCAGCGACCGTGTCCACCAACGTCGTCACTGTCGCCGTCAACGATGAGATATTCACCGACCGAATGGAGTCGGTGAAGCTCAACCTGCAAATCGAAGATGTAATCTCTGATCTTTCAATCTGTCAAACCTCAAATTCGCCTGCAGACTGTATGCGGGGATGACGAGAACGGATGAGGTGAGATCCACAGACGGCTGGAGGTCGCAAGTCGAATTCAGAAGCCCTGTATGAATATTTTTGTATTCTGATGAGAACGTGGATTAAATGTGGTGGACTTTCTGCAAGAGATTCAAAACTTGAAAAAAACAGCAAAAGATTGAGGTCCCGGCGAGATTCGAACTCACGCTGCTAGATTCAAAGTCTAAAGTGCTAACCGCTACACTACGGGACCGGTGTGGAACCGCTGGTACAAGAAGACTAAACAGATGCGCTCTCCTCTGGAAGAGTGTAAAAATCGGCAAAACATTTCTGCGTTCGGGGGGAATCGAACCCCCGTCGAATGCTTGGAAGGCATCCATGCTGACCATTACACCACGAACGCGGTTGGGAAGAGCCGATTTGGGATGGATCTTATCTCGCGCTGAGGCATAACCTCTTTTGAGTATTGCTTGGCATTTCCTTTCTGTGCCAAAACAGTCGCGTGAATTGGCTTGTCTGATATAAAGAAAAGGCATAAACCTGAGAGGTTCGTGCAGCTCCAAGAATGAATTACTAAGCCAACGGCGAAATTGGGATCAAAGGAAGCTGAGGCATCGAGCGACTGCAAATTGATCTTTCACCATTTGTCGGAATAGTAGGAAACCCACCACCGAACTATCAATTGGAGAGGTCCTCTGCGCCGCGTCGACGATTGCAACGAGCGGCTCGATTTCGACCTGAAATTGCAACCTAAAATTACATTTAACCCTCAGTCAAACCGTGAACAGTTTTGCATCAGCTGCGGTATACTTCTTGCCGTTATACGTGTAGGCTGCCTCCAGAGTCAGTTGCACCTGACAATGAGAAGATACGATACTGCGCTACTTGATTCGAATAATAATCGAAATTACCGTAGCATTCGGTGTGAAGAAGTAGGCCGGGATACGGTAGCTGCCTGCCTTACTGACCTCGGCGCCGCCCAGCTTCCAGGAGTACTGTAATCGGGGAGATTGCTAATCAATAAGTACTACCGTATCTCACCGTAACATCGGACGGCGCGAGCGAGGCGTTGCATTGTAGGAAGGCGGTTGTTGTAGTTAGGGCGAGCTTCTTGGAGGCAACGACCCTGAATCTCGTCTTTATATGATTAGAGATCTTGAAATCAGCAAACCTCGAGTCCATTCCATTAATTGCCACTGTAAAGGTCGCCGCGGCGTTCGAAAGCAGCACATCTACGCTCTGATTCGTGCATTTGTTCATGAAATTGCACGCCGACACCGAGATCATCGTGGCCCAGTTTACTTGCAGCTGAAATTGACTTTTTAGTCATTTTAAAGAGTTATAAGACGAAATGCGCACCAGTTTAGTAGGAATCGTGACCTTTCTGCCCGTCTCTGCGCTCAGCGAGGGCGACAGACCAGCTGGAATGAGGAATGAGGATTCATGGTTTGAGTTGCGAACTGACCGTACTCACTACCCCATCGGTAGGTCATCTCCCGGTTGCCCGATCCGGTGAGCTGCTTCAGCTCGATGTCAGTGCTGGGCACGCACGTCATCACTTCCTGGACGTTTTTCATTAAAAATGCTCGTGTAAGTCTCAATTTTTAGACAATTTGCGGCGCCAACCTGGGTATACGATACAGTGTAATCCGGAGAGACGGCGTTCACTGGTGACTCGACGACGAGGTGTTGCTGAATGAAATACCGTTGTCTGCCTCGATCCCAGTTATGTAAATGAGAGTTAACAGACAATCGTCGGCTCCAGCAGTACGTTGAACGCCTTGGTGATCGCCAGTTGATCCTTAGCCCGCACTGTTGCCCCACTGCCGAACGAGATGAGCAGGCCGCGACCGGTTGAGGAGCAGGAGGCGTTCACTAATTAGTTAATTAATTAGCCTCAAAAGAGTAAAAAAATCAGGAAATACCCCCAAAATTCGCGTGGTCAACGAAGAATTGGGAGCAGATGAAGACGGAGGGCGCGATGGTGCACCTGCAATGATTTGTCCTGTTATCATTCATCATCAGCCCGACGGATCTGAGTACTAAGTATAGGAGCAACTAGAGCAACCGTACGAAACGTACGAGCAACCGTACGAAACGAATACTAACCCATCACAAGCGTACTCCAAACCAAGGAGAGAGTCGAGCATCGTGATGGAGGAGAAGGCTAAACGAATGATCTTTAATTCCTGACCCTCTTACTGAAGTATCTGACCTGCCACACTCGTCGTCGTCGGCATCGCCGTCGTAGTTGACGTCGTCTGCATCGTGCTCGTCGTCGGCCGAGCGGTCGTCGAAGTAGACGACGCCATCGTCGTTGTTGGTACTGCAATAGCACTTCTCATTTAGTTCGCCCGTGTTTGTCCACACAACGTACTGGTCTTCTTCTTTGTCGTCGTTCTTGCCGTCGTCGTTCTGACGGTCGTTGTGGCTGTTGTTGTGGTCGACGTTGATGTCGTTGAGGTTTTCGTGGTCGTCTTCGTTGTCGTTGGCGTCGTAATGAGCACCGTTGTGGTGGGGACGGTTGTGCTCCTGAGAAATAGAACACTCATTAGTCTCTCTCCTGTATTCACTCTGCTCCGATAAGTGAACAAATACGAAATCGCTCACATAGTTGTCGTCGTTGTTGGTGCAGAAGTCGTTGACGTTGTTGTTGATGTCGAGGTTGTAGTCCGAAGGTCAGTGATGAGCACCATTGTCGGGGATCTCAAAATAATTATGCATTTTTAATAAAGGGGTTGGGGGACTCACTGGTTCAATCTAGTCGCATTCTCCATAATTTCCGATCGGATTCCAAACAGCGAGTAATTTCCGGCCTTGCTTAGACTGGAGATATCACAGACGATCTTGTCGAGCTGCCCGCTCGCGTTGAAACGAGCTCCGTCCACTGCAATGTCTTCCATATCTCAGAATCCCAACAGTATGTTTCCCCATTTGAGAGGTTTCCTTCAGAAACAGTCTTACCAGTTAGGCAGTACGGTTTTCCCGCGAGTCGCGCATCCAGCGGGTTCTTGGTGAAGGATATCTGAATGAATCAATCTTCTCAATGAATATTCCATTCTTCTACACTGTAAACACATACGGGGCACACTTTCCTATCTACATTATGACTTCTACAACCCTCACCGACACATATTTCCTCTCCACGCCCAGCGGGATGCTCGAGATGAAATCGTCCGCTGCGATCACAAAATCGTTGAATTGAAGAAAAGCGATTGATGATGAACCAGAGATGAGCATTTCTCGACCTGGAATTGACTTTTGCGCCTGATTCAGATTGGGGATGTAAAAATCTCTAAAGCACACCTCCTGCAGTCAGATTACAGTTCACACTCGCGTCCCCATCAAAGAGCGATTGATGGACGGTCAGGGAGAGGATCGAGGTTTTCTGAAACTTGGATTTGATCTATCCCACAAATTGAATCCACTGACCCTGTCCAATGCCACTGAACTCGCATCGAAGTTCCCCTGACTGCTCGACAAAAAGCACTTTCTCACTGACGCCGAGGCGACATCGATCGAGGAGATGTTCAACTGCACATCAAGGATTTAAAGCGAATAAATAAACAGACTTACAGTGATCGTCACCGTCTCATCGCTCGATGCGTCCAAGACAGTCGGATAGAGCGGGACTGAGACCTAAATTAGACATTCCTGACACTGCCTACACTTCCAAAGCTAGAAACACATACATTGAGGGGAGCTGGAACAGTAGTTGTTGGTAATGAGGTGGTAGTCGTGGGAGCAGGTGTTGTCGTCCGAACGGGGATACTGGAAAGACTAATCATCCTCTCGAAAACCGCATCGAATCAAGTTCCCACCTCGTCATTGGCCTATTCTCAATCGTTGTTAACATTCTTTTAGTTGTGCTAGTTATCATCGTTGGATTGCGTTTCGTTTGAGTTGCACTAGTCTTTGTTGCTCTATTTGTAGTAGTCACTGGATTGCTCGGTTGCATGATCTTTGTTATCGTTGAAGCTGTTGATTGTCGCCCTGTCGTCTTCGAGATCGCAGACTTCATCGTCGTTGACGTCTTCACGGCTTCTGAAGCTGATCTCGTCGAGGCTGATGTCGAACCTGATGTCGTCAGCGTTGTGCCTGCTCTGACGGTCGTTGTCGTAGATGGAATAGCAGTTGAAGTCGTTGTTACAGTTGATTTGGCCTCCATTCGATTTGTTACTTGAGTCGGGAGAATCGTAGGAGCCGGGTCCTTTCTACTAGTCTTGGCGCGCTCCGTTGTTCTCGCATTCGTTTCGTTCAGTAAAATGTCTATGATAGAATCGGGTGTGACCGTTGGTGGTCTGTTTGGATTGAATGGTCCGCCATTACCGTTCCAATCACTGTAGATTATTTCAAAATTGGCAATTTACGATTAAAATAGATTATTTCTAACCTTCCATCAATATACGGACATAGTCGAAGGAATTCTCGAGAGATTGGTAGAGAGGTACAGGTCTGAATAGAAATTAATTAAATATTTTTTAATGTTGATAATTACCGTGCAGTCCGCCAGATCCAGTACGCTAACATCACTGCTTGACTCGGTATCAGTCGACGGAAGGAGAGCGAATAGCAGTGAGGAGGTTCTGAATAAATAATCCTCATTGATATAAAAAAGAACAAGATCCAACTCACCGACACACATTTCTCAGCTCTTGAGCAGTTAGATTTCTCTCAACAATGAAAGAGATACGGCACGAGTCACCAACAGAGAGCAACTGGAGAAATATTCGATTAATTGGAATATTTTCGTCATTCACTTTTCCAGGCACTCCGCTGTAGGACTGCGCGGCGAATCGATACAGGGGCAGGCCGGTGGACACGGTTGTCTGGATGGGAGGGACGAAGGAGGAATTGAGGGAATCGAGTAAGGCAGAGATTGAGATGGGAGCAGCGGCGACCTTGATTAGTTAGGTTAATTAATTATTTTGAAATGAGAACAAACAATCTCGCTTTTACTGCGCTGTTGAGCGAAAATCGGAGGATCCGTGAACGCTGTGTCCGCTGAAATCCAAGCGGATGTCTCGTGAAACCAATAGCAAGATATCATACTTGACGTCTCTGCAGTCGAGCTGTCCGTGTTCTCAAGCAGGTTGCAATCTGATAGTTGCCAAGAAATGGGAGAGTCCAAGCCCGCTTCGATGATCTAAACATAGTATTGCTAATTGATTGGATTGAAATTAACGACCAAAGCACGTGTGCTTGAGTGCTTGAGTGCTTGTGTGCTTGAGGCGTTGCTTCCCGTAATCTGATTGAGAATGTCCGACAACGCGATGGGACTTGAGACTGAGCCCTGAAGTTAAGTATTAATTATTTATTTATTATTGAACTTGATGAACCTGTACAGCATCGTCAACGTTGAGAGAAGGTAAAGACGACGAAGTTAGAACAACGTCAGTCAGTATGGAAGGACGAGAGGTCTCTGATGGACATGTTACTCAATTTATGAGAAGAGAAGGAAGGAGGGATTTTTATTGGCCAATATACCTTCAATCGCGCAGTTGCCGCCGTTTCCGAGGCATTTCGTGAGATCAGAGAAGGTTGGCGCCTCTATTGACTCGAGGAAAAGAAGGAAGACAAGGAGTAGTGAGTTTACCATTATCAAGACATCTTTCTAGCTACTGAAAAAACAGAGAATTACTATAATTAGTGCACCGAACAGAGGCAAGGAGAGAGCGAGGGAGTAGTCAGAATTCTCTATCTCTTCGCTCTTTCTTTCGCCAGCCCTCGCAGTTTCCGTGGTTACGCCCGCCGTTTGGAGGGAAGAGAAGGGATTCGGATGAATGAGATTTGTGATGGGAAGAGAGCGACGGGGCTTGACAACGAGAGAGTTTTGATGAAGTCTGTGAGTCAGACATGGATTTCTTCGATTTTCGGCAATTTGGTTTGATGCAGTTTCCATTGTTGAACCTTTTTCACCTCTCCCTCGTGCATTGGATTACTGAACGTCTCTCGAATTCCAATGCTACATGTTTTCCTTAACATCCCCATGAAATCATTGATATGGAGTGCGCGCGTGGTCTATTCTGACCTTCCAAAACATGTCTAACATTTTCCGCCTTGCAGAGAACGCACAATCTTTATCAAAATATCAATAGGTCTAGCGAATATAAATATGGGCAAGAACGCAATTTCCACCGGTGAATAACAACAATATGTACAGGCAAAGTTCAAATATTCTCTATCTCAGACAGTCTCAATAGTGTAGATCCTCGGTCGACTTCTGTCTCCAACTCTGTCTCTTCTCCACCGCACTGGCCATTTCTCTATTCGTGTTAGCTTGTCGAGTGAGATAACGGAGAGGGAAATGAAGATGACGAGCAAGAGGAAGTAGAGGGAGGAGTCGAGCAGGAAAGGGACGTAGAGACCGCCGAGCTGGAAATTAATTAATTAAAAAGTAATGATATTTTAATAAAATCTTTTAATTACCTTGTACAGAAACATGACGTCATCGTGGATGAAGACTTCAATGTGAAGCCAGAAGATCGGAGCAATCGAGTTGGGAAGCTCCGTTGATTGACTGAACGTATTCAGTTGAAAAAGACGTGCAAAAGACAGATGCAGACCAGAGGGATTGAACCACCAACCACGCACTCACGTTATGTCTCCCCTCGCGAAGAGGATGTTCATCTGCGTGCGTAGATGCGCGTGCGCGACCGTGCCCATGGTCTGAGATGTAACCTTTATTTTCGAATTAAAGCAGTTATTTCCGAGCATCTATGCTATATTTCTATACTATACAGTCTTGCAACGCAAAAAAACGCTTTTCAACGACATTCTTCAAGAAAGCAGATTTGAATCGATAAAATGATAAAACCAACCGGATTCACAGCCCACTCGACGGGCTGGTGCCGCGCCTCGTCCGGTAACTGCCCGACGTATTGCGAACTTGAGATGGGTTAATTAATTATTTATTAATTAGTAAATTAATTGATCACACACCTAACTTCCTCGGGCGCCCACAGCATGTGTGGTGGCGACATAAATACCCCGAATGGAATGCGCCCGAGGCGGCCTGAATATACAATTTTTCATTTAAATCTTTGAAACCTTGTGAGATTAGGAGAAGTGAAGACTCTACTAAGCTCACCAGGAAACACTCGCAGCGGGGTGAATCCAGGCGGGGTGAACACTGTCGGGCCGTAGTGCGAGCCGTTGCAGCAGTTATCGCAGAAGTTCACTTCTAAAACATTATTTAAAGATTTATTCATCTCATACTCATAATGAAGCAACCAGTTGACATACCTCGAGTGCACTCGACTTGCGCGCATCTTTCTTCTTCGGGTGTGTAGACGTGGTTGGCGGGACAGGCCGGCCAGGTGGGCGCGTAGTCCTAGAAGAGATCGTAAGATAGAAGAGGCTGCTCTCGGACTCTTTTGTCTCTCAGTTATACTCAAGTGTTTGACTGATCTGACTGAAAGACTTTAATGGACTAGCGCGTAGTGAGAAAAAATAGGGTTTGCTCGAATCATCCCTTACAAACTAGAAATACAGCTCACCACCGCCTCCACATTCTCGTACCGCATGCCGACCCGCTTCTCCGCATTCGTATTATACTCGTCCCTATTGATTCGATAGACATAGGTCGGCAGAGAATTGTGACTGCTCGATTCATGAAACGTCATTTCGAAGGACCTGCAAACTTGTTTTCATGTTTTCGCACAATAAAACACCGAATTGGTCCACAATTCTGCCTTTGAGTGGCCGAAAACAAGAAGGGCGCATGGAAATGTGACTCACCTGCCCAAATACGATCGAAACACGTTCAGCTTGTCCTCCGGCTGCAGGAACTGCTTGTTAAAGCCTCCATCTACAAATTGTTACCTCTTTTGAGGCCTTAGAAAAACAACAACAACAATAACTAAAAACAAAGGCTCGATGTGCTCACCATTGCAATTCGTAATCTGCGCCGAGTCCCCCATGAACCAGTCCTGTGCCCGCTTCCCGCCGTAAGTAATGATCTTCGTGTAGTCATCCATGCTCTTCTGCCCAGTTTGCACGCGGTACTCGGGATCGTACGTGTTGTTGTACTGAGATAAGAAATGTTCACTCAAGGAGAGACGAGAAAACTATTCATTTCTATTGCATCGATATGCCCGAATCTGCAGATTCGTTCGCTCACTGGTTGCTATTGCACTAATTATGGTTAGGTAGTGCATTCAAAATATTTGAGGCCACCAACCAGCGGCATGAGCCCGGGATGCGGGTAGTCGGGAAGCTTGATGCCGAATAGGGTGCCGCCCATGAGGTTCACTAGCTTCTGCAACGATCATCTGAACCTCGTCTTCGAGACTAAAACCAACCTTCACTAGCTTTGACTCTTGCAGGGAGATGAGCGGATCGTAGAACGACCGGAATATCAGCCCGCCCGCCTCGACTGTTCTGAATCGGGCGGTGGTCTTTGATCTTAGATCTAACTCACTGTACAGGCTGCGATCCGGTGATTAGCATGCCCTGATCGAGAATGGTAGCAAGGAGAGGGTGGATGTCGTTGTGCGAGATGATGTAGGCGACGGCCTACAAAATTAATATTTAAAGAAGGAGAGATGGGAACCGGTATTTATGCCAGAGGGTATATTCGCGCTCTCTCGCCCGTTGCCAGTGATCAGGGTAATTTGGCACGCAGCCAACTCGCAATAACTCAGTTCAGAAATGAGATATCAACATGAGGGCTTCATGACTTTTGTTCGGGTTATCAATAGTAATAGTAGCAACACTGCGTTGTCAGATTAGTTACGAAAATATTTATATTTCGTCTTCTTCAATTTAGAAAACATTCTTGAAATGACCAACCGCATACGCGACATTGGGCACGATGAATAGGTCTTGCTCAGTGCAGGTGGGGCACGACCTTTTCGTGTCGAAATTCCAGTAGCGCCGGGTACGGTAACTGCATGGTACTGTATCGTTGGATTACGGTAGCTGAATCGAATTAGTGACGTACCTGACTTCATTTCCGTCACTAGACCATGTGATGTTCTCCTTGCGCTCTCCGCCTCTAAATAATTACAATAAATAATTAATCATAAACAAAATTTATTAAACTCACAGATACGCGTACGGGCCGTGCTCCTGAAAACGTGGCATCGCGCCTTCGTAGAGCATCTACATATACTTTAGTTAATTGTTTTAAAGTTTAAAAAATCACCAACTTCATACGGATTCGTTAGATTCCACAGATAGAAGTTGTACATGATATCGGCCGGATAGTCAGCCCAGTGCTGCGTTACGAGTGGGAGAGAACCGTCCTCGTGCTGGCTAAAATACAATGGTATTAATTTGAAGGATCCCAAGATCAAAATACTCACTGCAATCTAAAGATCTCGCCGAGTATTTTCGGAAAAATCACGCGTTTGCCGACAATTAACAACACACAGCCGACAATCGACGGGATTGTAATGAAGACCAGGACTTTCCATCGCTTCCGAGAGTCGGCTGACAATTGCATCTCAAAAGAAATAATTATAACGATTATAAAAAGTATAAGTGGTTTAAAGATCAAACTGGCTGTTTTATAGTGATCGTCAGCAATGTTTAAAATGTGCACTGATATCATTCACCCTCGTGTCTAGCAAGTTTTATTTATACAGTCCAGACGACAAGAATGTGTCCGATACGCATGGAGGTATGAGGAAAACCCTGCGCCCTTTAGATTGTAAATAATGTGCATATTTCGTGAAAAGAATGGCTCTCTGACACCGCATCTTCTCATTTGACAATAAGAATCAAGAAACAAAAGAATCATAACATTTATCGATTCCTAGAAATCTCAGGCAACAAAATCATTCATAAATACAACATTCATAGTTCATAGATCAGGACCATGCCTCGGTAGTGCCTTGCTGCAGTGTCCGACTCTTCCAACTCAAACTACCTGCAACTTCATGATTAATAAGCACATTTAAAGTAAATTAGCTCACTTTGCGCCGAGTCTTTAGCATACAATTCGGGATATTTTTGAGCTGGGGACTCTCGTTGATGCTCGATATCAGTAGTGTGCTTAATAGACTATGGATAGATTTGTGCGTGTTTTATAAACATACCTTAAGCATCACTACTCTATCCTTTTCATCCTCAGTCGATACGTTGTAAGTGTGCGTATGATTGAGAAGAACCTGCAACATTCAATCGCTCAATCAAATCCCTCGGCTTTTTCTTTGAATTGAAGCGTCGATTCCCCTTCTCTAGTCTCTTAACGACCACGTTGTCTAGTGTGGCGCATCAATGAATGCAACCACGTTTGTTGTTTTTAGTGATTGATGATAACGCGACAATGCAACATTCCGGTACGCACCGTACTAGGAAAGTCATAATGACTCACGAACCTAATACCAGACTAATTATGCATCCACGCTAAATATCCCACATGTTCTGTAGTGTCTGTGCACAGAACTGTAGCTACATTGCTCTGCAAAGTCTGTCCCTAAATGTAGTAATAACACATTACTCATTATTGGAAAACCTGTGGCCCTAGTGTTCATGGTTGTTCACGTTTGTGACAGGAAAAATGTTGAAAATGCTAAGATCAGTAGATTTTTTTGCTATCAACACTATCGCGTTCCTTGCGGTGCCCCTCAAGTCTCTCGAATAGGGAACCTCTTGCAATTTCTTCTCAACACTTAGTTACCCGTTCAGATTATAGGCAATACAAGTAAAGGTATAGGTAAAGGTGACCCCGTTGATCTAGGCACTTGCTTCCTGCGATGACTAACAACTAACAAGTAGAGTTGTTTACTCGAGTGACACTCGGCGAGCGCTCGCCACTCGCCGAGTTCATTTTCGACCCACTCGGATCGGCCTGTCACTCGCGAGTGAGAGTAAACAAAATCACTCGCGAGTGAATTTGCACTCGGCGAGTGAATGGCCGTTGTTCTGTCTTTCTCATTTCTCTCCATCTCTCCTCTCTAGACCAGTCACTC